>JAANYP010006886.1:0-135000 GCA_020465985.1 Centrapalus pauciflorus | reverse complement strand
GCTTAAGGCTATATACTTGGGAAACCTCTCGGGACCTACAACTGGTATCAGAGCAGTTTAGAGTGTGTGTCATCTCTAAGATCTCTCATTATCCCAAAGTTTCCATGGACAACAGTGCTGCAAATTCCTCATACTATGACAATGGGTCAATGGGCAAACCTCCAAAGTTTAATCATTAGAACTTCTTTGGCTGGAAGTACAGAATGATGCTCTATTTAGAAAATCTGGATGTACAACTACCAGAGATAGTAATGGAGGGTCCTTATGTGCCAACCTCTGTTACTACTATAACTCCAGCGGTTGAAGGAGCTGCTCCTGAAATCAGAACCTTTGAGAAAGCCAAAGCTCAATGGTCTGATGAGGACAAAAGATTGGTGGCTCTGGATGCAAAGGCCAAGAATAACCTGGTTATCTCTCTGCGTGATGATGTGTTCAAACAGGTTGAGAAAATAAAGACTGCAAAGGAGATGTGGGACACTTTGTGTACCGTCTATGATGGACCCACAATCACACTGGATAACAGGATTAACAATCTTGTTAGACAGTATGAACTCTTCTTTGCAAAACCGAAGGAGACTCTCACAGAAACCTACACCAGGTTTACTGCTCTTATTAATGATCTCAAAGCTGTTGGGATCACCAAGGACAGCCTGACTCTGGTGAACAAATTCTTAGACATCCTGCCTGAAGAATGGAATTATTTTTCTACAATCTTAAGGAATTCAGGTACCATCAGAAGTATGGATATTTTCAATCTGTATGGATCCTTACTGAATGATGAGCAGTCAAGGCAACAGAAGAGAAATGCCTTGGAAATGTCTAAGAGAGATGCAGCCTTTGTGGCCAGTGTGAGACAACCTGTAAGTCAGGAGGGTGATGTGTTCACCCAACCTGATCAACAGACTGATGATAAGGAGGAAGTGTCTGATGAGGAATACAATGCAGATCTTGCTGAACTGGACGAGGCGCAAATGATAGCCATGCTTGTCAAAAGATTCAACAAGAAAAGGTTTGGAAGAAACATGTTGCAGGGAAGTTCAAGTGTTGTCAAAAAGAAGGCATTTGATAAGTCCAAAGCTGAGTGCTTCAAATGTGGCAAACCTGGCCATATAGTTGTTGACTGTGTGTCAAAAGTTGTTGGTCAGTCATCCAAACCACACAAGACAAACAAGGATGATGGCTATAAGGTTAAGTACCTTATGGCCATGGCTAAGCTGAGAAAGTTGGAAAACTCAGTGATTTCCAAACGGCAAAAGCGACTCATGGAAGAGACTTGTGACTGGGAGGAGTCTGATTCATCATCAAATGAAGAAGACAATCAATGTCTAGTGGCCAACACTGATGTCCCATCAACTAGCAACTTCAAACAAGACTTAGCTGAAGATGAAGCTTTCAGCAGCTTGGAGAACTGGAATCCTACAATGATGTATAAGGTACAAAATTTTATGGCTTACAGTTCTGAAGAAAAAGTTAAAATGTTTGAATACATGCTTGTTGATCTGAAAGCTGCTGTTGTGAAGCATAATTTTTTATTATCTGAAATCTCTATGCTTAAAGCTGATCTTGAAACAAAATCCAGTAAACTTGACAGTTTCCATAAGTTGGAAACTGAGATTAATGAATTAAAACACATTAACTCTATTTTACTTGAAGAAAAGAGAGAAACAGATATAAAACATGCCAAGCTTCAAAAGATAGTTGACTCTTGGTGCCAATCTGCACAAAAAGTCAGCCATTGTATAAGTCAGCAGATCTCTGCACAGATCCAAGCCTATCTTGGAGGGGATCTTGACACAGCAGCTTCCATTGTTGAGGTTAATAACCTGAAAAAGGACTTATCCACTCTTGGTGAGCTTCCAAACACTTTCATTCAAAAAGTGAATGGTAAACTAATCTCAACAAACAAGTTTGTCAGGCCTCAAAATACTGACAGCTCGTGTGAACCTAGCTCAAAAGCTGATGATGGAATGTGTTCTCCATCAAATCAGCCTGTTAAGTGCTCTGCTGATTCACACAAGCAAAAGAAAGGAAAACATGTCCAAACTGCAGCTGTGGACACCAAGCCTGTTGACAAAACAAGCTCTGGGTCCAAAGCTGATGGTAAAAGACATGCTAATCCTTTTAATGCTGAACATTTTGAAATAAGTTTTCAAAAGGTAAGCAGTCTGCTTTCAACAGGGGTAAGTCTCATGTTGAAAGCAAACCTGCTGTGATTTCAAATAAGTTTTTAAATCATAGTGGTAAACTGGTCTTAAATGAAAATAAGTCTTTTAAAACCAAGAATAATGATTATGCTGATAGGCAGCATAAATCACACCTCAGTAAGGGCAAAGGCAAAGCCATTGCTCAGCCTGAGAAATTTGGGAATAAGTTTCCCAAACCTGTGGAAGTTCAAAAGCAAATTAAGCTTCCTATCTTTGACATCTGTCCTCCTAAAAAGAGGAAAGAAGAGACAGGCAAAGCTGTTGCTATTGAACCCTCCACTCAAGCTGTTGAATCATCAAATAGCAATAAGTTTGCTAAATCTGCTGATAGAATCAACAGAAATAATTCAGAATGTGTTTCTGAAAGGTCTTCTTCCAATAATGCTAAGAGGAGAAAATGCTATAAATGTAGAATGAAGACACATCTGGCCAAAGACTGTCCTGAAACTGAGGACATGAGGCCTGTTGACCCTGATGGTTCCCTCATTCCTAACACAAGCAATGTTGGAAATATCTCAGTCAATGAGAGTGGTATTCAAACTGATACCATTCAAATAGGAAATATTAGTGTTGATATCACAAGTCCATCAACAAATGTTGATGAAGTAGGAGAACTCATCTCTGTGATGAGTTCCCCTAAAAGTGACTAATATTCTTCTTGTCACTCTGCAGGAAAAACAACCATCCCAGGTTTGGTACTTGGACAGTGGCTGCTCAGGGCACATGACAGGTTGTAAGGACCTGCTGAGTGATCTCAGGCCTGAAAAAGGGCCAAAAGTCACCTTTGGTGACAATGTCCAGGGATCCACTGAAGGATATGGAACTCTTAAAGCTGGTGCTGCAGTGTTCAAAAGAGTAGCCTATGTTGTTGGACTAAAACATAACCTTGTTAGCATAAGCCAACTGTGTGATGTTGGCTACAAGGTTAACTTTGATGAGCACCTGGGTTACATATTGGATTCCCAAGGCAAAGTTGTGCTGTGTGCTCAACGAAAGAAAGGTGTATATGTTGTGGACATGCAATCTGCTGATCCCACAACTGAAACCTGTTTTCTCACAAGAACAAATGCAGATCTAAACTGGCTATGGCACAGAAGGCTGTCACATCTGAACTTCAAGAACATCAACAAACTCTGTAAGAAAGAGTTGGTGACAGGTTTGCCTTCTATGACTTTTGTTAAGGATAGACTATGTACAGCTTGTAAGAAAGGCAAGCAGAGGAAATCATCTTTTAAATCCAAGCATAATTTTTCTATAGATACTTCTCTCTTCTTGATCCACATGGACTTGTTTGGACCTGTTAGTGTTCCAAGTCTAGGAGGAAGAAGATACACTCTTGTAATGGTTGATGAGTTCTCCAGGTACACATGGGTAATCTTCTTGAAGAGCAAAGGAGAGGCTGCTAGAGAAATCATTGGATTTGTGAAAAAGATGGAAATGCTAAACTCTGCCCAAGTAAAGCAGCTAAGAAGTGATCATGATACTGAATTCAAAAACAGTACTCTTGAAGACTTCTGTGAAGAAAAAGGGATCACTCAAAACTTTTCCGCTGTAAGAACTCCACAACAAAATGGAGTTGCTGAAAGGAGAAATCGAACCCTCATTGAAGCTGCTAGAACCATGCTATGTGCATCTAGTTTACCTTCATCATTCTGGGCTGAAGCTGTTAACACTGCCTGTTTCACCCAAAACAGATCCTTAGTGGTAAAAAGGTTCAACAAGACTCCCTATGAGCTGCTCAAAGGAAGGAAGCCAAATGTCAGTTACTTCCATGTATTTGGGTGTCCCTGCTTTATTTTGAATCAAAGGGACCAACTGGCAAAGTTTGAACCTAAAGCTGATGAAGGTGTGTTTGTTGGATACTCTGCTATCTCCAAAGCCTACAGAGTATACAACAACAAAAGAAAGGTGATAGATGAATCTATCAATGTCACCTTTGAAGAGTCCAGGAGTGTCTCTACCAAAGCTGTTCCTGAATCAGTTTCAGAAGAATTGAACTTTGATGATCTCGTACATTCCAACTGTGAAGAAAAGGACTCAAAAGCTTCCACTACAACCAGTGTGAAACCTGCTGATCATAATGGACATGATGAGGATTATGTCAATACACCCTGTGTGAATAAGTGTACTGACTTAACCACAACTACATGTCCTGAACCAATCAATGCTGATTTTTCTGGATCATCTGGTGATATGTTCAATAGTGGACAGACATGTTCAACAAGTGAACAGGCTCAAGACAACAGTGTGTCTGAAAATCTTGAGAGCTGCTCAACAAGACCTGCTGAAGATGTCAACAACGCAGGAGAATCATCATTGAAAAATGATCCTAAGTGGATCAGATGTCACCCCAATGATCAAATAATTGGTGACATCAACAAAGGGGTACAAACAAGGTGGGACAGCTTAGGGAACTTCTGTATGTTCTCTAGTTTTGTTTCACTAATGGAGCCAAAGAAGGTGGATGAAGCACTAAAAGATGCCAATTGGCAGGGCTGTCCAAAACTATCTGAATCCGACGATCCGATCCGAAAATCCGATCCGAAAATTATCCGAAATTCGGATTATCCGAAAATCGGATTATCCGGAAATCGGGTTTCGGATTCGGATACGATTTTTTAAAAATATCGGATATTCGGATTATCCGAAAAATCCGAAAACTTTTTTGAAAAATTATATATTTGATTTTTTTAACCTTAAGCCCACTAAGTTGACATGTATTAGCCCATGAATTTGATTATTTGAAGCCCAATGCTAACATTTTTAATGAAAAAAATCGTGGAGGAAGTGAGGGACCCAACCAAAACAAAAATCCAAAATTGTCCCAATAATCTAAAAAGTCTTATCATTTTTCACGTGAACTTGAAGTCTAAAACAGAGACTTTGTCTTTGACCATCTAAAAAATTCAAACCCTAGCAAAATATTCAATCTCTCATTCTCTCTAACTCACTTCATTCTCACATCTCAGTTCACGGCTTCACCTTCTCGCAGTCACTCACGGAGTCACGGCTCACCTCTCTCTCGCCCTCTCGGTTCTAGTTAGCAGGCAGCCGCTCACCACCGGCCACCGCCCCACCGCTCGGGTTTCGGATTCGGCCACCGGCCACCGCACCACCATCGATCGTACCTCCTCAACATCGTTTGAATCGGTATATGCTACATTAGTTTAGTACTATACTTTAATTTCTTCTTTATTTATGAGGTTATTTATGTTTATTATTTGTTTTTGGATATCAAGATTCCAAATCTTGTTTGTGATACTTAGTTACTTACTTACTTAGTTACTTAGTGACTTTAATTCTTTTTCATGTTAGTTCATAATTACCTTCTGGGTTTCTTTATAGAAGGTTTTTTGTTTTTATATGTTTATGACTTTATGAGTTGTAAAGTTTGATTTTTATAGCTTATTAATGTCCTTTTTGTTTCTGATTTTAGAAAAAATGGATGTGGATGATTCAAGCAAGAATCGTGAGCTTCTTGATGATGGTTCTAGCGACGATGATTGTGAAGTTGTGTCGGAGAACGAGGTTTTAGCTGAGAAGAAGTCAAAAAGGAGTAAAGGAAAGAATAAACAAACATCAAATTCAAAAGAGGATGACAACGGTAAACCACCACGTGCACCCACTGTAAGTGGTTCTTCTCCATTTGGAATGAAAAAAACAAAAGATCGGTTTGGTGGGAACATTTTCTAGATTCGGGTATTCCAGATGTTGCGGAATGTAGCTATTGTCGTAAACATATTTGTTGTGCAAGTAAACAGGGAACAACTCCTTTGCGAAACCACATTAGCGCTTGCAAAAAATACCCGATAAATCCATCAAAGACATGGCACTTAAGAAGCAAGTTAAGTATAAGAAGTATTGGGGTAACGTTGATAAGCTAAATCACTTTTTGTTTATTGCGGGTGTTCTTGATCCGAGGCGCAAATGGCAATACGTTGTTTGGATAGTTGAAACAATGTTTGATGTCAAAATTGGAAGTGTTTTTCTGTTTAACCTAGACTGCAACTTGCATACTTTATTTGATTATTATGAATCCTTCATGCCTTTAAAAAAGATGGATGAGGAGGTGACATCGTCTGCTAATGCTAATCATATGTGGGGCGAAGGGGTTCCGAATATGATGGATGTTGATATGTATGTCAATATCGATTTTGAAAATGATATGGGGAGTTCGCAAAGCAATGTGAGTAAGACGGAGCTAGACAAATATTTGGCGGAAGATCGTGAACCCATGGCCTCAAATTTCTACATATTAAATTGGTGGAAGGTTCAACAATGTAGGTATCCCATCCTTGCTAAAATGGCACGAGATTTACTTTCTATTCCGGTTTCTACGGTTGTATCCGAGTCCGCTTTTAGCACTGGAGGACGGGTACTTGATTCTTTCCGAACTTCTTTGGCTCCCAAAATGGTGGAAGCTCTAGTTTGTGCTCAAGATTGGCTTCGTCCTTCTAATAGTCGCATAATAATTGAAGACTTCTTACTTGGAATAGAGGATATGGAAGAAGGTTAGTTTTAAATTACATTGTTAATATACAATTGATTCATTTCATATATATATATATATATATATATATATATATATATATATATATATATATGTGTGTGTGTGTGTGTGTGTGTGCGTGTGTATTTATATATATAATTTGTAACGACAAATTTTGATTATAGGTTTGAAAGATTTAACTTTGGAACAACCCACCATTATCATTGAGAAACGGTTGATGAAAGTCATGAAACATTAACACAAGTGTAAAGGTATACATTTTTTCAACTATTTTAGTGTTGATTAACTTTGGGTACGTTCTATTATTTCATGAGTTTTATAAAAACTTAATAGTTAATAGTAATACTAATTATTTTGTAATGTGAAATTGTTATAGGGACTTTCAAAGGAGAGGTTTGGAAACAAAGATTGCAAGGAGCCAAGGATTAACAAGTCAACCATGTCGTGATGTTTCAAGTTTCAAGTCTCAAATGTGTTTCATCAAGTTTCAAGTTTTCAATTTGAAAATTTCCACTTTCCGAACACTAAAACAAACTATGTTTTATTGTGTCTTTGCTTATTTGCTTGTTGTGTTCTATTATTGTGGTTTGATGTTTGTATTTCCATCAATTATTAGGATATCGGATGTTTGGATGAATGACTTTTATTAGTTTTTTTGGCAAGCTACAGAGTATTAAACATTTCGGATATTTCGGATAATCCGTTATCCGAATCCGAAATTTCGGATATCCGAAATTCGGAAAATCCGAAATTCGGATACGAATTCGGATACTATTTTTCAGCTATCCGAAATTCGGATTATCCGGTTATGAACAGCCCTACCAATTGGATCACTGCCATGCAAGAAGAACTCAATCAGTTTGAGAGAGACAAGGTATGGAAGCTGGTCCCTGCTCCTAAAGGTAAAACTATAATTGGCACTAAATGGGTTTTCAGAAATAAAATGGATGAGCAAGGTCATGTCATTAGAAATAAGGCAAGACTGGTTGCTCAGGGTTATAGACAGGAGGAAGGAATTGACTATGATGAGAGATTTTCTCCTGTGGCCAGGCTAGAAGCAATTCGTTTGTATCTAGCCTACGCTACTCATAAGAGCATTAAGGTATTTCAAATGGATGTGAAGAGTGCATATTTGAATGGGAAGTTGCAAGAAGAAGTTTATGTCAAGCAGCCTCCAGGTTTTGAAAATGAACAACATCCAGGTTTTGTCTATAAGTTGGACAAAGCTCTCTATGGTCTCAAACAAGCCCCTAGAGCATGGTATGACACTCTTACAGAATTCCTTATGAGCAATGGGTATTCCAGAGGTAAAGTGGATACCACACTGTTCATAAAGAAGGTAAAGTCTGATATTATGCTTGTTCAAATTTATGAGGATGACATAATATTTGGTTCTACTAATGAGCAGTTATGCAAAAAATTTTCATTACTCATGAAATCCAAATTTGAAATGAGTATGATGGGAGAACTTACTTTCTTTCTAGGATTACAGGTTAAACAAACCTTAACTGGAATTTTTATAAATCAAAGAAAGTATACTTTAGATCTCTTGAAAAATTTTAAATTTGATCAAAGTTCTCCTATTAAAACCCCAATGGCAACCAATGTAAAATTGGATGTTGATGCCAGTGGCAAAGCTGTTTCAGTAACAGCTTACAGAGGTATGATTGGGAGCTTGCTATATTTAACAGCTAGTAGACCTGATATTATGTTTGCCACCTGTTTGTGCGCTAGGTTCCAAGCTGATCCAAAGGAATCTCATCTAGCTCCTGTTAAAAGAATCTTCAGATACCTGAAGGTCACATCAGGTTTGGGTCTTTGGTATCCCAAAGATTCAAGCCTTGAACTAACAGGTTATTCAGATTCTGATTTTGCAGGCTGCAGGCTAGATAGGAAAAGCACAACCGGTGGATGTCAACTCCTTGGTGGTAAGTTGATAAGTTGGTATAGCAAGAATCAGAACTCAGTGTATACTTCTACTGCTGAAGCTGAGTACATTGCTGCTGGAAGCTGCTGTGGGCAGATTCTGTGGATGCAACATCAGCTTGAAGACTATGGGCTTGTGTATAGGAAACTCCTATTCTGTGTGATAACACAAGTGCCATAGCCATTTCCAACAATCTAGTATTTCATTCAAGAACAAAGCATATTGAGGTCAGACATCATTTCATCAGGGATCACATTCAGAATGGTAATATGGAGGTAAGTTTTATTTCCACTAATGAACAGCTTGCAGACATTTTCACCAAACCTCTTGATGAAACCAGGTTTAATTACCTTGTCAGCAAGCTGGGAATGTTAAACAAGAGTGACTAAGTGTCCTCAAAGGTCTAAGACTTTGTATGTCTCACACTGCTCAAGTTTCTCAGAACAGCTTAGATAGAACAGGTTATGCATGTTCTGTACTTGGCCATTTTTCTGAAAAACTTGAACAGCTTGAGCATATAACATGTTGAACAATAACAGCTTGCATGTCAAAGCCTGCTCTGATGGTCTATTCTTCACCCTGCTCACTTCTTCACACTGGTCTACAAGACATTGTCCTGAAACCTGTTCAAATATTGAACACAACCTGATCTTACATTAGAGCACAGGTTGAAAGCACAGTGTGAAGAGTAAACAGCTTGAAAAATGAACAGCTTGTGATGACCCTAGTCATCACAGGTTTGACCAACAGCTTAGACCAACAGTTTTTAACTACCTTTCTTCACAATTAAGTTACTTAACTTTTTATTTTTATTTAACTTAATTACTGCGGATAATGTGGGTTACGTGTGTTAGTGATTAAAAATGGCTCAAGTGGCCTGACAAACGGTCTGACATGGACAATCGTTCCATTTTCCGTTAACGACTTTTTCAAATCAACCGCCCAAATGTTTCTCTCTCATACCCACTCACATTCAAATTCTATAAATACCCCTTGGTTTCATCTTCGTCTTCCTCACTATTTCCAGAAATCCTCAAGAACCCTAAATCGACTAAGTGTCTTTTGCTTCTCAAAATCCCAATCCTTCACAAATGGCTCAAAGAAACAACCCCTTCCTTCCAGTATTCGTTGGTGATGATGTTATCAGTTACCACAATGCTGACCATCAAGCCTACCAACTACATTGCAAACCTAACCATTCCCAAAAACTATGTGGGGAAGGGTTATGAACAAATGGTGGAATTTCTAAGAGTTCATCCGCTGAACTACGCAATGACTGCCACTCCTGGTGTCCTGTACCAGGAGATGGTGTATGAGTTTTGGTACACCTGTGCCTACAACCCCAACACCAAGGTCATTAAGGGCACTATTCTCAATGGGACTCAGACCATTGAGGTAACAACTGGTCTTCTCAGGGAGGTTCTTTATCTGCCAACTGCTGATCCATATGACAAGCCAAAACCTGAAAATGACCAAATGGGAAATTTGCTCCGTTTCTGTGGTGTAGCAGAACCCAAAATTGGAGCAACACTGTTCAGGAAGGACTTATCCCCAACCTATAGTTTCTTATTTGCCTCAGTGGTAATGTGCTTCGGAAGTAAGGTTGGCTCATTTGACCAACTAAGCCGTGATGAAGTTCCCATCGTTCTACAACTGGTGGATGGAACTACAATAGACATGGCACAGTGGATTTTTCTGAATTTGAGGAACCTGGTACAACAAGAAAATCGTCCAGCTGCTGTTCGGTATCCAAGGTTTCTGAGCCTCATCTTCAAGCATCATTCTGGTGAGCATTTATATAACTCTCAGCCTTTACTTAAGACTTCTGCATTCCCTGTAACAGGGAATAGAGTTTTCTATACACCTGTTCTACCCAATGAGCCTCCTCTGTCAACACCCATGAGGAGGCTGTTAGGATTGATGGAAGGACCCTCTGATGTGAGGGTGGATCCTGAAACTGCTCCCAAAAGAAAATCCAAAGCCAGGTCCAAGCTTGTTAAAAGGACCCTGGCAACCACTGAAGCTGGGCCTGTCTCCAAGAAGGCCAAAACAGCTCAGTCTGCGTCTGCACCCTTAGCCTCTGTGGCTGAGGGGGAGCAGGCCCATTACCCTGGTTCATTCGTTGAACCTGAAGCCTCTGTGGCTGGTGCCTCTGTGGCACCTGAGACTATGGAACAGGACAACCCACCTGGTTCTGACCCAGTCTCCAAACCTACCCAGTCTGAACCTCTCATATCCTCTCGAAAATCCCCCAATTCATCTCACATTCTATACCAACGCAAAAAGAAACCAACAGCCCAAACTTGCACCTCTGTTCCCTCTCAACAGGGTTCAGTTGAAAAAGAAGCTACCCCTGCTGCCTCTCCTATTTTGGGAGAAGGAACAGCACACTTGGAGCCTGCTTCACTCCATCATGAGTCTACCCAGAGTCAGCCTAGACCCTCTGGTTCCTCCCAACAGGAACCAGTTGTACAAACGGAGATAGCCACCTCAACTATTCCAGCCTCCCAACAGGCTGAGAATATTGAAAGACAAGAGTCCTCTCCACTCCATACTGAGTCCACACTGTCCCCACCTCAAACTTCTTTACACCCTGAGTCTGCACGAGGTGTCCACACTGCTGGCTTAGACCAACCAGCAGATCAGCCTCAATCTTCTGCTCCCTATGATACAGCTGTTCAACACCAAACAGCTGCTGAGGGACCAACAACCCAAGCTGATGAACCTCAGGGAACATACCATCCCTTGGGTGAGGCTGCTCCTTCTATGCAAACTCCATCAGCAGGTTTCACCACTGCTGATGTTGAAATGCAAATCCCATCACCCCATGATGAGGTACTTTTACACCAAGGTACTGCAGAGGGAACAACCACTGGCCTTCATGAAGGTGCTGCAAAACAAGCAGTATCTGAAAGGCTACCATCCTCTACCCTCTCTCCTGATGATGCAGCTACTGCCACTGCTGAAGGACCTATTGATCCCTCCAGACTGGGAAACCTCTCTTTTGCCCAGGCTATGGAGCTTCTTTCTACCATACCCTCTCCATCTCCATCACATCCCCATACTCCAGCCTCATCCTCTTCATCACCATCTAATCACTCCAAACAATCCACTCATACACCTCCATCCCCTAAAGACCTGCCTTTGAAGGATCAGCTTTCCTTGCTGACCAACAAAGTTGGTTCTTTAGAATCCTCTATGTCCTCTCTACCCTCTCTTATTTCAGACTCTGTGTCTGAACAGCTTAAGGGATTCTTTGATTTGTTCAAGGATTCCATCCCAGCCACTCCATCAACTGACAACACCTCACCGCTGCTTGCACTCACTGCACAGTTGCAAACTGTCTCCACCTCCCTATCTTCAATTCTTTCACTCCAACAGGACTCTGTGTCCTCACTGACAGCTATTTCTCAACAACTATCATCTCTCCTAACATCTTGCAATTCTACACTTCCTGCCACTCTGGCCAGCTTGAATACACATATTGGTTCTCTATCTAATTCTCTGTCTTCAAACCTTGCTGATGTGCAAGATTCTCTTGAACTCCATCTTGCACAGCTTCAAAGTTTGTCGTTCACAGCTTCTAATAGAGAAAACATTATCAAGCTGACTTCCCTTGCTGATACCCAAACCTTTTCTCTTCAAACCTGTCTTTCCCAACTTGCAGAGGTGAAGGATAACCTGGCTTTCTTAGTGACTAGCCTGGTTGGCCCCAAGCCTGTAGCCAAAACTGCTGGCAAGCCTGCTGACTATGTGTCTTCAGGCAGACCCGGTGTTGAAGGTGCTGGTACATCTCCTTTAAAGGGGGAGAAGTCATCTGCCTCGAAGACTAAGTCTAAGGGGGAGAAAACTTCTTCTCCTAAGGAGAAATCAGTACCTAAAATACCCACTGGTCAACCAGCAGGGACATCAACTACAGGTACAATGGAAGGTGCTTCCCAAGCTGCTCAGCCTACTCAGGCTGAATGTCCAAACCCTGCTCAGTCTAAGGGGGAGGGATTCATTCCTGAGGACAGGCCAAGCAGCAGGAGGAGGCATCTAATTTTACAAGAAGAAGAAGAGGAGGAATTTCCTGAAGCTGCTATTACTACAGCAGCTAAAGGAAAAGAAAAAGCAGCAGTTGATCCTCAACAACAGAAAGCAGCAGACCTCAAGTTTCACAAAGTCAGGGCCAAGGAAATGGGTCTTCCCTTGGACAAGTATTTTGAGTTCAGGGATGAACAACTTCAAGCCCTGGAAGCTCTAAGAAAAGAAGAGGCCTCTGCCAAAGCTGCCAGAACTTTTGCAATTCAAGAGGCAAGTAAAATCAAAATGCCCTCTCTGGATGTACAAAAGAAACTGATGGAAGCTGCTAAGGAATCAGCAGGAGAAAAGGAAAGTGAACAGGTTAAGGGTGCTCTGGTCTCTGTGACCAAAACAAAACAAGCATCCTCTGCAAGGGCCCAATTCCATTTTGACAACTTGGCAAGGAGAAAGTTTCAGGATGTAGCTGATAGAAGGCTTGCCAAAGAAGCAATTGTCAAAGCTGTTCCCATATCAAGAAAAGGCAGTCAGTGGAAATTGAAAATAACCAGGATGGGTGCAAGAGGCCCAGAACTGGACACTTATGACTACACTGATGTTGCACAGATGGGGTACAGGGAATGGGTTGAGTTGGCAGTTGCTCTAAGCGAATCTAAGTCAGAAACGGCTAAGACTGTCAGGGCATATGTCAAAAAGCTGATGGAGAGAGTGAAGGATCTTGGCCTAATCTCAAAAGAAGTTAGTGAAGGTGTCTATGTGACACAACCTAAGATAAAGGCCAGGAGGACAAGGAAGGATGCTGAGCTGGAGGAACTCCTCATTATGATTGAACAGGGTGATATCGCTGTAGAAATCAAAGGAGTAAACCACAGTCTGCCTAAGGAAGTAGAATTTGAAGATGGCAAGCTGATTGAAGAGCCTAAGCTGGGGGTATTTTTTGTGGATCCCCTGACACAGAAGAAATGCTTTCAAAGAGCATCTGATCTTCACAAAGTAGGCCTCAAACAGCTTGTGGCATTCAGACTATCAAACTCTTTTAAGCAATCCGTCAAGTGGAGAGCAGCTATTTGGGATCAGCTTAGAGGATTCCATGAAAGAGGAGAGCTCAATCATCCAAATTTTATGTTCCTAAGAGTTGAAATTGAAGAATTAGATGAAACCAGAGAGCACCTGGAGAAACTGTTTGAAGAAGGAATGCCACCACCACTATCTTGAAGTTCATCTACCATCAGGGTAGGTGAAGAATGGAAGCTGTCCATCTGTTGGACAGGCTTGCCATTATCTGCTCCCAACAACAACAGTCCAAAACCTGTTGTACATTAGTTGTACTTCAATTACATAAGTTGTAATTTTTGTTTACGTTAGTTGTAATATACACTAGTACATTAGTTGTACTTATGTAAAAACATGTGTTGTTTTATGAAGTCAAAAATCAGTGTATATATAAACTGATCTTCTACTTTACTTTGATGTTGTAATCTTATTTCAGCAAATGTACTGTAAAAATATATAGTGATTTTTGATAAGACCAGCTTAGACTGGTTATTGCAAATAAGGGGAGATTGTTAGGCTCAAAAAGGCCTCAGTCAAACCTGTTCTGCATCTAAGGGGGAGATTCTTAATCAAACCTATTGATGCATTTGAAAGGTATAATTTAAGGCCTGCTTATGCCTTAATGAAACCTGTAATGTGATTTGCAATATCAATTAAAGCTGTTCTATGTGTTGTATGTGTTGCAACAAAGGCAGTTTGTCCAAGCTATTCAGTCTACTGAACAGGCTAAACATAAGCTGTCTACGCTGCTCTACACTGATGAGCAGCTTGGGCAATTTACAAGTGCTCTGTTCTTTGTGAACAGGTTAAAACACTTTATGGAATATGTTTTCATGTCCTCATGTATTGTTTTTGGCTACAAGATCAGTTTACAAAGTCGAAGACAAAGTGGAATACAGAATTGCTCAGCCTGCCCAAGCTGTTCTGTCACATGAAGACAAAAGGATATTTGAAAAAAGGGTGACAGACCTTTTCTTATATCAAAATAGGCCTTAACAAAGGAAGAAAGACACAAAGTTGACATTCCTTATATAGTTAAAGCTTATGCAACAGTAGACAAAGTGAAAAGACAAAAGTTCTGCCAACATGAAGACAAGTCTGCTTTTCAGAATGTGCAGAAAAGTTTATGTTGTCTTTTTAACAAGGCTTCACCTTTTTCTTTTCGTCCAATGAAGAAGCTTCACTTAGATCCTCTGAGTGAGTATAAAAGGAAACTTCCTAGGATTGAAATAAACAGAGCAAAAAGCTAAGTGCTGAGCCAAGAGTGTGAAATCAGAACGTGCATTAGAGTGTGTCTTTTCATGCATGCAAGTCTGCTTGAATAAAACAGTGCTTTATGCTTAAGCTGTTCTTATTCAAGCTGTCCTTCTGAGTCTTGTAAACACAGTGAGTGATTCTTAGTGAGTGTATTCATTGTAACTGGTTTAAGTCTGTCTTAGACTAGTTAACATACTGTTGTATCTGTCATCTCAGCTTGAACTTTTCCGCAGTCAAGCTTGTTTGTAATTAACAATTGTTGATAATACATACAAACATTGAGAAAACAGTGTGTAGTTTTTTAAATTGTTGTATTCACCCCCCCCCCCCCCCCCTCTACAGCTTAAGGCTATATACTTGGGAAACCTCTCGGGACCTACACCATTCGATATTAAAAGAGTCAAAATGGTCAAAGTGTTCAGTCAAACTTGGTAGGCTACTATTAATTCAATGTTAATTTCATAATTACCATCTTATCCCTAGTGTTATATTATTATCCAATGGTTTAGCTTGGTTCTATAGTTCTGCACTAAATTAAGATTCTGCAATGATCTCAACCCTATATATATATATATATATATATATATATATATATATATATATATATATATATATATATATATATATATACACGGAAAGGTTCTATTGAGAATTATAAATATTGTGAGAACTTGATAACCTTTTATGGCCTTTGGAATAATAGAATCAAGGATTAATATATTGGATGTCATTTTTGTAATTTTTTAGAACTTTGATAGTGTGGAATCTTGAAAATGTGTGAAAATAGTATTTTTGAAAGAAAAAAAAAATCTGTTTTTTCTCTTTCTCTCTCTTACTTTTTTTCATTTTCATTTTCTCTTTCTTTCATTAGAATTGATTTTTATAGTAAACAATATTTTTTATAAAAAAATAATTTCTATACAGAAAATTATTTAATTGCTAAAAAATTAATGTATTCTATATAGAAATATGGGTTATATGCCAAAAATAGCAACAACTTTTTGTAATTTTACCGTTTATACTCACATTATTTATTTTTTATCATTAATAGCAACAACTTTTGTATTTTTTTACCGATTATACCAACTTTTGACCTAGAAACCTGCTATAGCAGGTTACCATCCATTAATACCAATAGTTTTTATCTTTTTACCAATAATAGCAACAACGTTTTATATTTTTACCAATAATAGCAACGACTTTTAACTTTTTACCAATAATAAAAACATATCAAATTAAATTTTCCTTTATCATTAACTAATCATTACTTTCAAGAAACTAAATTTATGAAAATCGAACCGCAATCAAATAAGTTCATAATCCATTTTTTTGTTTAAATTTTGTTAGAGATAAATCAAATGCAATGTGTGCCTATAAAAGTATAAAAAAATATGTTTTCTATAGACATTAAAAAATGAAGATTATTTTGATTAGGGGTGAGCAAGGATCGGTTTTTGGCAAAAACCAAAAACCAAACCGAAACATCAGTTTCTATATTCAAGAAACCGTTCGGTTTGGATTTTAAGCGATTTGATTTTTTGGTTTTTATTTTGGTTTCAGTTTGGTTTCGGTTTTTCTTTGTCATGGTTTTCAATTTCAAGTATTTCTTTCTGAAACCAAAAACCACACACACACACACAGATATATATATATATATATATATATATATATAGGAATAAACATATATATGGATACATAAAATCAAAGTATATAACACATAATGCATTCTTTTACAAACAAGATTTAGACATTAAATCATTTTATCATTTAAAACCATTGCAACATACAAATGCAATAATAATACAACAATAATAATCATCATAATATTCAAAGTGAGTATTAGTCTCATGTGAAATTTAGACAGTGAAAAGTTGAAACTTTCAATAAAAAAACTTATGAAAAAATGTAACAAATGAAGAGTATTTATAAATTTTAAAATTATAAAACTTCAGTTCGGTTTGGTTTTTTCCGGTTTATTTTGACCTCCAAAATAACGAATGAAGAGTATCTATATAGAATGTTATATAATTCTATATCTTTTTATGTAGATTATCATTACTATTATTTGTAATCTACGTAGAATGTCGTGTAAAATGTCAAGTATCATATATTCTACGTGGATTACATGATAATCTACTGTGTTCTTACATATCATTCTATGTAACATTCTACATAGATTATGAATAAAAATGTTAATCCACGTAGATTATCATGTAATCTACGTAGATTATCATCTAATCTACGTACATGTCGTGTAGAATGTCAAATATCATATATTCTACGTAGATTACATAAGAATCTACATAGATTATATGATAATCTACATCAAGTGTCGTAGACGAACTGAAACAAAAAAAAAAAAGAAGATTTTATTTAGATATTTATCAAACACTTGATATAAACTGTACCAAAAACACGTTTTTAAACAAAAAAAAATCATTAATCTTGTAAATCATAAACAAATATTTTTTAACAAAAAACACCTAATAACTATTACATTCGTTATAAATCTAATATCTTACAAATAATCTTAATTATAAAACATGAAAAATGAATCTGTCATATTCTATGTAGAGTATCGACGAACATTTTCTATGTAGATTATCATGTAATCTACGTAGACTATCATGTAATCTATGTAGAATGTCGTGTAGAATGTCAAGCATCATATATTCTACGCAGGTTACATGATAATCTACTGTGTTCTTACATATCATTCTATGTAACATTCTACATAGATTATGAATATTAATGTTAATCTACGTAGATTATCATGTAATCTACGTAGATTATCATATAATCTATGTAGAATGTCGTGTAGAATGTCAAGTATTATATATTCTACGTAGATGGTAATTATGCAATTAAATAATTTGTTATGCAGTTAGGGGTGACAATTTTGACCTAACGGGCGGGACAATAAAATTGACACATAGTACAAACCTAAGCTAGAACATAATTTTTTTGAGTTAAAACTTTATAAAACAGTGTATTGAACAAATTGTTCATTGAAAAGAATTTCAAAGTTATGTAAAATTGATGACTTTTGGTCGTCACGTTTGCTTGAATGAGCCGAAATTGCCACCCTTAATGTCAGTACATTTTGATTTCAATTAAGCATTCACTCGTTTTGATTTCCAATTAGACTATGTTAATACTTAAGTAAAAATGAATAAAATATTTAAGTGAAAATGAATAAAAAGTATTAATGAACAAAATTGTAGATCAAAACTATCAAAATACTATATTTAAATCAAAACGTATTGGCCTAACAAAATAATTAAATTAAAACAAATAAAATACTAAATTAAATAAAAACGTATTGACGTACTAATATATATAAATCAATAGTCATAAAGTACTAAATTGAATTAAAACGTATTAGCCAAACAAAATATTAAAATTAAAACGAACAACCTAAATTAATATGTTTTTCATAAAAAATCGTAACTAAATCAAAATATACTAAAGTAATAAAATAGTTAAAAGATAAAGTATAATAATAAAAATATACAAATAGGTTAATAATTGAAATATAAAATATATAAATTGAATACATAAAAGAGAAGTAAATGAACCATATTAAGTATATAAATAATTATAATTTTTAATAAATAAATATAAATTTGTTTTAAAAAAAGCTATAAATAATAATAATATATTTAATAATGAATTAAATCAAAATTTGTTAATTTAGTATATCAAATTTAAAACCAAAAATAGAAATTTAAGAAAATGACCAAACTTGATAATTAAATTAAATAGTGGAGGGTCCAAACTTGTAACTGTAAAGAAGGACAAAATTGTCATTTTTAAAAAGTTAAGAAATAGAAAGACCGTTTCTACAAGTAAAAAGAGGTTTAAGGGACTACCTCTGCAACTTTGGAAGTTGAGGGGCCGTTTTCATAATTATAACACAGGGATCATTTTCTTAATTTACTCATTAAAAAAATAATGTTTGTGATGGACCCAAATTAAAGGGTAAATTACAATTTTCGTCCCTGTGGTTATATCAAAATTATGGTTACCGTCCTTTTCACGGTAAAATTACAATTACAGTACTTATGGTTAATGTTTTGTTATGTTTTTGGTCCCTTTCTCCAATAATTTTTTAGAAATGACAATATTACCATTTCATTTTATTTCATTATTGTCCCTAATCAAAATATTTCATTTTCTTAATGATTTATTATTCTTTTATAATTTATTTAATATATTATCTTATTGTTACTATTAAAATTTAACCGAAGTAATAAAATATTTCATATGTTTTATTTTCATTATTTATTTAACATTATTATTTCTATTATTATTGTTATTATTATTATTATTTGATAAGTCTACAATTTATGCAACTTCTGAGTCATTTTATGATCATTTTATGCACCGATACTTCGAAAAATCCATATTATTACTCCAAGTTTGTATTTCAGGGTCAAGATGATAAAAAGAAGCAATCCGAGAGAATTCGGAGCAAATTGGACTGAGGGGGGTGCAGGCCTGCGCTGCCCTGCACTCCACACAGCGCCCAACCTGTCCAGATACGTTTCAGCACACGCCAGCTAAACCATAGTCGCATCCGGGCGCAGGCCTGCGCTGGTGCGGTGCTAATCCGCGTTTTTCAGCCCTGGAAACCCTAATCTCGAATCTCTATAAATAGGAGAGGAGGGGCAGCTTTGAAGAGGGTCCCGACGTGTGTGTAAGTGTGTCGAAGCTCTGCCGGAGTGGATCTATGATACAGGAACGAAGACGGTGGTTCGCAAGCTATCCTATGGCTCAGATCCGTGAGTGTGACGAGCATACGATGAGCGGCTAATCCCATTAGCCGTTTGCGGAGGATCTACGACTAAGTTTACTTTACTTTAATTTCTTATGTTTTGATGTATTTGTATTGAGCTAGATCTATTATGTGTATGCAAATGATAAACATTTAGCTATGATTATAATTATGTGTTGCGATTGGTAAAAGCAAGATAGTTTATAGTGGTGTTAATCTTCGTGCCGGTCCATTAGTTTATGGATTAATACGAGTACTAATGTTGCATACGCTATGCCGAGAGTTATTGGTTAAAACACATTTGATTAATTTAGTCGCGCAATTGATTATGTCTATGTGATCATTGTATGAAATTATAGTGAGTAATGCTTATGTCGTGGTGATTCCATGAATGGTTATTCGTGTCTTGATTGTTAAATTCTTCGTTAGTTACTTCGTTCTTAATTTTAGTTACAAGCAATAGCAACTCATTACTCTAAACAACTCATTCAAATCCACGATTTCACAATTTAAATGCTTTCAATAAACCTATTACTATAAGGCTAATAACCTAATCCTAATTACGACCACACTCCCTGTGGATTCGACCCTTACTTCTCTATCTAATTAGTGGATTTAAGGTTTAAATCGGCGGGTCACAACGACGACCCGTCAGAATTTTGGCGCCGTTGCCGGGGAGTGTAACGGTAGTTTAGGTTTAAAGTTTGTTTGTTGCCTTAGTTTTAAGTAATTAGTTTTAAGTTCCTTTCGTTGGTTAATTTTAGTATTTATTCTATAATTATTTAAAATCAAATAAAAATTTTAAAAATTCAAAAAAGGTAATTGTAGTTCTCTACTTTACCACCAAAATATTAGTTTAATTAAGTCTTTAATCTTTTGTAATATTGTATTTAGTGTATGCGCACACGTCGATCGGCTAAAGGATTGCCGCTACAATTCGAACCCGAAATCGAAAAAGTAGCAAGATCGAACCGAAAGACTGTTAGGATTCATAATCAACAATTAATTACGGAGAACTTAAACGTACAAGAGGAAGAAATTCCTGATTTAGAGATTCCTAATTTAGAAAGCCCTCCGATTTCGCCACGAAATCGTGATCAAGAAGAACCCGAACGCATAGTCGATAGAATGGGTGATCAACCGAGACGTACGGTTGAGTCGCATTACCGTCCAGGTGATGTGTCTGATCCGTCTCCAATTCTTTACCCGAAAACGAGAACGAAACAAAGTTCGTCCTCAATTATTACAAATTCTTCTGATCTTTCGAGGGATGTCAAGCGAGGAACCCTATGAACATCTAGCTGAGTTCACAGCTATTTGTAAAGCAAACCATGTTCGAGGTATAACCACCGATGGTTTAAAACTTCGATTATTTCTTTTTTCGTTAAAAGAGAAAATGAAGAATTGGTTCGTATCCTTACCAACCAATAGCATTACAACATGGGACCAAATGAAACGAGAATTCCTTAATGAATATTACTCCATTAGTAAAACAATTGAAAAAAAGAAAGGAAATTACCGGATTTAAACAAAAACCGGGCGAACAATTCTACGAAGCGTTTGATCGTATGAACGAATTATTAAGAGCGTGTCCACACCACGAAGTACCCAAATGGATGCTTATCAAAACATTCTTTGATGGTGTGAGTCAAGAAAGTCGTAATATGATTATAGCTGCCACAGGAGGCACATTTTTAGGAAAAGAAGATGATGAAGCCTGGGAGTTGCTTAATCAACTCGGCAAGGGTCTTAAAGTCCAAGCTGGTTCTGAAAATAGTATAGGAGTTCAAGTTATAGGCATAAAAAATGCCTGGAAACGTGAGGTTAAAACTGAAATTTCAGAATTAGGAAAGAAAATGGACTAATTAATGAAGGGTTTTTCAAACCCTAGTGTATCAATTAATTGTATTACATGCGGAGATCCATCGCATCATTCAGAAGCATGCCCTCAAGTGCAATCCACTGAGGAATTTGCTAATGAAGTTTACGGATTTAGAGCTCATCGAGAAAGGGATAATCCATTTTCGGAAACGTACAATCCGGGATGGAGAAACCATCCCAACTTTCGATGGAAAAATGATCAACCTACTGATCGTCAATCCAAACCAAGATATGAACCACCTAAGAGAGAATATCAATATGGTTCAACTTTAGCAGCTAAGGATGAGCGATATTATAAGTCAAATCATCGTGATCAACCACAATTTCAAGTAGAATCAAATATGACTTCTACGCAATTCGCAGAGTTTGCTGAATTTATGAAACAGCAATCAGCTATCAGTACTAAGACCATGGAGATGTTAACTCGTCAGATGGGTCAGATTGCTGAGTCGCTTAGTAGGCGTGAGGAGGGGAAGCTTCCTAGCAATACTGTTCCCAATCCTTCACACGCCCATCATCATAACAAAGATAAGAAACATGAAATTAACGAAGTTAATGAAGTAGCTAAGATAACCACATTAATGAGTGGAAGAGAGGTGATAATAAAATAGAGATGCCTAAAGAGAAAGAGGCAGAAGAAGATACCGACACTGAAGTCGTGTATGAGGAGAAAGAGGATCCAAGGAAGAAAGAGGTTCCTAAGAAGGTTTTTTTTAAGGAGCAAATTAAAGCAGATATTCCAACGCCCAAAGTTGGGGAGGCGGATAAGAGTCAGGATACTTCAATTCCTCCTCCTTATCCTGCTGCTTTAGAAAATCCAAAATCTTCTCCTTACGGCAAAAGAGGCCCACAACCAGAGGATCTTTGGGACTTATTTAATCAAGTAAAGATCAATATTCCTCTGATTAAGGCTATTCAACAGGTTCCATCTTATGCCAAATTTTTAAAAGATCTCTGTACTCAGAAAAGAAAGTATAAGGTCTCGCTCCCAAAGCAGATCAAATTAACTGAACAGTTGAGTGCAGTAGTTTCTAGTTCTCTACCTCCTAAGCTGAAAGATCCTGGATCACCATTGATTCCAGTGACAATAGGCAATGTGCAGATTAAGAAGGCATTGCTTGATCTTGGAGCTAGTGTTAATATTTTAACTGGAAACTTGTTTGATAAACATGATCTAGGTCAGTTACAGACAACTGATATTATCTTACAACTGGCAGATCGATCAACCAAGTGCCCAAGAGGTATTTTATCAGATGTCATGGTAAAGGTTGAAGATTTTTACTATCTAGTTGACTTCCTAGTACTGGACACCGAAAGTTCAATGGGAGATAATTAACCGGCTATTATCCTAGGTAGACCTTTCTTAGCCACATTTAATGCACAAATTAATTGTAGGACATGAGCAGTGGATATTGCCTTTGGTAATAGGAAATTAAGACTGAATGTCTTTAATGCTTGTCTCTGATATTGATTCAGAATGTTATCTTATAGACATGGTGCATGAACTTGCGCAGCAGCATAGTTCGTTAATCAACACCAAAGATGCTACTGAGTTATTCTTTGCTGAGAGTGAATTAGCCAAGTTAAATCATACTGAATGTAATGAGTTAGAAGTAGTCATGGAATCCACATTGGAGTCAAAACAACCACCGTGGGCCTATAGAACTGAAAAATTACCGATTGATTTACCCAAGTTAGCCAAACCTTCAATAGAACAACCACCTGTTCTAGAATTGAAGGAGCTGCCATCGCATCTGAAATATGCTTTTCTAGATCAGAATAACACTTTGCCTGTCAAAATTTCATCAGATCTGACTGAAGAGCAAGAGAAAGCTCTACTGGAAGTGTTAGTCAAATATAAAGAAGCAGTAGGGTGGACGATAGCTGACTTAAAAGGAGTCAGTCCTACTTTTTGTATGCACCGAATCATTACTGATCCAGAAGCTAAACCAGCTCGGGATGCACAAAGGAGGTTGAATCCTAATTTGAGAGAGGTAGTTAAGAAGGAAGTATTAAAATGGTTGGACGCTGGAATCATATATCCTATATCTGATAGTAAATGGATAAGTCCAACCCAAACTGTACCCAAGAAATCGGGAATTACAGTTATTAATACTGAAAAAGGAGAGAAGATAACTACTCGCCCGGTAACTGGGTGGAGAGTCTGCATAGATTACAGAAAACTTAATGCTGCTACTTCTAAAGATCATTTTCCGCTACCATTTATAGATCAAATAGAGGAAAAATTAGCAGGACGGACGTTTTACTGTTTCCTGGATGGATATTCCGGTTATAATCAAATTCCAATCCATCCAGAGGATCAAGAGAAAACTACATTTACTTGTCCATGTGGAACCTTTGCCTACCAAAGGATGCCATTTGGACTATGTAATGCGCCCGCCACGTTTCAGCGATGTATGATGGCTATCTTTTCAGATATGGTGGGTGGTTCTCTTGAAATATTTATGGACGATTTCTCCATATTTGATAAAACATTTGAAGATTGCATGGGACATTCAGAAAAAGTCCTAAAGAGATGCATTGAAACCAACTTAGTGTTAAGTTGGGAGAAAAGCCACTTTATGGTGAAGGAAGGGGTAGTCTTAGGTCACACTGTGTCCGAAAGAGGAATGGAGGTAGATAAAGCAAAAGTTCAATTAATTTCTTCACTTCCACCCCCTACCAACGTTAAAGGAATAAGATCATTCTTAGGCCACACTGGTTTTTATCGGCGATTCAATAAAGATTTCAGTGAGATTTCAGGACCGTTATGCAATCTTCTTTCAAAAGATATCGAGTTTAATTTTGATGATGCTTGTATGAAAGCATTTGAGAAGATTAAATCAAAATTAACCGAAGCGCCAATTCTGCAATCTCCAGATTGGTCTCAACCATTTGAGATCATGTGTGATGCAAGTGATTATGCAGTTGGTGCATTTTTTGGACAAAGATTTGAGAAAAAGCCAGTGGTGATTTACTACGCAAGTAAAACCTTTAATGAGGCACAGATCAATTACACCACTACGGAAAAAGAATTATTAGCTGTAGTGTTTGCCTCAGATAAGTTCAGATCCTACATTTGGGGGGCAAAAGTAATTGTATACTCCGACCACAGTGCTTTAAGACATTTATTGGCGAAGAAGGATGCCAAACCTAGATTGATTCGGTGGATCCTTCTATTGCAAGAATTTGATTTAGAAATCAAAGATAAGAAAGGCACATAAAATGTTGTTGCCGATCATTTTATCAAGGCTTCAATTAATCCCAACAAACTCAACTGATCAAATCAGGGACTCCTTCCCTATTGAACAATTATTATATGTATCAAAAATACCCTGGTTTGCGAATCTAGTTAACTATTTCGTAACAGGAAGATTGCGAAAGCACTGGAACTCACAACAGAGAAAATATTTCTATGCTCAAGCAAGGCAATACATTTGGGATGAGCCTAATCTATTTAAAATAGGAGCAGATCAAATTATAAGAAGATGTGTCCCTAACTCGGAACACGAAGATATTCTTAAACACTGCCATGCATATGCATGCGGTGGCCATTTCAGCGCAAAGAAAACTGGCCACCGGATATTGTAGTGTGGGTTTTTCTTGCCCACAATATTTAAGGATGCATACGAGTTTGTTAAGGGGTGCACAAGATGCCAACAAATTGGTGGCATTGCGAAAAGAAATGAAATGCCTATGACCCCGATATGAATAGTCGAAATATTTGATGTATGGGGTATTGATTTTATGGGACCATTCCCTAAATCAATTGGATTTGAGTACATCTTAGTGGCAGTAGATTATGTTTCCAAATGGGTGGAAGCAGAAGCTACACGCACTAATGATAACCGGGTTGTGTGTAAATTTGTTAAAAGAAATATTTTAGCACGACACGGTATTCCAAGGGCTATTATCAGTGACGGAGGGTCACATTTTAATAATCAACACTTTTCTAAACTCCTTAAACAGTATGGAGTCAATCATAGAATAGCAACGCCTTATCATCCGCAAACAAGCGGACAAGTCGAGATCTCTAATAGAGAGATCAAGAGAATCCTTGAAAAAACTGTCAGACCTGATCGTAAAGATTGGTCTAAAAAATTAGAGGATGCTCTATGGGCATACAGAACCGCATTTAAAACACCAATCGGTATGTCCCCATACAGACTTGTGTATGGTAAGCTTTGCCATCTCCCAGTGGAATTAGAACACCGAGCTCTATGAGCAATCAAAAACACTAATTTTAATTTACATGATGCTGGTGTTGATGAACTGGAACATATTCGTAGAGAAGCCTATGAAAGCACTAGAATTTATAAAGAAAAAAACTAAGGTTTTCCACGATAGAATGATTAAAAATAAAATAATTACCAAAGGAAATAAAGTTTGGTTATTTAACGCAAGACTTAGATTATTTCCTAGTAAATTAAAAAGTAAATGGACAGGTCCATTTATTGTAACGAATACCTACCCACACGGTGCGGTAGAAATACAGGACCTAAAAGGTGGTGAGTCATTTAAAGTAAACGGACATAGACTTAAATTATATGTTCAATGGGCCACCAATAATATGTTAGTATCCGAGATTATCAGACTACAAGATCCTAAAGTTAATTAATTAATTTAGGAGCAGTACGTTTGGCTGAAGACGTAAAACTTAGCGTTTTCTGGGAGGCAACCCATAGTATTTTTGATTATTTGAATTTAATTATTTTAAGTGTGTTAGTTGTTTATTTGCTTATTTGTGTTAAGTGTGTGTACCCAATTAAGTTGGGGAGGATTCATCCTCCTGAACTTGGTTGTGTTTAGAGTTAGGATTTTAATTAAATAATAAAACCCCGCATCAGAAAATAAAAAAATTATTTAAGCACGTAACAGAATTATTTTAACCTGATAATACGAGCGTAAGTTGGGGAGAATGCCCGTAAAAATTAGAGAATTAGGGTTCCAAGACCAGTGCACGGCCCAGATCACAAATCTAGAGGCCCGGGCGCAGGCCTGCGCTTGCCCTGCGGCCCGACGCGCTCAAAATCTTATAAAAATGGCAGTGATCATTCCCATAAGTCCAAAACCCTAATTACAGCTCCAGAAGACGGTGAATTCGATTTTCTAAGCCTAAAAACATCAAAAATTCGTCTTTTCTTCTTCGATCCAACGATTGTTTATCGCTAAGATTATCAAGGTATACTCATTAGAATCCCTTAAACTTCATTCTACATAAGTTTCATCACGTTTTATCGTGCATGCATGATTGAGTTTTTGGATTTATATGGTTTTTATAGAAAAAGGGTTACTAATAATTTTCAAATGTTCATTTAATTAATATAAAAATTATTTTTGCAAAACTTTTGTAATAATTATGCATTTTTCCATATTTTTATCATTTATAAACTTTTGGTCGTAAAAGGTGATATTTTTATTGAATATTTAAAGTTCATGCATTTGATAGGGTTAGATTGAGCTCACATTGTTGGTGAGACTTAGGATTAGTAATTATTATTGAAAAAAATGGTGTTAAAATTATCATGCATTATGTTTATAAAAAAAACACCACGTTTTTAATCCTTGTTTTTGCATTATTTTTAGATGTCAACCCAATATCATGCAAACGGTAACTGTCCTGGAACCTCCCAAAAACCTAGAATGAGAACCCATGACCCTAGGGATGTCCATTTTGAAAAACCACTTAATGTTGAGTTCCCTGAAATCCCACCAAACACGAACAATGGTAAACCACCTAGATTTCTCATAGAGCGTACCCTAAAAGAATGCGATTTTGACAATTTTGAAATTTTGGAGTGTTTTGAGAGTTAGGATGGGCTAAGGCCATACAGTGGGAACTTCCATATATCCACACTAGTTTGATCCAACAGTGGTTCGCCACAATGCATAGGATTGATAGGTCTGAAGAACACAATTTCGAACTAGTGGGAAGGGTAGGAAACAGAGATGTGTTAATCACTAGAGAAAAGTTGTATGAAGAATTTTTAATTGACACCAAAACACCTCGTCCTATGGAATTTGACCGATAAACTAGTGGGAAGGGTAGGAAACAGAGATTATGTACCGATATATCATTCTATGTTCTTAACCGATAAATTAATCCTGATGTGTCGAGGACGTCACAAAAATCTAAGTTGGGGAGGGTAGGTTATAATGATAAAATTAAGTAATTAGTTTAGCCCTCACAAAAAATTTTTAGACTACGTTCCATATCAAAAATTAGAAAGATTTACTGTCCCGCGTAACAAAACAGTACAAATTTAAAAATTTAATAGAGTTGGGCGCAGGGGGAGGGGGCGCAGGCCTGCACTGGCCCTGCGTCCCATCGACCTAAAATGCAGATTTGAGCCCCATTTCACCATTTTCACAACGCTAAAGCAATAACCTACGGTTGGGTGTGCGGCTTCTTCCCAAAAACATCATTTTTGTGCCCAAAATTTGCAAATTTAAGTTTCAAAACACCTACATTTTAACAAATATCAAAGATCTCGGCTAGAAATCACCTCCTTGTGGTTAGTTTCATCTATTTTTGAAGAGTTTTGGGTAGAGAAAGTGTAGAAGAAAAGCTAGATTTGTACCAAAGAAAGCTTCCAATCACCAAGGTTAGTGTTTTTATTGAGTTATTGCAACTTATTTCATACTTTTTGAGCAAAAATCAAAGCTTGAGCTTTATGGTCATCCATGGAGTTTTCATGGTGATTTTGACGTTTTAGAGTCAAAGTACGTGAAATTGCATAATTTTGATGATAACCTTGATGTATGTTTCATGAGATATGTGTTTATGTGTTAAGTTTGTTAATTTGCCATGATTAATTTCTAGAAATTAATTTGGATTTATAAAGTTGGTTGCCTAAATATGCATATATTGTTAAAATTATAAAATTTAGGTGATTAGCTTAAAAATCAATTTTATGTGCTAAATGTTTTATTTAAAAATGATAAATGTTTAGTGACTAAAATAATGGCAATTTATAGACTATATATAGGATGCAAAATGTGAGCGTAAAAGTGTATACACACACACACACACACACACACACACACACACACACACACACACACACACACATATATATATATATATATATATATATATATATATATATATATATATATATATATATATATATATATATATATATATATATATATATATATATATATATATATATATATCTAGTGCATCTTTTTAAGTGAGCGTAATTGTAAAAATTGCAATTATAGTTTACATTATTTGATTTATCTCATGCATAGTATGGTTGGTTGGCACAAATTGTAGATGGCAAGGAGAACGAGACAACGAACCCAAAACGTTGATATTCCAATAGATCGGTCTCCAAACCTCCTTTTATCCCAACGCCCAGAGCACATTAGAACACATATATTTTTGTATAGGAAATATTCTAATAAAGTGTTGACTGAAAAGAGGGTTAAGAGGAGTGACTTTGAGGATTACGGGATCCCATATCTTTTTGACTATCTGGGGTGGGAAGGTGTGTTTGAATTAGGTGGTAAGATATTTACCAATCTGATGTAGTTGAGTGGATGTCTACCCTACGAAGGGAGACGGGTCGTTCAGCGAACGACTTTAGGTTGATAGGCACTGTCCATGGTAGGGACGTGGCGACGGATGCACAAATCCTTCGCCAATTGTTTAATTTAGATACTGGGGTAGGCTACGAAGGGTCTGACCAGCAGGGGTATGAGTATATGAATGAGGCCCAATTGGCCTTTACTGATATGACTTGGTCAGGGGAGTGGATGGAGCAGGTTAATAGAGTCTTTATCCCGTCCATTTTGGAGGCCGAGTCCTCCACTTCCTATAGCTAAAAGGTTTTATCTCCGAGGTGCAAGGTGCTTCACAAGATTCTTGTGAATAACATCTTACCTCGTGATAGTGACCTAACCAAAGTCAGGCATAGGGATATCATTGTCCTTCACGCCCTTCTTAAGGGTAAGCCCAGATTGTCCTTTGCATGGACAGTTATGAATTATTTATGGGCTATGTACGACACGAGAGAGAGGACGATCATCCCCCATGCTTGGTTGATCTCCAAACCTTGAGAGGATGGGCTCACTTTCGCCCGATTTCCTGCTATCCCTCATTTCGGCGACATTCATTACGGCCGCCATGTTCCCTACCTTGATTTTTAGCGAAGTTGATGAAGGGTTCGAGATATTTGACAAAGACACAAATAAGTCGTATATCGAGGAGTATACTGAGGATGAGAGGGGAGAGAGAGAGAGAGAGAGAGGAGAAGGCCGCCAATGAGGCGGAAGTTCGGCATTCTGAGCCGAACCTAGGTGCGTCTACCTCGCAAAGTCGAGGTAATGACAGCTTTGATTTTGACCGCATGATGAGGCGGATTGAGGATATAGCGGTGGGTCAGGGTGAGTTCCGAGAGGATGTGACCCAGAGATTAAATGAGATGAATGGGCGTATGACCCATATTTATGATAGGGTCTCACTTAGCGGGACGGGTAGATCAGTTACAGGATGGGCAGAGAGCCCTGGCATACCAAAATGCCTACTACCAGCACCATGACTGGACATACAGGGAGGGAGTTCGACACCACGAGGACTCCATGGCCAGTATGTCATATCAGTCGTATGAGGATTACACGATGCCCGACTACCAGGCCTATAACCCTGCCGTCGATACTTATCAGCGCTATCCGGCGCATGGCAGGCATGACCTCCCAGACCAGATGCCTCCTTATTTGGTTCCGCCGACTGCATAGTTCACCCATGGCCAGAACCCGTATACCGACTTCTTCAACAGCGTCTTCGGTCCTCCTCCGCCGCATCCTCCATTTGAGTGATCGGGTACTATCTTTCCTTATTCTTTACTTTTCTGTCTTTTATTTTTTATTTTAGATTGTTATGCAATTAATTTATTTTTCGTAATTTCATATTTAATTCTTAGCCGAGCCCTATTTAAAGTTTTTAATGTTTATATAGTCTGTCATTTATTCCCCATTTGAGTCTTGTTTGCCGATCAGGCTGTTGAACATGATGATACTTAGAAAATACATGTGCGAGGGAATTGGCTAGTGTTGACAGGATATTTTATAATTAAAAAAAGAGTCGTAGCAATAATTATAAATTTTGGCCATGTAAAATGAATTCAAGTACGTTAAAATATATTTGGGCTTAAATATAAGTAATGTGTCATAAGATTTTGAAAACCCATGCAATAAGGGGGAGAACTTAATCATGTTTTAGCCTCAAAGTAATTTAATTATAGTCTAGATGGTTCGAGAAACTAAGTCCATAGGGGTGCCACTCATGCCTAATCCCCTAAAACCATTTGGTTTGGGAGCGGTTGACCGAAATCTCATTAAATGGACCATCTAGTTAAATTAGTGAAAAGAAAATAGATAGAAGCATGGTACTAAAAAGAAAATTTGTTGTAAACATGCAAAGAGGAAAAAGATGGTCGGAAGACCCTCATGTTTTAAATATTGTAACCTTGAGCTAAAAGGGTATTTTCAAAAGTGAGATACATTATATAAATTATAAGAGAAGTATATTTTAACTGAAAACGTCTTCAATTTACATGTTAAGAATTTTAATGCATTAGTACGAAGGCTAGCTTGACATCAAATTCCTAGACTCACTACCAATTCTTGCTCGTTCGTTAGTTAGTTCTGATTCCAAAAGCTTGTTCGGGGACGACCAAGAGTTAAGTTGGGGAGAATTGATAAGTCTATAATTTATATGATTTCTGAGACATTTTATGATCATTTTATGCACCGATAATTCGTAAAATCCATATTATTACTCCAAGTTTTTATTTCAGGGCCAAGATGATAAAAAGAAGCAATCCGAGAGAATTCAGAGCAAATTGGACTAAGGGGGGCGCAGGCCTGCGCTGCCCTGCGCTCCACACAGCGCCCAACCTGTTCAGATACGTTCCAGCACACGCCATCTAAACCCTAGTCGCATTCGGGCGCAGGCCTGCGCTGGTGCGGCGCCACTACGTGTTTTTCAGTCCTAGAAACCCTAATTTCGATTCTCTATAAATAGTGGAAGAGGGGCAGCTTTGAGAGAGTCCCGACGTGTGTGCAAGTGTGCCGAAGCTCTGCCGGAGTGGATCTACGATACGGGAACGAAGACGGTGGTTCGCAAGCTGTCCAATGGCTCAGATCTGTGAGTGTGACGAGCATACGATGAGCGGCTAATCCTATTAGTCGTTTGCGGAGGATCTACAGCTAAGTTTACTTTACTTTAATTTCTTATGTTTTGATGTATTTGTATTGAGCTAGATCTATTATGTGTATGAAAATGATAAACATTTGGCTATGATTATGATTATGTGTTGCGATTGGTAAAAGCAAGATAGTGTATAGTGGTGTTTTTATTCGTGCCGAGTCCATTAGTTTAGGGATTAAGACGAGTATTAATGTTGCATACGCTATGCCGAGAGTTATTGGTTAAAATACATTTGATTAATTTAGTCGCGCAATTGATTATGTCTATGTGATCATTGTATGAAATTATAGTGAGTAATACTTATGTCGTGGTGATTTCGTGAATGGTTATTCGGCTTGATTGTTTATCTTCTTCGTTAGTTACTTCGTTCTTAATTTTAGTTACAAACAACAGCAATTCATTACTCTAAACAACCCATTCAAATCCATGATTTCACAATTTAAATGCTTTCAATAAACCTATTACTATGAGGCTAATACTTAATCCTAATTACGACCACATGTTGGGAAATATTCTAAGTAGTTCAAACTGTTAGTTAGACTTCTCAGACTGTTAGTAGAATTTCTATGTAAGTATAAAGTTCATGCTGTTAGTTGAAGAATCTCAAGCTGCTAGTGTAAAAGTTCATGCTGCCAGAGTAATTTAACTCAAGCTGCCCTGCTCAAACTGCTAAGAGATTCAAGCTGCCCAACAGTTTCATAAACAGAAAGTGCTGATATTCAGGAAAAGATATCTACACGAAGATTTCAGCATATCTACTATCAGAGAAGTCAGAGTCCTTCAAGGAAACAAATCAGAAAGCATTATAAATACATAGAATAGGTTTTTCTATTGTATAAGAAGTTTCTGCATATTCAAGTTTGTAATTGCTTTTTGTTTAAGTTTTCATAAGCCTCTAAGGTTGTAAAACCCTAAGAACAATTTGTGTTCTTCGTCTAATCAAACAGATTAGAGGTGATTGTAATCATTCTGATTCAGCAATACAAGCAGTTTTGATTATTACTTGTGTTTATTTGTTATTGATTCTGAAAGCTTTTATCAAAATAATTAAGTGTTATTCCGCAAACTTCTTAATTAGACTTTGATTTAATACAAGATTATTGGTTTACACTCTGATCAATTCAAATCAGTTAATCTTAGGTAGTTAAGTTCAGATCCTGACAAGTGGTATCAGAGCCACAGGTCGTTCTTTGTTTTTCAAAGTCGAAAGCTTTCTTTTAAATTTAATCAGGCTTCATCATCACAAGCCCTTGTCTCTCAAGAAGACAATGTGTTGGACTGGAGTGATCAGACACAGGAAGAGTTTCAAAATCAAGCTCTAATGGCAGAAACATCGAATGTCTCCTCCACTGAACTACCATCTGAGGTAAATTCTAAACTCTGCTCTCAAACATGCAAAAATATGGTTAAAAAGTACAGAGATCATAATGAGAGCATGTGCAAAACTCTAGCTAAGATGGAAGAGAGGAGATATGAATACATGCAAGCCATAGAAGACCTTGAAAAACAGATCAATGACTATAAGGATAATGAGATTCAAATGGGACATGATAGAACATATCATGAGTGGGAGAAAAAGGAGCTAAATAAGAAAATAGAATCCCTAAATAAAAAGGTAGAAGAGACTGAACAAAAGGTGTTAGAGGCTAATAAGAAACTAGAATCTGTCAATATAGATCTAGGTAACTTCAAATTGGCTAATCAAAAGCTGGAACACCTAATGGAAGTCCAATTTAAAGATAGGGTAAAATCTCAGGTTAATCCCAAAGAAGGCATAGGCTACAGAGCTACTCCACCTCCATACAACAACAAATACATTCATCCAATGAGTGAGGTTGTTGATAGGCTTGTCAATGAACCATTAGATGAGTCTATGACTACTGTAGATCGTATCCTTGATAACAGTCCTGAATCTAAAGAAGATCAGATTCAAAATAGAGACTGTGAGGGCACAACAGTTGAGAAAGAACACAAAACAATGAGTGCACCAATAGAAATCCAAGCCCCCAGTAAGAAAGGAAAGGAGAAGATGAGTGTGTGCAATGCTGCTCCACAGGTTTCTGTACCTTCTAACTGTAACACTGCATCTTCTTCAAAGAACAGTAGAAAGGGTAAAAATGTTCCAGTCTGCACATGCCAAAAGCATGGTGTCCAAAAGTTTCCCAAACAACAGCAGGTAAGGGGAAATCAGAGGAATAAAAACCAGAAATTGTCAAATAAAACTGGTTCTCAAATTCAAACAGTCAAAAAATATTTTCATTGTGGGAGAAAGAATCACTTGGCCAGAGATTGTTTTTATAAACCATCTGTTGCAAAACAGACTGTGAAACATCCAAAGAAAAACTCTCAAAATTCAAAAAATCCAAAGGCCAAACCTCCTACTGCATCAGTTCCAAAGAAAACAGTAGATCACAGGTTCACAAAAGTTAATAAAAAACAGTCCACACACCAAAAACATGTTTTAGCTAAACCAAAAGTAAATTTTAAACAAATATGGTGTGTCAAAGGTACAAACTCAGGTGAACCTGTTGATAAAAATGTTGAAACTGCCAAGTCTAAAGTTGAGACTGCTAGTGCTAATTCTCAAGCTGTTAGCACTACAGACTTAATTCAGACTGGTAGGCTCAAAATTGGGACTGGTAAAGGATCATCTGAGACTGTTACTGAAAAGGATGGACAAAATACCTGGATACCTCATGTGCTAACTAAGTACTCTCCACAAACTCCATCAGTGGATCTTACTAAGTATAAGAAATCCAAGACAGTATTTAGTTATGTTAATGCACAAGGACAACCCAAAACCAACTTGGTTTGGGTTTACTCCACTACTAACTAAGCTTTTATTTGTGCAGGGCAACCACAGGTCACCACATAAAACCAGATGGCATTTGGACAGTGGATGCTCTAGGCACATGACAGGCAATTCTGAGTGCTTTTATTTCAAAGGCTTTGATGGAGAATTTGTTGCATTTGGAGGCAACTCCAAAGGAGGTAAGGTTACAGGTAAAGGTACTGTTAATGCAGGCAACATGATTTTCAATGATGTTTTGTATGTTGAACAGCTTAAGTATAATTTATTGAGTGTCTCTCAAATTTGTGATAAACAAAATATTGTTTTGTTTATAGATTCTGAGTGCATTGTTCTTTCAAAAGATTTCAAAATTCCTGAAAATCTTGTTTTATTAAGAACCCCAAGAAAGGACAATGTATACTGTTTGGACACAGAACTTTTATCCAAATCAAGTACTTTAAGCTGTTTGATATCCAAAGCATCATCCAATGAGTCTGCTCTTTGGCATAGAAGGATGTGTCACATGAACTTCAAGTCCATGAATGTTTTAGTCAAAAAGAATCTGGTAAGAGGTTTACCACAAAAGGAGTTCATATGTGATGATCATTGTGTAGCATGTCTTAAAGGCAAGCAACACAAAACTTCTCATAAGGCCAAAGAAGTAAATTCAATCTCATCTGCTCTTCAGCTGATTCATATGGATATATTTGGTCCAACATCTGTTTTGAGTTTGAACAAAAGGACCTACTGTTTAGTTATTGTTGATGATCTCACCCGATTTACTTGGGTTTACTTTCTTAGGTCTAAAGATGAAACTGCTGAGCTAGTTAAGTCATTTATTCTTAAGATAGAAAACCAATCCAACTCAAAAGTCAAGGTGATAAGATCAGACAATGGAACTGAGTTTAAAAATCATACTCTAAACAGTTTTTGTGAGTCCAAAGGTATTGCTAGGCAATATAGTGCACCAAGAACACCACAGCAAAATGGTGTAGCTGAAAGAAAGAACAGAACATTAATTGAGGCTGCTAGAACCATGTTAGCTGATTCAAAATTGCCAATGACCTTTTGGGCAGAAGCAGTCAACACAGCCTGTTATGTTCTAAATAGGGTTCAGATTGTTCAATCACAAGGGAAAACTCCATATGAGTTATTCCATAATAGAATACCCTTAATAGCCTTTTTCAAGTCATTTGGCTGTCCATGCACCATTCTTCACACTAAGACTCACTTAGGAAAGTTTGAAAGTAAGGCTAAAGAAGGTTTCTTTGTAGGATAGTCAATTCAAAGCAAAGCCTATAGAGTATATAACAGTGTGTCTAAAACCATTGAAGAAAGTGCCAATGTTGAATTTAATGAAAATACTGCAAATGTCAAAGACACTGGTCCTGATTGGTTGTTTGATTTAGATTCACTAACAAATTCTCTGAGCTTTGTTGAGTATACTGCAGAAGCTGATGCAAACAGGATTGAAGCTGTCAACACAAATTCTCATGTTGGTAGCACAAATGATCAGGCTGTTGGCACAAAGTTTCAAACTGCTGCAGATTCAAACAGTTGGGATGAGTATACAGTTATACCACTTCTGTCTTGTGACCCTCCAGGGGTTCTGAATGCTCAACATGATACAAATCCAGACACTGAAGTGCCACTCCCAAGTCCTGATAGAACAGCTCCAACACAAAGGGAAACAGTCCCAGATTCAAGTCAAGCTGTTCCAGAAGCTGAACCATCCACTTGTCCTGATGGAGATGATACAAACCTTGGATCTTCTTTTCAGACAGAAAGAGAGCCTACGCTCAGAGTTCACAAGTATCATCCTCTCAATCAAATAATGGGTGATCCACGTACACCTGTGCAAACAAGGAAAATGGTTCAAAATGAGACTGCTGCTGAACAAGCAGTTCCTGAATTCAGTCTAGCTGCTTTTGAACATGCCTGTTTCATGTCTCAGCTAGAACCTAAAAAGGCATCAGAAGCATTGAAAGATTCATCCTGGATTGAGGCAATGCAAGAAGAGCTGCTACAATTCAAGATTCAGAATGTATGGACACTTGTTGATCTTCCTAAAGGAAAGAGAGCCATTGGTACAAGATGGGTGTTCAGAAACAAAAAGGATGAGAGAGGGATAGTCATCAAGAACAAAGCAAGACTAGTAGCACAAGGGTACACTCAAGAGGAAGGCATAGATTATGATGATGTATTTGCTTCAGTGGCAAGAATTGAAGCCATCAGACTGTTTTTGGCTTATGCAAGCTTCAAAGGTTTTAAAGTGTATCAAATGGATGTGAAGTCTGCTTTTCTATATGGCATAATTGAAGAGGAGGTCTATGTGTGTAAGCCTCCTGGTTTTGAGGACTACAAGTATCCAGACAGAGTCTACAAGCTAGACAAGGCTCTCTATGGACTCCATCAAGCCCCCAGAGCATGGTATGACACTCTGTCATCATATCTTCTACAGAATGGGTTCAAGAGAGGCACTCTGGACAAAACACTATTCACAAAGTCCATCAAAGCTGAGATTCTGCTTGTGCAAATCTATGTTGATGACATCATCTTTGGCTCAACAAATGATTGTCTGTGCAAAGAGTTTGAGGCATTAATGCACAAAAAGTTTTAAATGAGTTCAATCGGAGAACTCACTTTCTTTCTAGGATTGCAGGTCAAGCAGAAGCCCACTGGTCTCTTCATCAGTCAATCAAAGTATGTTAAAGACATACTGGAAAAGTTTGGGTATCAAGACACCAAAGTTGCAAGTACCCCAATGGATCCTCACAAGCAGCTCCATACAGACAAAGATGGCATAGATGTGGACATTCATTTATATAGATCTCTTATAGGATCTCTTATGTATCTAACATCTTCTAGACCTGATATTATGTTTGCTGTCTGTGTGTATGCTAGGTTTCAATGCTCTCCAAAGGATTCTCATTTGGTTGTTGTTAAGAGAATCTTTAGATATCTCAAAGGCCAACCACATTTAGGCCTCTGGTATCCTAAAGACTCTCCTCTTGAACTAACAGCCTATTCTGACAGTGATTATGGAGGATGAAATATTGACAGAAAATCCACAACTGGTGGATGTCAATACTTGGGAACAAGATTGGTCTCTTGGCAGTGCAAAAAGCAAACAATTGTCTCCACATCATCTACTGAAGCAGAATATGTAGCAGCTGCAAGTTGCTGCTCCCAAGTGATGTGGATTCAAAATCAACTGAGAGACTATGGTATGAAATTCCTATCCACTCCCATTTATATTGACAATTCAAGTGCAATTAGCATTGTACAAAATCCAGTGAAATTTCCCAAAACCAAGCATATAGAAATTAGATTTCATTTTATAAGGGATTGCAATGAGAAGAAATTAATCCAAGTTACCAAAATTCACACTGATGATCAGTTAGCTGATCTATTTACAAAACCATTTGATGTAGGAAGATTCACCTTCCTAGTATCAAATATTGGTATGGTTAACATGGATTAATTTGCTTTTCTGTGTACATATGCTTGATTAAGGGGGAGTCACTGTTTCATTACCAGTCGCCTAATTTTCAACTAACAGCTTGAGTATTTTCTCAAGCTGCTAGTTCATTTTCTCGGACTGTTAGTTGTTTCACTTGATCTATCAAAGTGTGCAGGGTAATATGGTCATTTACATACGTGTGTGCGCGGGTTTAGATATTTTCAAAACCTTTAAAAGGTTCCAGTTTCTTTCCATTGTAACTACCAGTTGCAAAATATCTTCTTGAACCCTTCTTGATTCTCTGGAACAATTCCCACGCACATCACTGAAAACCCTAAAATCTCCAATTGATCTTCAATGGAGTTCGTCAAAGAACATAACTGTTTACCCAACTCTCTCAAACACCCTGATCTTGAACTATTCCATGACATGATGGAATTCCTTCGAAGTTCTCATATCCATCATGCCCTCAATATCAATCCCACCATATACATCTCACATATTGAGCAGTTCTGGAACCGTGCTTCTGTAAAAACCATCAATGGAGTCTCCTCTCTGACATCCAAAATCGATGGCACTACCATCACAGTGACTGAGGAATCCATTCGACAACATCTGCATCTTCAAGATGCCTCAGGTATAACAGATCTATCCCTTCACGAGTTACATACTGGTCTTCATAATATTGGATATAGGGGTCCTACTGACTCTTTTACTTTCTTTAAAGCACACTTTTCTCCTAAATGGAAATATCTTGTGCATATTATTCAGCAGTGTATTAGCCCTAAAAGAACTGGTTGGTCCGAATTTTCATCAAACATTGCCACTGCCTTGGTGTGCTTTTCAACAGGACAACAGTTCAATTTTTCAAATATGATTTTCCAGGGGATGTTAAGGCATCATTCCCTAAAGAATGGGAAATTTTTGATGTATCCTAGATTTTTGGCAGAAATAATTGCAAAAACTTGCACAAATTTTAATATACATAAGAGGATACATGTTTCCCATAGGCACTCACTATCTTCTATTAAAAGGCTTTTAAAGCCAAGTGCCAATTTTTTGAGTGTAGATGTCCCATTGCCTTCTGCAATGATGGGCATCATTCCAAGAAACAGAGGAGAGGGTCCTGAGCAGGCTCAGCCAAACATTACTGCTTCACCCCCATGACCCCAACCCACTCCTCATGATACACAAATGCCTTCCGTTCCTTTTGTTAAGCCCTCATCCCCACTACTACTATATAAAAGGAAAAGAGGTCCAGGAGCTCCTTCCTCCTCAGCCCTCATACAAGAGCCAAATAACCCTGTGCAGGAGGACACTTCTGCACAGAATATCCAAAGGGCACCCATTGAGGACACTCCCAACCTCAATCAGGAGGTGGACATCTCACCAGAGATAGTCCATATGGATTCTGTGGCTGGCACTACTGTTGCTTCTGCACAAGAGGCACAGGACAGTGCCAACATCTCTAAGACCACACCTATGGCAACAGCAGGTGTGCAAGCACAAGCTGGAAGTCCCCAGTACCAAGAACAGAGGGGCCCAGAGGTTTCTACCTCTGGTATTCATGCCAGTGATAGATCACAAGCACCACATTCGTTTGCTGATCTTGAGGCTAGTCTGCAACTTATGCTATTATCGGATCCTAAGCTGCAACCTGTTGTAGCAATGTTGGAATATCATCAGTCCATCATTGCTGCACAGGGGGCACAAATAATTGCACTCAGGCAAGCAGATGCAGCTCAAAATCAAAGAATGGATTATCTCCATAAAGGGTTTACCCTCTGTGGGAATAAGATCATTCAATTAGAGCGTATGATTCAAACCCAAGTGGCAAAGGTTGTAGGTCCTCCTGACCAAACCAATGCTTCCAAAAAGGAGGAGAATCAAGAGATCCCTAAAGCAGTCCAAGCAGCTCCAACAGAATCAGTCCAAGCAGCTCCAACAGTTCAAGAATCTAGGCTAACAGTCCCAACAGCTTCTCAAGCTGTTAGCCTAGAAACTCAAGCTGCTTCTTCAAAAGCAATTGGAATTGTTATCAGAGAAGGTATTCAACCTCCCATCAGTTCAGTCCAAGCTACAACTTCTGCTACAAAAGATAAGGGCAAGGGCATTCTTATAGAGTCTCCAAAGCACAAATTTTCTACCAAAGAAGCCCAGATTGCTTTTGATGCTGAGATTGCCAGAAAGTTAGCAGAAGAACAAGATAAAGCTTTAGACCAGCAAACCCATACCCCAATGCAAGATGATGAGACCTTAGGAGACTACCTAAGAGGGTTTGTGGTCAAGCAAGGTGAAAGGAAAAGAAAGATGCCAACAGGGCACTCAAAGGCTAAGCATAGAAGATTTCTGATAAATTTTGCCTTTGCTGCTGGTATCCCAAAGAAGATGGCTCAGTCCATGAGCACAGAAAGGCTGCAAGATATCCATGACAAGGAAATGGAAAAACTAAAGGTAGCCAAAGTCTCCCAAGAAGTCCAAAGATCAAAAGTTCCAGTTTAAGCTGCTGCCAGTGATCCTGCTCCTTTTGTTCAAGCTGTTGCTCCTATTCCTCAATCAGAGCCAATATCACAAGCAAAGCTTGATCAGGTCAAAAAGGTACTTTTTGAGCATCAGCTGCAACAAGTAATGGAGATAGAGAAGTCCCTTGACCAGCATGATTTCTCAAAACCTCTTATTACTTACTGGTATGCTAAGCCAATGGATAACATTGACTTAAGATATCATTTTGTAGTAAGAAGAGAAACTGGTCCTGAGGAAGAGTACAAAAGCATAATGCATATGGCTCAAGGGATGACAAGAGATGAGCTTACAAGGATGTATCAAGTTGGGACTGCTACTCAAGTCAGATCTTCCCTCCCACAAGTAAAGCAAGTTATTAAAGATCTACAGAGCATTTTTGATTCAGAGTCAATAAGGAAGGATATAGAAGATGCCAAGGAGGTGAAAGTTACACAAGTTGATCTGTTTGTCAAATCAAAGACTTACAGAATCAGGTTTGCAAATGGATCCTGCATATTCTTAAATTTTGAATTCTTTGATCTTCCAAAGGCTATGCTACTTCAAATGAGGTCAGTAAGAATATACTGTGATAGAGAAGATTTGAAGAGAGAGTTTTTGAAGGCTGTCAATCAGAAACTTGCACAGTTGTAAGTTTTTGAACGCCTTGGTTTGTAAATAACAGTTTACTTATTTTATTTCCTTATTTGTATAGAACTTAAAGTCTTGTGTTAAGAATTTAAGTTAGGGGGAGATTGTTGGGAAATATTCTAAGTAGTTCAAACTGTTAGTTAGACTTCTCAGACTGTTAGTAGAATTTCTATGTAAGTACAAAGTTCATGTTGTTCGTTGAAGAATCTCAAGCTGCTAGTGTAAAAGTTCATGCTGCCAGAGTAATTTCACTCAAGCTGCCCTGCTCAAACTGCTAAGAGATTCAAGCTGCTCAACGGTTTCATAAACAGAAAGTGCTGATATTCAGGAAAAGATATCTACACGAAGATTTCAGCATATCTACTATCAGAGAAGTCAGAGTCCTTCAAGGAAACAAATCAGAAAGCATTATAAATACAAAGAATAGGTTTTTCTATTGTATAAGAAGTTTCTGCATATTCAAGTTTGTAATTGCTTTTTGTTTAAGTTTTCATAAGCCTCTAAGGTTGTAAAACCCTAAGAACAATTTGTGTTCTTCGTCTAATCAAACAGATTAGAGGTGATTGTAATCATTCTGATTCAGCAATACAAGCAGTTTTGATTATTACTTGTGTTTATTTGTTATTGATTCTGAAAGCTTTTATCAAAATAATTAAGTGTTATTCCGCAAACTTCTTAATTAGACTTTGATTTAATACAAGATTATTGGTTTACACTCTGATCAATTCAAATCAGTTAATCTTAAGTAGTTAAGTTCAGATCCTGACACCACACTCCCTGTGGATTCGACCCTTACTTCTCTTTCTAATTAGTGTATTTAAGGTTTAAATCGGCGGGTCACAACGACGGCCCGCCAGAACCTATCCAACCTCCAGTATCTTTTGAAACCCCCTTGCCTTCTGAAAATTCAGAAACGCCGATCTCAGTTGATATACCATCAACTTCAGAAGCAAATCCCGAATTCCCTATCTGGATTTAAACCCCAATTAAGACCAACTTCAACCTTACCCACATACCTTTAAATGGACAAGGAATCACCCAACTGAAAACATAATAGGTGATCCTTCAGCATCAGTTAAAACTAGAAGAGCAACCATGAACGAGTGCTTATTTTCAGTTTTCTGAGTAAAATTGAGCCAAAGAATGTGAAAGAAGCTCCCCTGGATGCTGAATGGATCGTGGCTATGCAAGAATAGCTAAATTAGTTTGACAGGTTGAAGGTCTGGAGATTGGTGGAGCGACCAGAAGACAAATCCATCATCGGCACGAAGTGGATCTTCAAGAATAAGAAGGATGAACACGGTGTCATCATTCGAAACAAGGCTCGCCTCGTTGCCAAAGGATATAGTTAGAAAGAGGGACTTGATTACGATGGAACATTCACTCCAGTTGCTAGGATAGAAGCTATTAGGATGTTTTTCGCTTTTGCGGCTCATAAAAACTTTACCGTTTATCAAATGGATGTAAAAACTGTGTTTTTAAATGGGCAATTGACAGAAGAAGTATATACATACCAGCCAGAAGGATTTATTGATCCTTCGAAGCCTGACCATGTATATATTTTGGTTAAATCCGTGTATGGCTTAAACAAGCACCTAGTGCTTGGTATGATGCGCTTTCAAACGACCTGTTTATAAAACGTCAGGATCCAGATATTATAGTTATTCAAATATATGTAGATGATATAATATTTCGGTCTACAAATCCAGAATTTTGCAAAAAATTTGCTTTCTTAATGTCCCAAAAATTTGAAATGAGCATGATGGGAGAAATCAATTTTTTATTGGGTTTACAAGTGAAACAACTGACTGATGGTATTTTCATCAATCTGTCCAAATGTATTCAGGACATGTTAAAGAAATTTAACATGGTTAATAGTACACCTATGAAAACTCCCATGGCTCCGGATTCCAAATCAAAACTCAATGAGGATATTTCAGGGAAACCTGTAGATGTAACTCATTATCGATGCATAATTGGATCATTAATGTATTTAACTGCAAGTAGACCTGATATTATGGTTGCTACCTTTGTTTGTGCTAGATATCAGGCACATCCTAAAGAATCACATTTGGCTGCTGCCAAAAGAATTTTAAGATATCTAAAGGGAACACCAAACTTAGGTTTGTGGTATCCTCGGGAATCCTCATTTACATTAACTGCCTTCTCTGATCCTGATCACAAAGGTGATAAAATGGATCATAAAAGTACATCAGGAGCAGTACAATTCCTAGGTGACAAACCCGTCTGCTGGTCATCCAAGAAACAACATTATGTTTCACTATCAACAGCCGAAGCCGAATACGTTGCCGTATCGTCGTGCTGTTCCCAAGTGTTGTGGATGAAGAGCGAACTCAGAGACTACGGGTTTACACCGCAAAAGATTTCAATTTATTATTATTCTAAAAGTGCAATAGCCATAGCTTCAAATCCGGTGCAACATTCTAAAACCAAACACATTGACATCTGGTATCATTTTATAAAAGATCATGTAGAAAATGGTAATATAAAATTATATTTTGTACCCACTGAATATCAATTAGCCGACTTGTTTACTAAAGCCTTAGATGAAAAACGATTTGATTTATTGATATACAAGTTGGGTATGTTGAATCGTTAGATTTAAACATTCAGTAGTTACAAATTATAATTTTAAATTTACATTTTTTTTATTTGATTTAATATGATGTTAATCTCATATGATTTTAAAGTTTAAATTTTTCAGAGTTTAACAAATTCGGATTGTCATGTGCAGGGGGAGCAGAAAGATATTTTTATCTGATTCATAAAAATCTGATAAATTTTTATCTGATTTTTTATAGGGGGAGCTGTCATTTAAAGATATATTCATCTGAGGGGGAGCTAATCTACAAAAATCAAGGGGGAGCAACTTCTGTTTTGTTAACTTTTATTTTTTTGTGTGTTAATTTTTTAGTACAATTTTTTTTTGGTGTTAGTTAATTTTTTTTAGTTGTTATTTGTTATGGTGTAATAAAAAAAAATTTTGTTTTTGTGTGTGTATATATTGAAAATAAATGGGCTAAAAGAATGGGCCGGATTTCAAAATATTGAATTTCTAATTTTGACTATAAATGTGAAATTCAAAATTCATAATCATTTTTTTTAAAAATCTTGGTCACTGTTCCCTTGTCTTCTTCGAACATTCAACCTCACAAGATTACTTACATTCGAAGAAACACATATCTGATAAAGTTTTCAAATTCAGAATTATAAATTGTAAGTAATTTTACTTTTTTGTTTACTTTCAGCAATTTTTTACGAAGTTTATGTTCTGTGTGTGTGTGAGTGTGTGTGTGTGTGTGTGTGTGTGTGTGTGTGTGTGTGTTCGTATATACTTAGTGTGTGTTACTGGGACTTGTTGATTTGTTGCTCATAATCTGAAATTAATTGTGTGATGGTCTGTGTATCAATGAAATGAACTTGAATATTCAATTTCAAGTCCCAATTTAAAACACACAAACAATAATTTGATTTTTTCAATTTTAGAAGTTTACGAGATCTTGTTTCTGAGAATTGAATTTTTTTGATATGCATTGGTTGTTTCTGGACAATGTTCAGTAAACAAATTATGTTTAAAATTCATTTTCGAGTAGGAAACAACTCTTGGTTAGGAAAATAGTCCTTGAATTGAAATGTATGAAATTATTAGTGGTTTTGGACTTAGAAATGTTTTTAAGCATTTTCTCGATTAACACTTTAATCGAGAATGTTTGAGGTTTTAATCGAGTTGACTGAAGGTCCACTCGAGAAATGTTTAGTTTAACTCGAGTTGGATACTTCTTGATTCAAGAAAATATTTGTTGTTATTCGAGTTGGTTAATTTTCAGGACTTAGAAATATTCTAGAATAACCCTCGATTACAAGTTTCATTCGAGTCATTTCCTTGTTTAATTCGAGTTGGGCTCATAGTTGGTTCGAGGATCTTTTCTTGTTATTCGAGTTGAGCTGCTTAAGGACTTATAAAATTTTTCTATCAAAGTCTCGATAAACCATTTCATTCGAGAAAACAAGAAGTCCATCGAGTTGTATTCTGTGTCATTCGAGAATCCATCAATATCATTTGAGATGGTCCAAAACTTCATTGGAGAAAGTCTTTATTCATTCGAGTTTCATAATTATGCAATTCGAGTTGGATCATGAGTCATTCGAGAAACATCATGTTTCTGTCGAGTTTCATCCTCAAATTTCTAAAATTTTTCTAAGTGTTGAGGAATTTTTATTTTTTAGAAAAATTTCACATTTCGAGAAATTTTTAAAATCTGTGTTTTTTAAACATTGGATTCTTAATGATTGACTTTGGAATCCTAACAATAATATTTTAATATTATTGTCTGGAATCCCGATGCTTTAAACAGGGAAACACATATTTTTCTAATTTCTAGTTAAATGTTTTATTTTTCTATTTAAGGATTTCATTTGATTATCTACTGTGTCTAACATGTTTATTATTTTTCACAGGTTTCAAATGGCTTCCCCAGCTCAATCCCAACCTTCAAATTCATTTGATTCCCATTCATCTTCAAATCATACATTGGTATACAAACCAGTGAAATCCACTTCAATCACCCGACCTTCACCTTCCACACTCATACCAGATAATCAGTTAGTCAAACCTAGATTTTGCCTACCCTTTCGTGACAACAACCATCGTCTTGATCCCAAGATAATAAAATTCAGCCACCCAATCATAGTAGACATTCTTAAGCGACATCCTTTAGGTTATCTACTTCAATATAAACCCTCAATTCCTCAAGTGTACCTACAGCAGTTTTGGCATACAATCAAGTTTGTCCCAGCTGATGGTAACCATCATTTCAAGGTTACCATTGATCAATTCAAAACAAAGATCACACTATCCAGGCTCAGACATAATCTGTTTCTACCACGTCGCATCGATACTGTGAACTTTCCAGAGCTTGAAGATTTCAAAGATTTTGTATCAGATGAAGAACTAGTCCATCATTTGATATGCTTAGGATACTCTAAACCACTACTGAAAAGCTCTAAGTTTCATAGAAATGGACTTAATAGAGAATGGTACATGCTTGTTGGCAATGTAAACCGATGCATGACGTCCAAGCATACTGGAATAGATAGGTGCAGCATCCATTGTCTTAGAATTTTTCATGGGATTGCTTTTAACAAGCATTATGACTACGCTCAATGTATTTGGGAGGACTTGAAGGAGGTGGTGTTAGCCAAGACGACGAATAGAGCACGAAAGTTTGTCCCACTTTAAAGATTCATTCAAATACTGATAAGGGGCATATTAAGGGTAAATGAACAGATTCCTAAACGATCAAATGCTCAGAGGTGCCCTGACTATGTGATGATGAGTCTGCATGGGGTACAGGATTCCCCGAATGCAAATATAATGCCAATTCCAGAACCATTATTAAAATATGCAGATAAAGAGAGTGAGCACGTGAAGCTATATAGAATAGATCATGCTCCTGTAGAAACCCAGGAACCGGGGTTTCTTAACCAGGGAGCTATAGGTGAGCAGGAACTTCTGCATGGGGCTGATGTTCAGGGCAGCCAAGTTGTAAGTGAGGGTGTAGAGGTGCAGGAAAAGGGTGGTGAGAGCAGCTCAGCATCTGAACGAACATTATCAAATATTGCTGAGGGAGCTGCGGAAGGGAATGATGAGGATGATGATGATGATGAGGGTGGTTATGATACAAATGAGGGAGGTGCAGGAATGATAGAAATTTCTATAGCTCAAAGCATTCCAGAGATAGATATTGTTGAAATAGCGAGGGAGACTGTGAGAGAGATTCCTAGCCCAAACAGCCGGGATCAAGCCACATAAGCTGTTAGCTCCCAAATGGGAGTTAGCATTGAATTAGTCAGTATCCCACTGATGACTGCACACCCCTCTAGCCACTCATTTTCCTCTTAACAGGAGAATGTTTCAACTTCTCACCGGGATGAAGCACACAATCTATCCGAAAATCCTTTCGATTTTATGCATATTGAATATAGTACACATCTGCCCGGGTGTACAACTTCAATTCTTGCACATACTCTAGAACCAATACACACTAGGACACACGAGTCCACTTCATGTGTTCAAGTAAGTGCGGTTGAACTTCGTGTTACTGCCGGAACAACCTTAGTTACGGAAGCATCTGTTGCTCAGTCACTTGAAGAGGTTGGAAGTCCAGTCAGAGACATATCTTTTCCAACACTAAGAACTGGCCACACAGACGTTCTTTTCACAAGTTCGACTGTCGTGACAACTGGAAGTCTAAGTGTGTAACACCCAAGTTACCACAAACAGTACACGTCACAATTTCTTAAAATACATTTCATTAAGTAATAAATATTACTATTGTCTGATACCACAGGTCCAAATGCCTGATTCAAGATGCTTTAAGATACTTAATTACAAAATATATAAAGATATGATGGTGGTCTAATCTAGCTTCTAAAATCTTCAATCAGAGTGCAGAAGATTGAACAAGCTACCCGAGACCGCAATAATCTTTACAAAAATAGGCATCAGTACTAGGTCCAAAAGTCTGCAATCATCAAGTATCCAAGTTCACTTAGCCTGGGACGAACTACCTGCTATAGTCTTGGCCTTATCAGCTTTTCCTGTAAAGAGAGTTGTCATGACAAAGTAAGCTAACATTGCTTAGTGAGTTAACAGAGTTCCATTAGCTTCCACACATATATATAATACTATCAGTTCATGTCGTCAAGTCAACACGTCAGCGATGACAAAAGATTTGGGAGATTAGCCCAGTCAGTATTCCCATGTTTAAGGCCGAAGCCCTACGGGAAACGTATGGAAACGATCAGATAGGAAAGGAATCTGTAGAATTCCTTCCTGTGAATGGAGATCTCACATTCGGTCAGAACAGTAAATGCAGTATGCAGATGCAAATGTATCGACAACAAGTAATCAGCAAGCATGTTAAGTATTTACATAGGAAGTAAAAGTGAACATGCAGTCCAAGGCATATCAGATATCTAATTTCAACAATGTCAAAAGTAAGTTCCTATCATACAATAAAGTATTCAAGATACATGCAGCAATAGCAGTTGTTTCCATACAATTCAGTAACAATCACCAATAAGTATTGAAACATATGCATGTACTTAATGTAATCTGTTACTCACAGTAGTGCTGAGCAATGTAACTTAGTCAATTAGTGCTTAACGAATTAAGTCGTCCAATTTACTCTGTCAAACCGGCTGGTTCCTGCAGTTCAGTTTCAAGTCTGGCATATCAATGGCAAGTTTATAACATGATCTATATAACCCTAATTATATTATTAGGTTATTATCATGTCTTGTTGTCGAGTCTGTGGTAGTTCCTAATGTCCCAGAGTGAGCCTATTCTTATCTTTGGTCAATTAAGTCAACAGGATCTCCTTTAGGTCTATACCAGGGTATAACCTTCAGTTCTTATCAGATTACTATAGATTCATTTGATTTACAGAGATATGGCCTTAATACAAAGCCAACCATAGAATTAGGAAAGCAAATCATGTTGTACAATTTCTAAGGATTCATAACATTAAAACAAATGTTTTCATGTTTTAAGTTTTGTCCCAAAGTCGAGGGTTCATATAGTGCTTGTTTAATTAATTGAACATAAAATGGTCATGAATCTAGAAAACTTGTGAATTTTATAGTGATCACAATATGAGTTGCTTTTCAATTTAAACTCATGCACAAAACATAAGGCCGATCAAGAACTTGATCTGATTTACAATTTAATGCCTCCCGAACATAGATAGCTTCGAATTTGGGGTTCAAATTTAGGGAGATTCGAATTTAAGTAGACAAATTCAAATTTAGGGGTTAAATTCGAATTTAAGGTTCAATTTTAGGGGTAAATTCGAATTAGGGTTCAATTTTAGGGGTAAATTCGAATTAGGGTTCGAATTTAGGGAATAAATTCGAATTTAGGGTTCTAATTTAGGGAGATTTCGAATTTAGTCCCTTTGCATACCAAAAGCATTAATTTAATCAATTTCAAACCTAATCTGAAGATGAATTCGAATTTGTTCATGGTTCTCTCGAATTTGTTCTTCTTGTTCATCATTTAAGCATGCATTTCTAGTTCAAATTTCCTAAAACGTCAAGGAACATTTATAGGTTCATTTTTAACACATTTTCGAGTTTATTACATATCCAAAATCAATGTTTCGGGTCTTTATATTCAAAATACAGCAGCAACTAAAATCGAGCTTAAATAAGGGAGAAATCGTCACTAACCTTTGTCCAAGCTATAGCATACGAGTTTGGATGATTATAGACGTTTTCCAAACAAATTCAAGTCCTAATAGAGAACAAATCAGCTTTGAATGAAGAAGAATTGAGCAAATTCGAATTTCATCTCAAAACCGGAACAAAAGAGAAAGAAAAAGGGTCGAACTTACCTCAAATCCGAACAAATCGAACATGCAATGGCAGATTATGGTAGAGAGAGAGAGTCTCAAGGGAAGAATCAGAATTTTTGCTAAACAAATTAAAGGAGTTTACATACTCTATTTATAAGAAAATATAGAAAATCTGATTTTTCTAGCTAGGAGTGACCATTTTACCCTTAATGATCTGATTTGCATTTTCAGATGCAAAATAATAGTAAGAAGGTTCTAGATTTGCTAGAATTATCTTTTTAGACTAATTTTATTTATTTTAGTCCATTTTATCATTTTCAAGTCTTTAATTTGTCAATTAGCTAAATTTAATTATTAAATTTATTTCAGCTAATTTGGGCAAGTTTTCATAATTAGTTATAACTTAATATAATTAACTATCTATAATGCATGATTTCAGTTAATTTCTAATATTTTAGACAAAATCATTTAAATACCCCAGGTTTGATGCTGTAATTCATATTTAATAAATTACGGGCTGTTGCAAACTTCCCCCGTAAATTGATTACGTCCTCAGAACCGACTAAGACAGGAATAACTTTGGGTATTTTTGCCTAATCTGGTCTTCTCGCTCCCATGTTTGCGCAGATCCTTTATGGTATTTCCATTGGACTAACACCATTGGAATTTCCTTGTTGCGCAACTTCGAAATCTTTTGGTCGATTATACGCTCAGGCTCTTCCTCATATCTCAGCTGCTCATCAATTCGCACGTCCTTCCAAGAAATCACATCTTCAGCATCAATTAAGCACTTACGAATATTACTAACGTGAAATACGTCATGAATCCCAGACATTTCGGCAGGCAATCTTAATCTGTAGGCTTGCAATCCTACATGCCCAAGAATTTCGAAAGGACCAACAAATCGAGGGCTCAACTTCCCCCGTTTGCTGAACCTTACTACCCCTTTTCTTGGCGAGACTTTCAACAACACTTTATCACCAACCTCGAATACAATTGGTTTACGCCTTCGATCATGATACTTCTTTTGTCTGTCTTGAGAGGTCTGTATCCACTGTCGAATCAACTGCAGCTGGTCGTGGGCTTCTTGCAAAGTGGCTGGTCCTGAGATCGGACGTTCACCTGTTTCCCTCCAACAGGTTGGAGTTCGGCATCGTCGTCTGTACAAAAGCTGATATGGAGGCATGCTAATAGTCGAGTGGTAACTATTGTTGTAAGCAAATTCTACAAACGGAAGGTGAGTATCCCAATTTCCACCGAGATCAATTACACAGGCGCGTAGCATGTCTTTCAAAGTCAAAATCGTTCTCTCACTTTGCCCGTCAGTTTCTGGATGATAAGCGGTGCTCATCTTGAGTTTAGTACCTAGTTCATTCTGAAAGGCCTTCCAAAAGCGAGAAGTAAATCTGCTATCATGGTCAGATACAATAGACAATGGAACACCATGTCTAGTCACGATTTCTTTCATGTACAATTCAGCTAACTTTTCAAGGCGCTCATCTTCACGTATGGGAAGGAAATGTGCTGACTTAGTGAGTCGATCTACTATTACCCATATAGAGTCATGATTCCGTTTAGTCCTGGGCAGCTTTGTCACAAAGTCCATGGTTATGTGGTCCCACTTCCATTCCGGGATTGGCAATGGTTGTAATTCCCCATACGGTTTTTGATGTTCAGATTTGATTTGTAAGCAAGTCATGCAATTTTCTACATATCGACCTACGTCCTTCTTCATTCTAGGCCACCAATATTCTGTCCTCAAATCTTGATACATTTTAGTAGAACCAGGATGTATCGCAAATTTCGACATATGAGCCTCCGACAGAATATGATCACGAACACCTCCTGATCTGGGAACCCATATTCTATCCATGAACCGTCTAAGACAACGATTGTCAAGAGTTAGCTTGGTCACATAATTAACCATGCGTTCGGATTTCAGGTTCTCATCCCGAATGGCTTCGGTTTGAGCGGCAATTATCAACTTAGGCAGAGCAGACTCCAAAACGACAGATGTCAAGGCATAACATCGGATATAATGGTTTTTTCCGGATTTGCGGCTTAAGGCATCTGCTACTATGTTTGCTTTACCTGGATGGTAAAGGATCTCACAGTCATAGTCTTTAATTAATCGGATCATTTTATCGACTTTGTCGCATATTCAGTTCTTTTTGGTCAAATATATACTTCAGACTTTTGTGATCTGTGTATAATTTGCATCTAGTCCCATACAGATAATGCCGCCAAATCTTCAATGCAAAGGTTACGGCTGCAAGCTCCAAATCATGCGTCGGATAATTCTTTTCATGCGCCTTTAGTTGCCTTGATGCGTAGGCAATTACTTTATCCCATTGCATTAACACACAGCCTAATCCCATCTTTGAAGCATCACTATAGACTACAAAATCGTCATTACCCTCAGGTAAGGCCGGAATCGGTGCTTCAATTAGCTTCCGCTTCAAAGTCTCAAAGGCTTGTTCTTGAGATTCATTCCATTCAAATTTAACTTCTTTCTTTGTCAGACTAGTTAAAGGTACCGCAATCTTGGAGAAATCACGGATAAATCTTCGGTAATATCCCGCTAATCCCAAGAAACTTTGAATTTGGATACCTTTTTTGGTGCCTCCCATTTCTGAACCGCATCTACTTTTGATGGATCCACGGCAATTCCATCACCTGAGACAACGTGTCCCAAAAATTGCACCTGGCGTAACCAGAATTCACATTTGGAGAATTTTGGGTAGAGTCGCTCTTTACGTAACAATTGTAGCAATTCTCGTAAATGCATTGCATGGTCAGATTCAGACTTAGAGTAAATCAAAATGTCATCAATGAAGACTATAACTGATTTGTCCAACATTGGTCTACATACCCTACTCAGAGGATCTATAAATGCGGCCGGGGCATTTGTGAGACCGAACGACATTACTAGAAATTCAAAATGGCCATAACGAGTGCGAAATGCAGTTTTCGAAACGTCAGATTCAAATACCTTGAGCTGATGATATCCAGATCGGAGATCAATCTTCGAGAAATAGCTAGCCCCTTGCAGTTGATCAAACAAGCCGTCAATTCTAGACAGTGGGTATCGGTTCTTAATAGTTACTTTATTTAGCTCCCGATAATCGATACACATGCGAAAGGTACCATCCTTTTTCTTAACAAAAAGAACCGGAGCACCCCAAGGAGAAGTACTCGGATGGATAAACCCTTTTTCCGGTAATTCCTGTAACTGGCTCATCATCTCCTTCATTTCATTAGGAGCAAGTTGGTAAGGAGCTTTTGCGATTGGAGCTTCACCCGGTACAAGATCGATATGGAATTCAATTTGTCGATCTGGTGGAAGTCCAGAGATGTCATCCGGGAATACATCAGGGAATTCCTGAACTACTGGTACATCAGACACGATCTTTTTAACTTCCTTAGCATCTATGGCGTATGCCAAATAAGAGGAACAACCTTTGATTAGGCACTTTTGGGCTTTCATTATAGAAATGAGACCTAAATCTCGAGTTATTCTATCGCCATAAACATAACGCTCACTTCCTTCGGGGGTTCTTATTCTAATTATCCTCTTAGCACAAAGGATTTCAGCATTATTCATCATGAGCCAGTCCATTCCTATAATGACGTCGAATTTTCTAATCCGCATCGGTATCAAGCCAATGTCCGAGGAGAGGTCATCAATTACAAGTTTACAAGAACGAAAGACTCTATTTACGGACACAAAGCTTGAGCTAGCAGTTTCTATGTATAAAGGTACAGGTAACATTACAGGAGCAAAATCAAACTGATTAGCAAACTTTTCGGAAACAAATGACAGGTTAGAAGCAGAGTCAAATAGGATTAAAGCAGGTATATAGTTGACAAGAAATGTACCGGTGACGACATCAGCAGTTTCTTTTGCCTCATCGGCTGTCATCTGAAAAGACCTTGGTTGATTCCTCGGAGCAGAAGAACCCTTGACTGATTGCCGGGGTGAGGATGCAGTCGGAGGAACAAATCGGGGCCGAGTACAGTCTTTAGCATGATGCCCCACAGTGATGCAGTTACGGCAAGCCTCACTGCGCTTGGGACATTCTGACCTGTCGTGACCATTCTGTCTACAACAGTAGCACTTGACGAATGCAGGATCACATTTTCCTTCATGAATTTGCTTGCAGCGAGGACAAGCAGACCGTGGCGTTGAGGTCACAGCATATGATTTAGCCTTCTTAGAAGACTGCTTATCTCCTTTCCTTGAACTTTCATTCTTCTTTTCCACCCTCTCCTTCCCAGATTTCTCATATTTTTCTTTCTTACTAGATTTAGCAATAAAAGGACATGCTCGCTCAGGATAGATTTTAAGCTCACCTACCCTAGCAATTTCAACCGCCTCTATATAATCCTCGGTCTACCCAAACATCTGAATTTCTCTATCCAGGCCATCCACAAATAGATCCCTTCGCCTTTCATCAGTATCGACAGGATGATCAGATAACAATGAGAGCCTGGTGAGTCACAGACCTTGTACCTTGCTGAAATGATAGCAGAGTTTTCTCCATTTGGCGTTTGACATCCTCGGGGCAGTGTTTCTCTTTCAGATGAATTTTGAATTGATCCCAAGTAATGGATTTCTCCATTGCATCAGACATTGGATTCGTAATTGACTTCCACCATCGTCCAGCTCCATCCTCTAGCACTCCCGTTGCAAACGTAACCTTGTCTTCTTCATTACACTTGGAGAGTTTAAACGCTTTCTCCACATTGGCAACCCAATCCATTGCTTTTACTGGATCTGATGTCCCAGCAAACGTACGAGCCCCACATTCTTAAAATCAACAAATGAACACTCTCGCCCCACCTTAACGTGATGGTAGGAGGAATCAGTCTCGCTTTCATCAGAGGACACATGCCTATGTTTCCTCTTTCGGTCTTTCTTGGGCTTTGCTAACATCTCTTCCCTATGTTTCAGTTCTAGTTCCTGTAACTTAAGTTCTCGTAACTTAAGTTCTTCCTCACGGCGCCTAAAGTCAATTTCACGTTGATTTTCCTTGTTAGTTTGCATAACTGCTTTACCCTTAGTAAGCAAGTCCTTAATTTCCTTAAATCGGTCTTCAACCGACATATCAGTCTGCAGTCGATTCCTATCCATCATAAGCTGCATTTGCCTACGATTATCCTCATTCAGCTTGTGAACGAGATCAATTAATTGATCCTGTTGAGGAGGCACAGGCGTGGCAGTACTACTTGAGTCATTAGCAGTATTTTCAGGGTCAGTGCCTAAGTCTTCCACATTAACAGACTCCTTATGTTGATCAGCCACAACATCTGCAGCTTTACCAACAATCGAAGTACCAGCAACTGTAGGATTCTTATCAGCCATTGGCTGAAAGAATAAAGGAAATAATTATTATTTCCTGATTCAAATAAGCACAATGCGTATCATAATGCCTACGTCAGATAATAACATATCATTACATTATCATGAAAGCAGCCAGTCAAGCTGACACAAAGTCAAGTCAGTATCAAGCAGTCAGTCCTTCCTCGTCCTATCAGTCATCAATTGCCTATCTTAGGTCAAGTTGTGTGGGTAGTCCTTTACTAATTAGGTTACCTTAGGCCTCAGTGACTTGTTCGGGAATTCAGAGTCACATAGTCCATACCGTACCAGTAGTTTAAGTATCGGGTGGCCAATCCGATGATTAAACTGCTGCTCTGATACCAACTTTGTAACACCCAAGTTACCACAAACAGTACACGTCATAATTTCTTAAAATACATTTCATTAAGTAATAAATATTACTATTGTCTAATACCACAGGTCCAAATACCTGATTCAAGTTGCTTTAAGATACTTAATTACAAAATATATAAAGATATGATGATGGTCTAATCTAGCTTCTAAAATCTTCAATCAGAGTGCGGAAGATTGAACAAGCTACCCGAGACCGCAATAATCTTTACAAAAATAGGCATCAGCACTAGGTCCAAAAGTCTGCAATCATCAAGTATCCAGGTTCACTTAGCCTGGGACGAACTACCTGCTATGGTCTTGCCCTTATCAGGTTTTCTTGTAAAAAGAGTTGTCATGACAGAGTAAGCTAACATTGCTTAGTGAGTTAACAGAGTTCCATTAACTTCCACACATATATATATTATACTATCAGTTCATGTCGGCAAGTCAACACGTCAGAGACGGCAAAAGATTTGGGAGATTAGCCCAATTAGTATTCCCATGTGAAGGCTGAAGCCCTACGGGAAACGTATGGAAACGATCAGATAGGAAAGGAATCTGCAGAATTCCTTCCTGTGAATGGAGATCTCACATTCGGTCAGAACAATAAATGCAGTATGCAGATGCAAATGTATTAACAAACAAGTAAGCAGCAAGCATGCTAAGTATTTACATAGAATGTAAAAGTGAACATGCAGTTCAAGGCATATCAGATATCTAATTTCAACAATGTCAGAAGTAAGGTCCTATCATACAATAGAGTATTCAAGAAACAGGCAACAATAGTAGATGTTTCCAAACAGTTCAGTAACAATCACCAATAAGTATCGTAACATATGCATGTACTTAATGTAATCTGTCACTCACAGTAGTCCTGAGCAATGTAACTTAGTCAATTAGTGCTTAACGAATTAAGTCGTCCAATTTACTCTGTCAAACCGGTTGGTTCCTGCAGTTCAGTTTCAAGTCTGGCATATCAATACAAGTTTATAACATGATCTATATAACCCTAATTATATTATTAGGTTATATCATGTCTTGTTGTCGAGTATGTGGTAGTTCCTAATGTCCCATAGTGAGCCTATTCTTATCATTGGTCAATTAGGTCAACCAGAACTTCTTTAGGTCTATACCAGGGTATAACCTTCAGTTCTTATCAGATTACTATAGTTTCATTTGATTTACAGAGATATGGCCTTAATACAAAGCCAACAATAGTATTAGCAAAGCAAATCATGACATACAATTTCTAAGGGTTCATAACATCAAAACAAATGTTTTGATGTTTTAAGTTTAGTCCCAAAGTTGAGGGTTCATATAGTGCCTGTTTAATTAATTGAGCATAAAATGGTCATGAATCTAGAAAACTTGTGAAGTTTGTAGTGATCACAATATGAGTTGCTTTTCAATTTAAAATCATGCACAAAACATAAGGCCGATCAAGAACTTGATTTGATTTACAATTCAATGCCTCCCGAACATAGCTAGCTTCGAATTTGCGGTTGAAATTTAGGGACATTCGAACTTATGCTTCGAAATTAAGGAGAGATTCGAATTTAGAGGGTAAATTCGAATTTAGGGTTCGAACTTAGGGGGTTAAATTCGAATTTAAGGTTCTATTTTAGGGAATTTCGAATTTAGTCCCTTTGCATACCAAAAGTCAATAATTAAATTCGAATTTAAGGTTCTAATTTAGGGAATTTCAAATTTAGTCCCTTTGCATACCAAAAGTCATTAATTAAATTCGAATTTAAGGTTCTAATTTAGAGAATTTTAGTCCCTTTGCATACTAAAAGTCATTAATTAAATTCGAATTTAAGGTTCTAATTTAGGGAATATGGAATTTTGTCCCTTTGCATACCAAGAGTCATTAATTAAATTCGAATTTAAGGTTCTAATTTAGGGAATTTCGAATTTAGTCCCTATGCATACCAAAAGTCATTAATTTAATCAATTTCGAACCTAATCTGATGATGAATTCGAATTTGTTCATGGTTCTCTCGAATTTGTTCTTCTTGTTCATCATTTAAGCATGGATTTCTAGTTTAAATTTCCTAAAACGTCAAGGAACATTTATAGGTTCATTTCAGGTTCATTTCTCACACATTTTCGAGTTTATTACATATCCAAACATCAATATTTCGGGTCTTTAGGTTCAAATACAGCAGCAACTAAAATTGAACATAAATAAGGGAGAAATCGTCACTAACCTTTGTCCAAGCTATAGCATACGAGTTTGGATGAAGAAGAATTGATGAAATTCAAATTTGTTCTCAAAACCGGAACAAAAGAGAGAAAAAGGGGTCGAACTTACCTCAAATCAGAACAAAATCGAACATGCAATGGCAGATTATGGTAGACCTCGACGATATCTTTCCGTTGACGTATAAATCACGTGATTTCGTGAGCCGTTTAGGAGAAAAGTTAGAGAGAAGTTCAAATTGTAGAGAGAGAGAGTCTCAAGGGAAGAATCAGAATTTTTGCTAAACAAATTAAAGGAGTTTACATACTCTATTTATAAGAAAATAGAGAAAATCTGATTTTTCTAGCTAAATTTTAGGAGTGACCATTTTACCCTTAATGATCTGATTTGCATTTTCAGATGCAAATAATAGTAAGAAGGTTCTAGATTTGCTAGAATTATCTTTTTAGACTAATTTTATTTATTTTAGTCCATTTTATCATTTTCAAGTCTTTAATTTGTCAATTAGCTAAATTAAATTATTAAATTTATTTCAGCTAATTTGGGCAAGTTTTCATAATTAATTATAACTTAATATAATTAACTATCTATAATGCATGTTAATAAGCTAATTACTAATAATTTAGTCAAAACCATTTAAATACCCAAGGTTAGATGCTGTAAATTATATTAATAAATTACGGGCTGTTACACTTGACTGGTTGACATTGGCACAAGAGTTATGGACTTGGTTTTGTGAACAAGGGTATACTTGTTAGTGAAGCCATCGTGTTTTACGTGCCGATCATATTGTCATGGCCTACCAAGTAACAAATGGCTTGCTTGCATAGGTACAACATCACATAGGACTTCATCTTCATACTTACCAATACGAAACGACACCAAAACCTGCTTTGTAACTCGCACCTCACCACTATCCATAAGCCATTGGAGTTTATATGGCTTTTGATGCTTCATTATCGGTAACCCTAGCGTTTCAACCATGGAAAACTAGCCACATTAGTACAACTCCCACCATCAATTATAACACTACATACCTTGCCTTGAACATAACACCGGGTGTGAAAGATGTTCTCCCTTTGTGCATCATCTTCTTCCTTAAAATGGGTGCCTAAGGCTCGTCTTTCCACCAACAATTCTCCTTCAACTGCTAGCTCTTCTTCCCAATCTGTGTCTTTGTGTGAGGATTCTGAAGCATCTGTTTCGATTTCTCCATCTTCTCTAATCTCCATTGCAAGCTTATTTCACGAGTTTTAGGAACTTCAGAACTAGTTTTCTCCTTTAAAGCGTTTTTTTTTTTCAAGATTTGGGATTACTAGAGTTTGAAATTTCAGGCCTTTTGGAGCTACTTGCTTTCCAAGCATTCGTTCTTGACCCACCTCCTCTCTGTAGTTTCTTTTCAATCTTAACTACCATATGAACCATGTCCTCGATCTCAACCTAATGGGGCATCTCAACAAGATCTCAAATTTCATAATTGAGACCATTTAAGAACCTCGCCATGGTAGTTTCTCTATCCTCTTGAATATTCGCCCGAATCATACTAACCTCCATTTCTTTAAAGTAGTCGTCAAAACGTCGCATATGACCATCTTCATTTCTTCGCAAGTATCGATGGGTCTCTCTTCATTTCTTCGTCTACTAAACACAAGTTGATCCCACCATGTTAATCCATATTTAGTAAATTCAACAACGGCGAGTTTTACCTTCTTCCGGTTGGAGTATACATGAAAATCAAAGATGAATTCCATCTTAGCCTCCCAATCGATGTAAGCTTCCGGATCCGACTTTCCTTGAAAAGATGGAATTTTCATCTTTATTGAACTCAAGTTGTTGTCTCTATGTTGTCTTCGTCTAGGTGGTCTTCTTTGAAATTCCTCATCCCATTCATTCATCACCTCTAGAACCATAACCATGATTTTCATAAGAAACTTGTGATGGTGTTCGTTCACATGGTATTTGTGCCACCAATTGGTCCATTCTTTCATGAACTTGCGTGAACTCTTCTCTCATTAATCGTCGCATTTCATCCATGAGAGCTTGAACTTGAAGATTTGGAAGGGGTTGGTCATCCGCCATCTTATATATCTACAAAAAAAAATAAATAATAAAAAGATTATGACCTCTACGCTCTCCCTTACGCGTTTCTCTCAAGTTGATTAAGCTCTCAACACTCGTGTATGCAACAAAGGTTTTTTCCCTCGATTGATCTTACCACACTGTCTTTTACCTCTCTTTTTAATTCTAAAAAGTTCAAAACAAACTAGAAGAAAGCAAAATCAAGTTAGGCTTGTGGCCTTGAGGAATTCAAAACGTACCAAACAACTTCAATAATTAAGTGTAACAAACCCAAAAGAAATATAATACTAAACAAAATTATTAACGTTCCTCCCAAAATAAATTTCACTTCTTTTTTTTTCTCTACTTTTTTTTCCACTTTTTTTTTTTACTTTGATAGCTTTTTTTATACTTTAATTTTCTTTTCACATTTCTTTTTTTTTTTTTGAGGAACAAAACTACACGACTTAATATAAAGAACCCAAATATATAACTTACTAATATCCCAAATTCTTTATTTCTTGATAATAGTAATCAAGTCAACTTGTGACGAGATCCACTACTATTACTTGAAATCCAAGATAAGAACAAGAAGAAACAAAAAAAAAATGGAAAAATATAGAGTATGAAGGAAACAAACCAATAGAAGTGGCTCTGATACCAAATGATGTGATCTCACTCAATGAATATGAGATTGATCACGAGTTGCCCGATCGTTCTATTGTATGTTATTTTGATATATGGATAGAACCGCGACCCATTGCCTATAAACGAGGCAAGAACCTTGGTATAGATGGTGAAACCACGACCCGTTGCCTAGAAAGAGACAAGAACATAAGAAAACACCACAACCAACCCCACCAAGTTGATTGATAAGTTTTGAACGCCACAAGCTAGAACACTTGATAAGTTCTAAAAGTTCGTAAGGAACAAGAAGAGTTAAAAACTCACAATATTACTCAAATGAAAAATGATTACAATGAGAACTTTGGCCACTATTTATAGACGAAAATATAAGGAAAACCAACCACCTAGATAAGTTACAAAAACTATCACGATAAGCGATCAAATAAGCAAAACTACTTATCAAAAGCGCCTTCTTGACATTTCACTACTTGAATCTTCTAGAAAGTGTCTTGGTTCATTTTATCTTACAAAACCCTTAGTATCCTCCAAGTTCATGACCTTCAAATTGCCTTGAATTGAAGAGATGGCTTTCAAATTGATTTGTAATTAATCTTGAGAAGTACATTGAACATGGACACTCTTTTGGGCAGAATTTTGGACGTGGAAAATGAGCCTTTATTGGACTTTATTCTTCTTGTAAAGATAGGAGAAAGGCTTAGCTTTCATTGGGCTTTTATTTGACTCAAATCGGGCTTGAAATGAGTGAGTTATGGACAAAACATGGGCTAAGTGTGGGGCTAGCCGAAATTCTTTATTCATGGATTATGTTTGGGTAAATAAACATAACTTGGGCTATGAAAAACAAGGCTACTCTTGGGCTTCAACTTGTAGCAAAATTAGGAAGCTTGCTTGGTTATTTTGCGAAGACACGGGAGCATTATTCCGGCAAGATCTAATCAGTCCATTGGTAGCATCTCGGAACATCTTGGATTTAGACGTTGTGATAGGCCCGATCTTCCACCTTAATGGATCTTCATCATCTTGATCATTGGATGGGTTCTCATCAGCGGCTAAGACAGAATCATAGGGATGACAATAGACATTGTAAGGCAGGATTAACAATTGAAATCCTAGAAACTGATGGAGTTACTTTGAATCCAGGAAGGATAGTCGAACGGATCGCTACTGTAAAGAGGTTTTTTAATTCAAAGTGGTGCTGGTAACGAACGAGTATCATTGATGGCAACTAGTCCATGGTAGGACATCAACATAGTGTCATGTATAGAAATGGTAATGGAGACACGATTTACGACACGAACGCAAAGAACATATAGATCAGGTGGTCGTTCAATTAACCAATCAGATGGTGGATTTAAATAATTATGGACATGATGATCACTTTGAGAACTCGTTCAATGATAACGTTTCATCACCCAACAGAGTCTGGTAGAGCTGCAAAGTCGGTATCGAGAGGAGGACTGTAGGCATTGGAAGGCCGGATTGATGATTGAAATCCAAGAATTTGATGGAGTTAGTTAGTCATCCAGAAAGCTTAATCGAATGGATGGCTATTGTAGAAGAGGTTTTTCAATTCAAAGAGGTGTATGATATGGAACATGTATCATTGATGGCCACCAGTCTACATGATTGGTCATCAACATGGTGCCATGGATATGAATGGGAATTGGAGCCACGACTTACGACAAGAATGGAGGCACAGATGGATCAAGTAGTCGTTAAAATAGCAAATCGGATGGTTGATATCATAGACACGATGAAGACTTTGAGAACTCATTCAATGTTGACGGTTCGTCACCGAGAAGACTCTGGTAGAGTGGCTAAGACAGATTCGTGGGGATGATAATAATGTCATTAGTTTGAATCCAAAAATGATAATCGAATGGATGGCTACAGTAGAAGTGGTTTTTCAATTAAAAGAGACGTGTGACAATGAATGTGTATCATTTATGGCTACTAGTCTACATGGTAGGGCATTCGTGCCATTTATAGGAATGGGAAGTGGAGGCACGATTTACAAGACAAATGAAAAAACAGATGGCTCAAGTGGTTGCTCCATTGTCCAATCAAATAGTGAATTTGGTTAAACATGGACATTATGATGACTTTGAGAACTCATTCATTGGTGACGAATCATCACCGAAGAAAATCTAACAAAGTGGCTAAGTCGTAATCGTAGGGAAGACAATAGTCATTGAAAGGCCGAATTTACGATTGAAATTCAAGAATTTAATGGGGTTGGTATGAATCCAGAAAGGATAATCGAATGGATGGCTACTGTAGAAGAGGTTTATCAATTCATAGAGGTTTCTGATAACGAACGTGTATCATTAATGTTAGGGCATTAACATGTCTATGGATGAAATTAAGGTAATGATTTATGACATGTATGGAAGAACTAATAATTCAAGTGGTTTTTCAATTAACCAATCAGATGGTTGATTTAATTAATCATGGACGGGGTAATAACTCTAGAACTTGTTCAATGGTGACGGTTCGTCAGCAAAGAGAATCTGGTAGAGCGGCTAAGACGGAATTGTGGGGATGACAATAGACATTGAAAGGTCAGGTTAACGATTTAAATTCTAAAAATTTGTAGAGTTAGTCTTCATCTTGAAATAATAATCCTTTGGATGGCTACAGTAGAAATGGTTTTTCAATTTTAAAAGGGCGTGACTTAATTCCTACAATATAATTGTGTTACTCTGAATCTAGGAAGTTTAATCGAACAGATGGTTACTATAGAAGAGATTTCTCAATTCAAAAAATTGTGTGATAACGAACGTGTATCATTGATGGTCACTACTAGTCTGCATGGTAGGGTATCAGCATGGTGCCATGCATACGTATGGGAATTAGAGTCACGATTTACGACACGAATGGAGGAACAGATAGATCAAGTTGTCATTAATTTAACCAATCAGATGGTGGATTTAAACAATATATAACATGATGATGACTTTGACGGTTCGTAGGGACGTCGCCTAAGACAAAATCTTGTGGATGTCGATAGGCATTGGAATACCTGATTGACGATTGTAACCTTAGAATTTGATTGAGTTAGTCTGAATCCAGAAATGATATTCGAATGGATGGCTACTCTAGAAGTGGTTCTTAAAATCAAAGAGGTGCGTGATGACGAGCGTGTATCATTGATGGCCACAAGTGTACATGGTAGGGCATCAACATGATGTCATGTGTAGGAAAAGAAAATTGGAGCCATGATCTACAACACAAATGGAGGAACAGATGGATCAAGTGGTCGCAACATTAACCAATCAGATGGTGAAATTGAGTAATCGTGGATATGATGATTACTTTGAGAGCTCGTTCAATGGTGACGGTTCATCATCGTAGAGAATCTAACAGAGCGGTTAAGTCAAAATCGTGGGGTAGACAATAATCATTGGAAGGGCAGATTTACGATTGGAATCGAAGAATCTAATGGAGTTAGTTTGAATACAGATAGGATAATCATATGGTGGCTACTATATGATGTGATCTTACCCAATGAATAAGAGATTGATCACGAGTTGCCCGATCGTTCTATTAGATGTTATTACGAGAAATGGATAGAACCGCGACTCGTTGCCTATAAACGAGATAATGACCTTGGTATAGGTGGTGAAAGCACGACCCGTTGCTTATAATGAGTCAAGAACCTTGGTATAAGAAAATGCCACAACCAACCCCACCAAGTTGGTTGATAAATTTCGAACGCCACAAGCTAGAACACTTGATAAGTTCCAAAAGTTCGTAAAGAACAAGAAGAGTTAAAATCTCACAATATTACTCAAATGAAGAATGATTACAAATTAAAACTTTGGCCATTATTTATAGTCAAAAATATAAGGAAGACGAACGATCTAGATAAGTAACAAAAGCTATCACGATTAGCGATCAAATAAGCACAACGACTTATAGAAAGCGCCTCCTTGACATTTCACCACTTGAATCTTCTAGAATGTGTATTCATTGTATCTTGCAAAACCCTTAGTATCCTCCAAATAAATGTCCATGACCTTCAAAATGCCTTGAAATGAAGAGAAGACTTTCAAATTTCCTTGTAATTAATCTTGACAAGTGCATGACAATGAACGTGTATCAATGATGCCCACCAATCTACATGGTAGGGCATCAACATGGTGCCATGCATACGATGGGGAATTAGAGTCACGATTTATGACACAAATGGATGAACACATATATAAAGTGGTCGTTCAATTAACCAATCGAACAGTGGAATTGAAATATGATTAACATGATGATGACTTTGAGGACTCGTTCAATGGTGACACTTCGTCACCGAAGAGAGTATGGTAGATCGGTTAAGACGGAATCGTGGGGATGAAAACAGGCAAGGCCGGATTGAAGATTGAATCCTTAGAATTTGATGGAGTTAGTTTGAAGGGCTAATTGCTAAAAAAGTAAACATAGAAACAACTTTGTGCATTTTTAGCATTTATAACAATATTATTTATTTTTTTATCATTTATAGCAAAAATTAAAAAAGTTGTTGCTATAAATGATAAAAAGAAAACAAAAGTTATTGCTATTAATATTACAAAATACAAAAGTTGATATTATTCATATGGAAAACACAAAAGTTGATACTATTAGTGACAAAAAGTAAATAATGTTGCTATAAATGACAAAAAAATCAAAAAGTTGTTACTATTTTTAGTAATTGACCCTAGTTTGAATCCAGAAAGATTAATTGAATGGATGGCAACTGTAGAAGATATTTTTCGGTTCATTGAGGTGTATGATAGGGAACGTGTATCGTTGATGTCCATCCACCAGTCTAGATGGTGCTGTGTATATGAATGGGAATTGGAGCAGGATTTATGACATGAATGGAGGAAAAAATAGATCATGTGGTCGCTCTATTAACCAATCAAATGGTGAATTTGATTAATGGTGGAAATGATGACTTGAGAACATATTCAATGGTGAAGTTAGTCTGAATCCAAAAAGGATGATCAAAGGTAGATTCAAATCCTATAATTTGATCTAGTTAGTCTGAATCCAAAAAAAATGATCAAATGGATGGATATTGTGGATGAGGTTTTTTAATTTAAAGAGGTGTATGATAACGAACTTGTATCATTGATGGCCACCAGTCGACATGGTAGGGAATCATTGATGAAGTTTTTCTAAATCCTGAAAGAATAATCATATGGATGGCTACTGAAGAGGTGTGTGATAATGAACGTGTATCATTGGTGGCCACCGGTCTACATGTAGGGCATCAGCATGGTGCTATAAATACGAATGAGAATTGGAGCCATGATTCACGACACAAATGGAGTAACAAATAGATCAAGTGGGTTTTCAAATAACTAATCGGATGGTTAATTTCATTAATCGTGGACATGACAATAACTCTGATAACTTGTTCAATGGTAACGGTACGTTACCAAAGAGAACCTGGTAGAGCGGCTAAGACGAAATCGTGGGGATGACAATAGACATCGGAAGGTCTGATTGACGATTGAAATTCTTGAATTTCATGGAGTTAAGAGTGAATCTAGAAAGTTTAATCGAATGGAAAGGCTACTGATGAGAACCCATCCAATGGTCACCTATCCAATGGTCAAGATGATGAAGATCCATTAAGGTGGAAGATAGCTCCTATCACAAGGTCTAAATCCAAGATGTTCCAAGATGCTACCAATGGACTCGTTAAATCTTGGTGGAATAATGCTCCTGTGTCTCCGCAAAATAACCAAGCAAGCTTCCTAATTTTTCTACAAGTTGAAGACCAACATTAGCCCTTCTTTTCATGGCCCAAGTTGTGGTTATTTACCCAAACATAACCCATGAATAAAGAATTTTGGCCAGCCCCACACTTAGCCCATGTTTTGTCCATAACTCACTCATTACAAGCCCGATTTGAGTCAAATAAAAGCCCAATGAAAGCTCAGCCTTTTCCATATATTTTCAAGAAGAATAAATCCCAATAAAGGACCATTTTCCACGTCCATCAACCTGCCCAAAAAAGTGTCCATGTTCAATGCACTTGTCAAGATTACTTACAAGGCAATTTGAAAGTCTTCTCTTCATTTCAAGGCATTTTGAAGGTCATGGTCATTTACTTGGAGGATACTAAGGCCTTTGCAAGATACAATGAACCAAGACACATTCTAGAAGATTCAACTGGTGAAATTTCAAGAAGGCCTTTTTGATAAGTAGGTTTGCTTATTTGATCGCTTATCGTGATAGCTTTCATTACTTATCTAGTTGGTTGGTTTCCTTATATTTTCATCTATAAATAGTCAAGGTTCTCATTTTTAATCATCCTTCATTTGAGTAATATTGTGAGTTTTTAACTCTTCTTGTTCCCTACAAAATTTTAGAACTTATCAAGTGTTAAAAAGATTGTGGCGTTCGAAACTTATTAATCAACTTGGTGGGGTTGGTTATGATGTTTTCTTATACCAAGGTTTTTTGCCTCTTTATAGGTAATGGGTCATAGTTTCACTATTTATACCAAGGTTCTTGTCTCGTTTATAGGCAACGGGTCGCGGTTCTATCCATTTCTAATAATAACATCCAATCAGAACGATTGGGCAACTCGTGATCAATCTCATATTCATCGGGTGAGATCACATCATCTACTATGGAAGTGGTTTTTCAATTCCAAGAGGTTTATGATAACAAACCTGATCATTAATGCCCACCAGTCTACATGGTAGGACATCAGCATGGTGTCAAGTATATGAATGGGAATTCGAACCGCGATTTACGACACGAGTGGAGGAACAAATAGATCAAGTTGTCGCTCCATTAAAAAAACCGGATGGTGAATTCGATTAATCGTAGACATGGTAATGACTTTGAGAACTGGTTCAATGGTGAAGGTTCATCACTGAAGAGAGTCTGGTTGAGCGACTATTACGGAATCATGGTAAGGACAATAAACATTGGAATTCCAGAGTAACGAATGAAATCTTAGAATTTGATGACGTTAGTCTTAATCTAGAAATGATAATCGAATGGACTGCTAAAGTAGAAGTGGTTTTCAAATTCAAAGAGGTATGTGATAACGAACGTGTATCATTGATGTCCACTTGTCTACATGGTAGGGCATCAACATGGTGCCATGTATAGGAATGGGAATTGGATCCATGATTTACTCATGAATGAAGGAATATATGGATCAAGTAGTTGCTCCATTGACCAATCAGATAATGAATTTAGTTAATCGTGAACATGATGATGACTTTGAGATCTCGTTCAATTATGACAGTTTGATACTGAAGAGAATCAAGTAGACTGGTTAAGATGGAATCATGAGGATGATAATAGGCATTGGAAGGCCGGATTTACGATAGAAATCCTAGAATTTGATGGAGTGAATCTGAAACTAGAAAGCCTAATCGAATTGATGGCTACTTTAAAAGTGGTTTTCGATTCAAAGAAGTGTATGATAACGAACGTGTATCATTGAAGGCCACCAGTCTACATGGTACGACATCAACATGGTGACATGTGTATGAATGGGAATTGGAGTCATGCATTTACAACAAGAATGAAGGAACAAATAGATCAAGGGGTCGTTCAATTAAGCAATCAGATGGTGGATTTTATTTATCATGGACACAATTATGACTTTGAGAACTCGTTCAATGGTGACGTTTCGTCAATGAAGAGATCTGGTAGAGCGGCTAAGATGAAAGGATAATCGAATAGATGGCTAATGTTATTGATGTTTTTCGATTTAGAGATGATGGAACTCCAATAATCAACAAAATAAAGATAAGCGGAGACGAATTAAAGATTTACGATGGAGTTTTGACAAAGGATCCACTTGAAGATTTGCATGGACCAATGACACATTATGTAAACAACAAATGCGCTTAGACCTTTCGGTTTGTAAACAATACTTGGGGGTTCAAAACTCTGAATTAAATTATGAAAATTTCCAGATCTTTAGTTAAGATATAGATCTAAATTCTGGAAAAAGTGTCACCTCATTTCGTTAAGTTTTGAGTTAGTTATGATTTTTTAAATTTGATGTAATATTTCTGCCAGAAAAATCTGAATTTCACTCATTTGTAACAACTTGTGATTTTTGTTGTTAATCCAAAACCATATGCATAAAAGGTCATGAATTCATTTATAGACATTGTTTTCAAAATATTTTATACATACTTTGTGTGTTCATACATTTATAAACACATTTGAAGTTGCAAACTTTATAGTAAAACTACTTTGCTCATGAACTTCGTTTTTGAAGTAACTTATTGTTGGTGATTTTGTATTATGCTAGACATATGTTTAACATCAATAAAAGAAGTAGATGGTGTAATTTTCACTTACCTAGTGAAGAAAGAAAGCAAATGCGTAGGAGAAAGGATCTTGAATTTGTTGCACACAAGAATTTCTTGAATACTTGAAGAACACTTGAAGAAAATTTTGGTGTTTATAGGTGTGTGCTTGGCCGGTTTTGAGAAGAGAGAAAAGAGAGGGTTTTTGCTCTTTCAAAGTGTGAAATGAATGAGGAAATAATAATCTATTTATAGAGGGGAAAAGAGTATTGCAAATGATGAAAAAGAGTGGGAGGTTGAGTGTAAGTAAATCAAAGTGAAGAATAAGGGAATGGTGATGGAAGATGAGAGATGAGAGATGGGATTTTGCTAACCCTTTGGTTTAATAATAATCACTATTAATTGGATGATGGAAACTAACCTGATTTGTTGTTGGTTGTTATAGTCTCCCCCTGTTAATGGAATTTCATCCCGAAATTTATCTTGTTTCCTCAGGGGTCTTGGAATTTGAGAATAGGTGAGGATACTTTCGTCTGAACTGGTCTTCGCGTTCCCAAGTGAATTCTAGACCACGTCTAGAATTCCATCTGACCTCAATGGGTATACTACTCTGTTTTAATCTTTTAACCTCACGGCCCATGATTTCTACCAGCTCCTCAATAAAATGAAGTTTATCATCTAGCTGAGTCTCTTCCAAGGGCATAACGAGGGTTTAATCTGAAAACACTTTTTCAAATTCGATACGTGGAAGGTATTATGCACACAACTAAGCTCCGTGGTAGCTCCAGACTATAAGCTACTGGACCTATCCTCTTTATAATCTTGAATGACCCAATGTAACGAGGATTCAGTTTTCCTCGCTTTCTATAACGTATTACGCCCTTCCATGGCAAAGCTTTCAGCAACACCTTTTCGCCCGTTTGAAATTCAAAAGATTTGCCTCACATCTGCATAGCTTTTCTGACGATCGCGGACAGCTTTTAGTCAGTTTCGTATCTTTACAATCTTCTCGATTATCTCAAGTATGATCTCTGGGCTAGTGATTTGAGTGTCTCCAACTTCGGCCCAATATAGGGGTAATCGACACTTTCGTCCATACAGTGCCTCAAATGGAGCAGCCTTAAGACTTGTGTGATAGTTGTTGTACGAAAACTCCAATAATGGTTTGGATCGTTCTTTCACTCTGGCCATTGGTCTGAGGGTGATATGTGGTACTCATGTCTAGGTTTGTACTCAAAGCTCATTTTAACAATTGCCAGACTCTGGATGTAAACCGACTATCCTTATCTGAAATGACCGAGACATGCACTCAGTGTCTGGAGACGACTTCCGTGATGTAAATTTGAGCAACATGTTCATCTTGTCGGTCTCCTTGATCTGTAGGAAATGTGTGGATTTGTCAGGCGGTCGACTATTACCCAAATAGTGTCATAACCACTGGATGTCTTTGGCAGTTTCGTGATGAAGTTCATGGTTATTCGTTTCCCACTTCCATTGAGGAATTTTTGGTTGTTGTAATAACCCGGATGGAATCTGATGTTTTGCCTTAACCTAGGAGCATGTTAAACACTTGATTGCATATGTGGCGATCCCAGCCTTCATGTTCGCCACCAGTATAGCTCCTTGAGGTCATGATACATTTTGTCAGATCCAGGGTGAACAACATACCTTGACTTGTGTCTTCGCAAAATAACCAAGCAAGCTTCCTAATTTTGCAACAAGTTGAAACCCAATATTAGCCCTTGTTTTCATATCCCAAGTTATGGTTATTTACCCAAACATAACCCATAAATAAAGAATTTCGGCTACCCCACACTTAGCCCATGTTTTGTCCATAACTCACTCATTTCAAGCCCGATTTGAGTCAAATAAAAGCCCAATGATGATGAGAACCTGTCCAAGGACCGAGATGACGATGATCCATTAAGGTGGAAGATCGGACCTATCACAAGATCAAAATCTAAGATGTTCCAGGATGCTCTCAATGGAATGATTAAATATTGTCGAAATCAAGCTCCCGTTTGTTCGCAAAACAACCAAGCATGCTTCCTAATGTTGATCCAAGTTCAACACTAATATTAGTCCAAGTTTTGGAGCCCAAGTTCTCACTTTAATCCACAAAAGCCCAAAAATAAATAAAATTCGGCCAAGCCCACCCATTTGCATTGTTTTGGCCATAACTTCCTCATTTTAAGCCCAAATTGAGTGAAATAAAAGCCCACTTCAACCTTAGCCTTTTTCCTATATTTTCAAGAATAAAAAAGGCCCAAAATATATCCTTAGCCACGTCCATTAATCTACCAAAAAACGTGTCCATGTTAATTAACTTGTCAAAGATAAAATTCAAGACATTTTGAAGGTTTTCTCAACATTATGGCCATTTACTTGGAGGAGATAAAGGGATAGAAGTTACTTGCATGATTAATACCTTCTAGAAGCCTCAAGTTGTGAAATGTCAATAATGCACTTTTGATAAGTAGTCTTGCTTATTTGATAGCTTGTGCAACTTATCTAGATAAATAGTTGGTCTTATATTTTCTCCTATGAAGAGGCACTCAATGTAACCATTTCAATCATCCTTCATTTTGAGTAAAATTGTGAGTTTTTAACTATTGTTGTTCCTTACGAACTTTTAGAACTTATCGAGTGTTTTAGCTTGTGGTGTTCGAAACTTATCAATCAACTTGGTGGGGTTGATTGTGGCGTTCTCTATACCAAAGTTCTTGCCTCGTATATATAGGCAACGGGTCGCGGTTCCACTTATACCAAGGTTCTTGTCTCGTTTATAGACAATGGGTCGCGGTCCTATCCAAGTTACTTGAAACAACCATTAGAACGATCGGGCAATCGTGATCTATCACACATTCATCGGGTGAGATCACATCATTTGGTATCAGAGCCAGGTTCTATTGGTTTGTTTTCTACTTTATATTTCCTTCGTATCATCTTTTATTTTCTTTCTCTTCGTCTTTTCATTTTTAATTTTTTCTCTTCATCCTTGCATTGTGGTTCATGTTTGTAGTGGATCTTGTCAAAAATTGACTTGGTTGCTACTAATCGGTTTTTTCGGGGGATCATACGAGTTCTTTAGTTTTTTTGTTTATTCTTACTTTGCATCAAAAAGCAAAGCAAAAAAAAGGAAGAAAAAGAAATCGCAAAAAAAAGTAAAAAAAGATTTAAAAAAAGGGAAAAAAACGCAAAAGAAAAGACAAAAAAAGGAACGTAAAGTAAATTTTTATTCTTGTTAGTTTTCTTTATTTTCATTTGCTTTTCTATTTACCTTTACGTACTACTAGCATTGTTCATCTTGTTATATTTGGTTTTGTCAAATCTCTTCTTAAAGTTGTTTGGTATGTTTTGAATTCCTCAAGGCCACAAGCCCACTTGATTTTGATTTCTTTTAGTTTGTTTTGAACTTTAAGAGTTAAAAAGAGTGGTAAAAGGCGGTGTGGTAAGATCATTAGAGGGTAAAAGCCAAACACAACAGTGAACACAAATTTGAGTGAAACACGTAAGGGAGTGCGGGGAGGAAATAATATTTTTATTGTTATTACTTTTTGTCTTCTATTTTGCAGTAAAAAAGAATGGCGGATGAGCAACCTCCTCCTAATCTTCAAGTTCAAGCCATGATGGAGGAAATGCTACGATTGATGAGAACGGAATTCAACCAAATTCATGAAATAATGGACCGATTCAAGACTGAAAGACCACAACCTATCCGCACGCCATCACAAGTTTCTTATGAAAATCATGACGACGATGGAGGAAGTGACGGATGGGAATCTGAAAGAAGAGCTCCTCGACGAAGGCCCCGAAGAGACAACAATTTGAATTCTATCAAGATGAAAATTCCATCGTTTCAAGGAAAGTCAGATCCAGAAGCCAACATCGATTGGGAGACTAAAATGGAGTTCATCTTTGATTGCCATGACTACTCCAATCGTAAAAAGGTAAAACTCGCCATTGTTGAATTTTCTGATTATGCACTAACATGGTGCGATCAACTTGTGATTAGTAGGAGATGAAACGAAGAAAGACCCATTGATACATGGGAAGAAATGAAAAGGGTCATGAGACGACATTTTGTACCAAGTCACTATTATCGTGACCTTCACAATAAGCTCCAAGGCTTGAAGCAAGGAAGTAAGTCTGTTGATGATTATTTAAAGGAAATGGAGGTTACCACGATCCGAGCTAACATTCAAGAGGATCGTGAAGCTACCATGGCCAGGTTGTTATATGGCCTCAATTATGAAATTCGTGATCGTGTTGAGATGCATCATTATGTGGAGATTGAAGACATGGTCCACATGACGGTTAAAATAGAAAAGCAACTCAAGAGAGGGGGTGGATCAAGAACGAATACCTGGAAGGCGGGTAGCTCCAAAAGGCTTGAAAGTTCATCATCTTTTAATCGCATATCTGGTCCAAAACCAACAAGCCTTCCAAGGAGAAAGGTAATTCTGATGCTCCTAAAACCCATGACATAAATGTTTTGTAAGTGTCTTGGCAGGGGTCACATTGCAAGTCAATGTCCAAATAAGCTTGTAATCGTGCTTAGAGAAAATGGAGAAATTGAAACAGATTCTTCCGAATCATCACAAGAAGACACGGATGGTGAAGAAGAGTTGGCTGTAGAAGGAGAATTGTAGGTTGCAAGGCGAGCCATAAGCACTCTTTCCAAGGAAGAAGATAATGCACAAAGGGAAAACCTCTTTCACACTCGGTGTCATGTTCAAGGCAAGGTATGTAGTGTTATCATTGATGGTGGGAGTTGTACTAATGTGGCTAATGTTTCCATGGTTGAAAAGCTAGGTTTGCCGACGATGAAGCATCAAAAGCCATATAAACTCCAATGGCTTAATGATAGTGGTGAGGTGCGTGTGACAAAACAAGTGTTGGTGTCATTTCGCATTGGTAAGTATGAAGACGAGGTATTGTGTGATGTGGTACCTATGCAAGCAAGTCATTTGCTACTTGCTAGGCCATGGCAATACGATCAGCATCTGAAACATGATGGCTTCACCAACAAGTACACTCTTGTTCATAAAACCAAAGCCGTAACTCTTGTGCCGATGTCACCGAGTCAAGTTTATGAAGATCAATTCCGACTTCAAAGGGATGTGAAAAACAAAGAAGGTGAGCCTAATGAAAATAATGAACACAAAAAAGGTTCAAATGAAAAACAAAAAGATAAGAAAACATTTGTGGGTGAAAAGGAAAGTCAATATTGTGCATCTGAAAAAAGGAGTGAAATAAAGGAAACCTTGAATTCGGAGATGTTTTTTGTGCTTCTTTTGATCAAAAAAGCTTATTTAATCACAAATGATTTGGCCGGTATTCTCCCAAGCAAAATTAAATCTCTTTTGCAGGAATATGAAGACTTGTTTCCCGAGGAAGTTCCCAATGGATTGCCACTAATTCGCGGGATCGAACACCAAATTGACTTTGTTTCAGGATCTTCCATTCCAAACAAGCCGGCGTATAGAACAAATCCAGAAGAAACCAAAGAGTTGCAAAGGCAAGTTAAGGAATTACTTGAGAAAGGATGGATTCGAGAAAGCATGAGTCCGTGTGCGGTTCCCGTATTGCTGGTACCGAAGAAGGATGGATCATGGAGGATGTGTGTAGATTGTCGTGTCATCAACAATATCACGGTAAAGTATCGCCATCCAATCCCTCGATTAGATGATATGCTTGATGAATTGTATGGCTCAAAGTTGTTTTCAAAGATTGATCTAAAGAGCGGGTATCATCAAATTCGCATGAATGATGGTGACGAATCGAAAACAGCTTTCAAAACAAAGCATGGTTTATATGAATGGTTACTTATGCCTTTTGGGTTAACTAATGCTCCAAGTACGTTCATGAGATTCATGAACCATGTTTTGCGTGATTTTATTGGGAAATTTGTGGTCGTTTACTTTGATGATATTTTGATTTATTCTAAGAGTTTGAATGATCATCTTGAGCATCTAACGTGTGTTTTGAGTGTGCTTAGGAAGGAACAGCTTTATGCAAACTGGAAGAAGTGCACTTTTTGTAACGACCACATTGTATTTCTTGGATATGTGGTTAGTTCTCACGGAATATCTATTGATGAAGAAAAGGTAAAGGCTATTCAAGATTGGCCAACTCCAAAGAGCGTAAGTGATGTGAGGAGTTTTAATGGTCTTGCAAGTTTTTATCGCCGATTCGTGAAAAACTTTAGCACCTTGGCATCACCACTCACCGAAGTGATTAAAAAGAATGTTGGTTTTAAATGGGGCAAAGAGCAAGAGCAAGCTTTTGAAAAACTGAAGTTTCATTTAACTCATGCTCCTTTGCTCTTTTTTTTTTTTTTTTTGCCAAATTTTGATAATACTTTTGAGATTGAGTGTGATGCATCGGGTGTTGGAATTGGTGCGATTTTAATGCAAGAAGGAAAACTATTGGCATATTTTAGTGAAAAGTTAAGTGGTGCAACTTTAAACTATCCCACATATGACAAAGAGATGTATGCCTTGGTTCGAGCACTAAAAACTTGGCAACACTATTTGGGGACCAAGGAGTTTGTCATTCATTCTGATCATGAGTCCTTGAAGTTTCTAAAAGGACAACAAAAGCTCAACAAGAGACATGCTAGGTGGATGGAGTTTCTTGAGACATTTCCATATGTCATCCGATTCAAGAAAGATGGCAAGAAGAAGGCGGAATTTGTCAAGCAAATCCATGAGCAGGCAAAACACAACATTGAAGAGCGCACCAAGAAGTATGAACAACAAGCAAACAAGGGAAAAAGAAAGATTATTTTTTAACCAGGATATTGGGTGTGGCTTCATTTGCGGTAGGAACGGTTTCCAACAAAACGAAAGTCAAAGTTAATGCCAAGAGGAGATGGACCATTTCAAGTGTTGCAGAAAATCAATGACAATGCTTACAAACTTGATCTTCCAAAAAGGTGTCCATGTTAATTAATGACAATGCTTCCTATATTTTCAATAATAAAAAAGGCCCAAAATATATCCTTAGCCACGTCCATGAATCTGCCCAAAAAGGTGTCCATGTTAATTAACTTGTCGAAGATAAAATTCAAGGCATTTTGAAGGTTTTCTCAACATTATGGACATTTACTTGGAGAAGATAAAGGGATAGAAGTTACTTGCATGATTAATACCTTCTAGAAGCTTCAACTGGTGAAATGTCAATAATGCCCTTTTGATAAGTAGTCTTGCTTATTTGATAGCTTATCGTGATAGCTTGTGCAACTTATCTGGATAAGTAGTTGGTCTTATATTTTTCTCCTATAACTAGGCACTCAATGTAACCATTTCAATCACCTTTCATCTTGAGTAAAATTGTGAGTTTTTAACTCTTATTGTTCATTACGAACTTTTAGAACTCATCAAGTGTTTTAGCTTGTGGCGTTCGAAACTTATCAATCAACTTGGTGGGGTTGATTGTGGCGGTCTCTATATCAAAGTTCTTGCCTCGTATATAGGCAACGGGTCGCGGTTCCACTTATACCAAGGTTCTTGTCTCGTTTATAGACAACGGGTCGCGGTCCTATCCAAGTTACTTGAAACAACCATTAGAACGATCCGGCAATCGTGATCTATCACACATTCATCGGGTGAGATCACATCAAATGAAAACTAAGCCTTTCTCCTATCTTTTCAAGAAGAATAAGCCCCAATAAAGGCTCATTTGCCACGTCCAAAAATATGCCCAAAAGAGTGTCCATGTTCAATGTATTTCTCAAGATTAATTACATGGCAATTTGAAAGCCTTCTTTTTCAATTCAAGGCAATTCGAAGGTCATGGCCATTTACTTGGAGGATACTAAGGGTTTTGCAAGATACAATGAACCAAGACACATTCTAGAAGATTCAAGTAGTGAAATGTCAAGAAGGCCCTTTTAATAAGTAGTTTTGCTTATTTGATCACTTATCGTGATATTTTTTGTTACTTATCTAGATGGTTGGTTTTCCTTATATTTTCGTTTATAAATAGTGGACAATGTTCTCATTTGTGATCATCCTTCATTTGAGTAATATTGTGAGTTTTTAACTCTTGTTGTTCCTTACGAACATTTAGAACTTATCAAGTGTTCTAGCTTGTGGCGTTAAAAACTTATCAATCAACTTGGTGGGGTTGGTTGTGGTGTTTTCTTATACCAAGGTTATTGCCTCTTTCTAGGCAACGGGTCGCGGTTTCACTATATATACCAAGGTTCTTGCCTATATCATAATAACATCCAATAGAACGATCGGGCAACTCATGATCAATCTCATATTCATCGGGTGAGATCACATCATTTGGCATCAGAGCCACTTCTATTGGTTTGTTTTATATCATACTTTATTTTTTTTTTCGTATCGTCTTACTTTGTTTCTTCTTGTTCTTATCTTGGATTTAAAGTAATAGTAGTGGATCTCGTCACAAGTTGACTTGATTACTATTATCAAGAAATAAATAAATTGAGATTTTAGTAAGTTATATATGTGGGTTATTTATATTAATTCGTGTAGTTTTGTTCCTCAAAAAAAATAAAAAAAATTGAATAGAAAAGAAAAGTATAAAAAAGGTATCAAACTAAAAAAAACTTAGTGGAAAAAAAAGTAGAGAAAAAAAAAAAGAAGTGACAAAAATTTGGAGGAACGTTAATAATTTTGTTTAGTATTATCTTTTTGGGTTTCTTACATTTGTTTATTGCAGTTGTTGGTACGTTCTGAATTCCTCAAGGCCACAAGCCTAACTTGATTTTCCTTTCTTTTAGTTTGTTTTGAACTTAAAGAATTAAAAAGAGAGGTAAAAGGCAGTGCGGTAAGATCAATCGAGGGAAAAAGCATTTGTTGCATACACGAGGGTTGAGAGCTTAATCAACTTGAGAGAAACACGTAAGGGAGAGCGGAGAGGTCATAATATTTTTATTATTCTTTGTTTTTTTTTTTGCAGATATATAAGATGACGGATGACCAACCCCTTCCAAATCTTCAAGTTCAAGCTCTCATGGATGAAATGTGACGATTAATGAGAGACGAGTTCACGCAAGTTCATGAAAGAATGGACCAATTGGAGGCACAAATACCACCTGAACGAACACAATCACAAGTTTCTTATGAAAATCATGATTACGGTTCTAGAGTGATGAATGGGATGTGGAATTTCAAAGAAGACCACCTAGACGAAGGCAACATAGAGACAACAACTTGAGTTCAATAAAGATGAAAATTCCATCTTTTCAAGGAAAGTCGGATCCGGAAGCATACATCGATTGGGAGACTAAGATGGAATTCATCTTTGATTGTCATGAATACTCCAACCGGAAGAAGGTAAAACTCGCCGTTGTTGAATTTACTGATTATGCACTAACATGGTGGGATCAACTTGTGATTAGTAGACGAAGAAATGAAGAGAGGTCATGAGGTGACGTTTTGTACCAAGTCATTACTACCGTGACCTTAACAACAAACTTCAAAGTCTAAAGCAAGGAATTGAGTCTGTTGATGATTACTTCAAAGAAATGGAGGTTAATATGATCCGGGCGAATATTCAAGAGGATAGAGAAGCTACCATGGTGAGGTTCTTAAATGGTCTCAATTATGAAATTTGAGATCGTGTTGAGATGCACCATTATGTTGAGATCGAGGACATAGTTCATATGGCAGTTAAGATTAAAAAGCAACTCAAGAGAGGGGTGGGTCAAGAACGAATGCATTGAAAGCAAGTAGCTCCAAAAGGCCTGAAAATTCAAACTCTTCTAATCCCAAATCTGGAACAAAAAACACCTCAAAGGAGAAAACTAGTTCTGAAGTTCCTAAGACTCGTGAAATAAAAATGTTTTAAGAGTCTTGGCAGGAGTCATATTGCAAGTCAATGTCCAAACAAGCTTGCAATGGCGATTAGAGAAGATGGAGAAATCGATACAGATGCTTCTGAAGACACAGATTGGGAAGAAGAGCTAGCAGTTGAAGGAGATTGTTGGTGGCAAGACGAGCCTTAAGCACCCATTTTAAGGAAGAAGATGATGCACAAAGGGAGAACATCTTTCACACCCGGTGTTATGTTCAAGGCAAGGTATGTAGTGTTATAATTGATGGAGGGAGTTGTACTAATATGGCTAATGTTTCCATGGTTGAAAAGCTAGGATTACCGACAATGAAGCATCAAAAGCCATATAAACTCCAATGGCTTAATGATAGTGGTGAGCTGCGAGTTACAAAGCAGGTTTTGGTGTCTTTTGGTAAGTATGAAGATGAAGTCATATGTGATGTTGTACCTATGCAAGCAAGCCATTTGTTACTTGGTAGGCTATGGCAATATAATCGGCACGTAAACACGATGGCTTCACCAACAAGTACACCCTTTTTCACAAAACCAAGTCCATAACCCTTGTGCCAATGTCACCCAGTCAAGTTTATGAGGATCAAGTCCGACTTCAAAAGGACGCGAAGAACGAAGACGGTGAGTCCAAGGAAAGCACTGAACACAAGAAGGGTTAAAATGAAAAACAAAAAGATAAGAAAACTTTGGTGGGTAAAAAGGAGAGTCAATATTGGGCACTTGCAAAAGGGAGTGAAATAAAAGATGTAACATCCGGCACTAAACCATGATAGCAACAATGACCTAATATGTATTTAATAGTCAATTATAGCCTAATCAGTGGTCATTAGATATTAATCAAGTGATTAACAAGGTTTATTAGAAAATTCAACTCAATTAGAATCAAATTCATCGGTGCGATGAATCGGGAAATCAATTAATCCGATCATTTTACGATATGAGGGATTAATTCAACTAAGTACATAATTAAATTATGATTAGTGACACTAATCATACACTAATACAATTACTTAACATTAATTATGCAAGACTAAAACAATTCATTAAAACAATGCATTCAAAAGTATTTATGAATTTACAAGAAAATGGAAATACAAGAATACATTCTAAATACTTTTATACAAAAAAAAAATATATAATAACATGAAAATAATCCATAAAAATCTGGTCATAGGGTAGTACTACCCAAGATTTGATTTCAATTTTTTAATTCCCAACTCCATAACCTTTCATAATCAAATCTTTCACACCCCATTCTCCTTTCATTTCAACATGATCTTACACTCCACCTCAATTTGAAAGACCAAGACTTTGCCTATAAATTGAGGGCTTCCTTTTCATTATTTTCAAACCAAAATATCTCTTTCTCTCCTCTCAAAACCGGATCCAACACACACATACACACTACAAACCTTTTCATTCAAGTGTTCTTGGTGAAATTCAAGTGTTCTTGGTGAACTTCTAGTGTTCTTGGTTCAAATCTTGCAAGAGTTCCAACTTCTTCTCAATTTCATACTCCAAATACATCAAAGTAAGTAAATACTAACTTATTTCATCATATATTTAAGTTTATATAAGTCTTGCATAATATATATAATCACCTACAACAACAAGTTTCATAAAAACTCAAGTTTATAAGTTTCTAGTTGTTATTTTTAAGTTGTTTCTTTAAATGTGTTTATGAATATATGAACACATTATAAGCATGTTAATATTATGAAAACATGTGTTACATATGTGGTTTTATAACTATTATGGCTTTTAAACAAGTTGTCTTTAAATAAACAACAAGAATCATAAGTTGTTTTAAATTTATAAACTACGGAATTTCGGTAGAATATTTGTATCGACTTTGAAAAATCATAACTAATTCATAACTCAACGAAATGAGTTGATTCTTGTCTCAAAAGTTAGATCTATGTCTTAACTATAGATCTGCAATTTTTCATAATTTATTTTGAAGTTTAAGACCTCCAGAAATTATTTGAGAAACCGAGAGTTTGACAGCTCAAAAATGGCCAACATAGCGTTTTTAACGAGATTTTTCACCAACCTAAACAACTCAAAAAATGGCCGTTCTTGATTCTAAAAATCCTTTGTATATAGTAGTTTAATGTCCTAGAAAACCAAAGTCTAAAACATTTTGGAGCTTGGTCAAAAACAGCCTCAAAGTAGGCCAAAAAACCTCCAAAAAAGCTGGAAAATTATATATATATATATAAACTTGACGTTTTAAGCAAATCTTATTTATAAACTTGTAATGTTGGGTGATTTAAGACATAAAAATCTATAAATATACATATTATCATATATTAGTGATATTAAGTCCTTATCATCATTTAGGACTCGGTTAAACACCTCCGGTTTCATCACCCATCAAACAACGCACTTTTGCATTTTTGCGCGTCGTTTTGCCATCACAAGTTCGGTGAGTCTTCATAGCCCCTATTTTTCACTATCTATTGGGGTGGAAATACATGCACTGTTTTTTCATATGGACATCAAAACTGTTTATTTCTTATATGTATTACATGTTCGGATTCCATCAGCCCTTATATCATGAACCGTTAATTGCATTTATTTGTAAGCGCGAGTATATTGTGGATAGATCTATTGGGAGTCATGTCCCCCATTCGTGTTAGCTCGGTTCGGCTAACAGCGAGTGCATATATATTCAACACATGGTATTACGTATGGGAATACTGCACAGGGCAAACTCATTCTAATTAAGCTTCGGTTGCATGATGGTTTATGTAATACATACATGGAATTTATGATTTTATAAATTCAACTCATCTGATAATGTCCATACAACTGGTCTTTTCGCGTAAACCTATGAACTCACCAACAATTTTTTGTTGACGTATTTTAGTATGTATTTTCAGGTAAGTAAGGCAAGTGTGCCTTCGGATACACCAACTTTCAAGCTTCCGCATTTCATGGAGTCGCATGCATATTTCGAAACTAACGGAGATTTGACTGCATTATTTTTGGACACATTAATTATGTATCAGAATCTCTGTATTACGCGAACTTCATTCCTTTCATTTTGTAAAACATTAATACATTTTTAAATTTTAATGATGTAATATTTCGAAAACGTCCATATAGTGGTCGTTCGTTATAATTATGGTTACGCTGCCGCACTCGTCACGTCTCGCTGCCAACCAAGGTAGCAGGGTGTGACAGATTGGTATCAGAGCCATAGTTATAGTGAACTAGGTTGCATTAGTACCTAGACTATAACTGTTACAAAAACTAAACTTTCTTCAAGAACTGTGAACACATATATGGACCCTGATGACAATAACATATCGAAATTCACCCCTAGGGAAAGGGTGTGACTAGCACAACGGGAGTCTATCCCGGTACCTGCCCATCAGCCAAGCCCGCCGCAGTAGTAACGGGCAAGCATAGGACAGTGGGGATGGATGCCTCACACTCTCCAAGAGTGGAGAAACGAAGAGGGGATCCAAATCCAGTTTGAAGTCAGAACACCATTTTCCTCTCAAGTGCCGACACTTACCCAGAAACCTACGTAACAAACAATGTCTCTGTTGGTGGCAAGGGCCGCCAGACCTGACCTCCAATTTCGACAAAATCCACCAAGAGGTCAGTGAGATCTTTGCAAGGATTAAGCAGTAGGCAATGCAAACCACCAATAAACCTTAGGCCAACCAGAATAAACAGGCGATTCAACCAGACGGAATCAACAAATTGTGACAACGCCTAGCGGAGCACAAAACCCGCAATGCAGAACTAACCCAACGACTTAACACTCTGGAGTACGAGGAAACCCCAGAGGCATCTCATACTTAGTACCCTTCTACCATTTTATAGTATTTATCTAGGCTTTACTATCTGATATATCTTAGGGTAAATAAGGCTTAAGAATTTATCAAAAAAATTTTGACCATATCACATACAAAGATTAAGTATCAAGAACTTTTATGAGGAATTAAGTTTTAACTACAACTCTGCGTAGGAATAGATAAAGCTGTGACTATTTGCCTAAGAAATTTCAAACCCGTAGACTTATCCTCTTACCCCATTAGATACCACTTATGCATTTCTACTATTTGATACTGGTGCTGATAAGAGCTTTATATCCACTAAGTTCACGAAGCTGATAAATTCCATTAAGTGCTACTTATGCTATTGAGGTTGATGAAAGTGAGACGCTTAAGACAAATAATATAAGTCGAGGATGCTCCTTAGAATTAGTAGGCCGACTCTTTGAAACAGACATGATACCCATCAAACTGGGAAGTGTTTACGTGGTCATAGGCATGGATTGGCTATCGAAAATCGTGAGGAAATAGTATGCAACAAGAACATAGTTCATATACCTTTAGCCAATAAGAAGGTCCTTACCGTCCAACGCAAAGCAAGAAATACCAAAGTAAGCATCATCTCTAGCATTAGGACCCTGAAGTGTTGATAGAGAGGGAGCCAAATGGAAAGCGGCTCGAAAATATTCTTATTATTTATGGTTACGCTTCCGCACTCGTCACGTCTCGCTGCCAACCAAGGTAGCAGGGTGTGATTTCCAGAACACTTACCTGAACTCCCAACATCGAGGCAAGTCAAATTCAAAAATAGGCCTAGTATCAGGTGCGGTACCAGTGGCTCGAGCACCATGCCGATTAGCCCCATCAATAGTGTAAGAATCGTCCAACCAACTATAGGAGCTCTTAGCAAAAGGGCCTATCAAACCGAGTTCCTGGCTTTGGAGGAGCTCCAGTTTTGTTCATAATGGAGAAGGATGGAACTTTCGGGATGTGCATCGATTACCGAGAAATTAAATAAGCTAAAAGAACCAATACCCACTTCCAAGGATCAATGACTTGTTTGACAAAACTCCAAGAATTAAGCTTCTATTCGAAGATCGTCCTTAGGTCTGGTTATCATCAGGTTAGAGTTCACAAGAAAGATATTCCCAAGACAGCTTTCAGATTCCGTTTCGGTCATCATAAATTCCTATTAATGCCGTTTGGATTAACCAGTGTCCCCAACGGTACTCATGGACCTCATCGGGTGTGCAAACCTTATTTAGACAAATTCGTGATTGTATTCATGAATGACTTTTAATCTACTCACGAAACGAGAAAGAGCATGAGCAACATTTAAGACTGATTCTGGAATTATCGGAGAAAGAACAACTATATGCTAAGCTTTCTAAATTTGACTTTTGGTTAGGAGAGGTGAAATCCCTCGGTCACGTGAACAATAGTAAAGGAATCCAAGTCGACCCCGCAAAGATCAAGGCTATCAGGAATTGGTCAACTCTTAGAACCCCCATAGAGATACGACAGTCCTTAAGACTTGCCACTTATTATAAGCAATTTTCTCAAAGACCACCAGAACTCTAACAAAACTGACCCGAAAGGACATTAAGTATGATTGGAGCAAGGATCAGGAGACATCATTCCAGTTATTAAAGCACAAACTGTGCAGCGCGCCTATTTTGTCCATACTTAAGAGGAACGAGAAATTTATAGATTACTGTGACGCTTCACACAATGGGCTTATATTGAAAAATAGGGACATAGCTTATACTTTATGAAAACTTAAGGTTCACTAGGTGATTTACACAACACATGATCTGGATCTTGAAGCAGTAGTCTTAATCCTTGGAGACAATAGTTGTACGGTATGAAGTGTATTGTATTCACAGACCATAAGAGCCTCCAACACATCTTGAACCAGAAAGAGTCGAATACGAAGTAGTACCGTTGGATGGAACTAATATGTAATGGCAACCGTGAAAATTCGTTATCACCTGAGGAAAACTAAGGAGCTAAGCCGTTAAGAGTACAAGTGGATAAATAGTTTAGAATAAGGGCTAATAAAAATCGATAATTCATGAATAGAATCTGATTACTCTGTTTGGTGGAATAAGAAAGCTGGCTATGGATAAAGGACACAAATTAAGATATGTCGTTCACCCCGGATCCAATAAAATGTATCATGACCTTAAGAAACTATACGGGTGGCCTATCATGAAGAATGACTTGCCAAATCGGTCAGAAAATTCCTAACACGCTCCAAAGTTAAGATAAACCATCAGAAACCATTTGGTTAATAGTCGACAACCTAACAAAATCCGCGCGTTCCTACCAATCAAGAAGAACATCAGGATGAATAAGCTAGTCCAAACGTACCTCAAGGAAGTCGTTTCCGGACACGGAGTGCCTATTATAATCATTTTGATATGGATAGCAGATCTACAGCTAAGCTTTTGGCAATTATTATAGCCAACTGTGGATAAAAACCTGGACCTGAGTACCACATATCACTCTCAGACCAATGGTCAGAATAATAGAACGATCCAAACCCTAGAACGTACATTAAGAGCCTGTGTAATGGATACTTATTTGCCTTAGTGGAATTATCGTACTACAATAGCTATCACTCAAGTACTAAAGCTGCTCCGTTTGAAGCCCTCTACGGGCAAAAGTGTCGATCACCAATTTATTGGGAAGAAGTGGGAAACGACCAAATCATTGGCGTTAAGATCATTCACAAAATTACCGAAAGGATAGTACGATTGCGGAACTGACTAAAAGTTCCCCGCAATTGTCAGAAAGTTATGCAGATGTAGGAAGAAAATCCCTTGAATTCTAATTAGGAGAACGAGTACCAATGAAACTCTCGGCTTGGAAGGGCGTAATCCGTTTTGGGAAACGAGGAAAACTCAATCCTCGTTATATCGGACCATTCAAGATCACCAAAAGAATTGGCCCGGTAGCTTACCAACTCGACCTGCCCCCAGAGCTTAATAACGTTCATAATACCTTCCACGTGTCCAATCTTAAGAAGTGTCTGGCTGATGAATCACTCGTTATACCCATGGACGAGCTGGAGTTAGACGATAAGTTGAACTTCATTGAACAACCTGTAGAAATAATGGACCGAGAAGTCAAGAAACTAAAGCACAGCCGGATCCCGATAATAAAAGTCAGATGGAACTCTAAGCGAGGTCTTGAGTTTACGTGGGAACGCGAAGATCAGTTCCGGGAAAAATACCCTCACCTGTTCTCAAGTACTCAAGAAGTGGAGAACACGTGCTAATTTCGGGACGAAATTCCCTTAACAGGGGGAGACTGTAACATCCGGCACTAAACCAGGTTAGCAACAATGACCTAATATGTATTTAATAGTCAATTATAGCCTAATCAGTGGTCATTAGAAATTACTCAAGTGATTAACAAGGTTTATTAGAAAATTCAACTCAATTAGAATCAAATTCATCGATGCGATGAATCGGGAAATCAATTAAATCGGGAAATCAATTAATCCGATCAATTTACGATATGAGGGATTAATTCAACTAAGTACATAATTAAATTATGATTAGTGACACTAATCATACACTAATACAATTACTTAACATTAGTTATGCAAGACTAAAACAATTCATTAAAACAATGCATTCAAAAGTATTTATGAATTTACAAGAAAAGGGAAATACAAGAATACATTCTAAATACTTTTATACAAAAAAAAATATATATATATAAATACATGAAAATAATCCATAAAAATCTGGTCATAGGGTAGTACTACCCAAGATTTGATTTCAATTTTTTATTTCCCAACTCCATAACCTTTCATAATCAAATCTTTCACACCCCATTCTCCTTTCATTTCAACATGATCTTACACTCCACCTCCATTTGAAAGACCAAGACTTTGCCTATAAATAGAGGGCTTCCTTTTCATTATTTTCACACCAAAATATCTCTTTCTCTCCTCTCAAAACCGGATCCACACACACACACACACTACAAACCTTTTCATTCAAGTGTTCTTGGTGAACTTCAAGTGTTCTTGGTTCAAATCTTGCAAGAGTTCCAACTTCTTCTCAATTTCATACTCCAAATACATCAAAGTAAGTAAATACTAACTTATTTCATCATATATTTAAGTTTATATAAGTCTTGCATAATATATATAATCACCTACAACAACAAGTTTCATAAAAACTCAAGTTTATAAGTTTCTAGTTGTTATTTTTAAGTTGTTTCTTTAAATGTGTTTATGAATATATGAACACATTATAAGCATGTTAATATTATGAAAACATGTGTTATATATGTGGTTTTATAACTATTATGGCTTTTAAACAAGTTGTCTTTAAATAAACAACAAGAATCATAAGTTGTTTTAAATTTATAAACTACGGAATTTCGGCAGAATATTTGTATCGACTTTGAAAAATCATAACTAATTCATAACTCAACGAAATGAGTTGATTCTTGTCTCAAAAGTTAGATCTATGTCTTAACTATAGATCTGCAATTTTTCATAATTTATTTTGAAGTTTAAGACCTCCAGAAATTATTTGAGAAACCGAAAGTTTGACAGCTCAAAAATGGCCAACATAGCGTTTTTAACGAGATTTTTCACCAACCTAAACAACTCGAAAAATGGCCGTTCTTGATTCTAAAAATCCTTTGTATATAGTAGTTTAATGTCCTAGAAAACCAAAGTCTAAAACATTTTGGAGCTTGGTCAAAAACAGCCTCAAAGTAGGCCGAAAAACCTCCGAAAAAGCTGGAAAATTGTATATATATATATAAACTTGACGTTTTAAGCGCACTTTATTTATAAACTTGTAATGTTGGGTGATTTAAGACATAAAAATCTATAAATATACATATTATCATATATTAGTGATATTAAGTCCTTATCATCATTTAGGACTCGGTTAAACACCTCCGGTTTCATCACCCATCAAACAACGCACTTTTGCATTTTTGCGCGTCGTTTTGCCATCACAAGTTCGGTGAGTCTTCATAGCCCCTATTTTTCACTATCTATTGGGGTGGAAATACATGCACTGTTTTTCATATGGACATCAAAACTGTTTATTTCTTATATGTATTACATGTTCGGATTCCATCAGCCCTTATATCATGAACCGTTAATTGCATTTATTTGTAAGCGCGAGTATATTGTGGATAGATCTATTGGGAGTCATGTCCCCCATTCGTGTTAGCTCGGTTCGGCTAACAGCGAGTGCATATATATTCAACACACGGTATTACGTATGGGAATACTGCACAGGGCAAACTCATTCTAATTAAGCTTCGGTTGCATGATGGTTTATGTAATACATACACGGAATTTATGATTTTATAAATTCAACTCATCTGATAATGTCCATACAACTGGTCTTTTCGCGTAAACCTATGAGCTCACCAACAATTTTTGTTGACGTATTTTAGTATGTATTTTCAGGTAATTAAGGCAAGTGTGCCTTCGGATACACCAACTTTCAAGCTTCCGCATTTCATGGAGTCGCATGCATATTTCGAAAACTAACGGAGATTTGACTGCATTATTTTTGGACGCATTAATTATGTTTCAGAATCTCTGTATTACGCGAACTTCATTCCTTTCATTTTGTAAAACATTAATACATTTTTAAATTTTAATGTCGTAATATTTCGAAAACGTCCATATAGTGGTCGTTCGTTATAATTATGGTTACGCTTCCGCACTCGTCACGTCTCGCTGCCAACCAAGGTAGCAGGGTGTGACAAAAGAAGTCTTAACTTCGGAGATGTCTTTTGTGCTTCTTTTAATAAAAGAGGCCCAGTTAAGCACTAATGATTTGGCCGATACTCTTCCGAGCAATATTAAATCTCTTTTGTAGGAATTTGAAGACTTGTTTCCCGAAGAGGTTCCCAATGGATTGCCACCAATTTGCGGGATTGAACACCATATTGACTTTGTTCCCAGGGCTTCCATTCCAAACAAGCCGGCGTATAGAACAAATCCAAAGGAAACCAAGGAGTTGCAAAGGCAACTTGAGGAATTACTTGAGAAAGGATGGATTCGAGAAAGCATGAGCCCTTGTGTTGTTCCAGTTTTGCTTGTACCGAAAAAGGATGGGTCGTGGAGGATGTGCTTAGACTGTCGTGCCATCAATAATATCACGGTAAGATATCGCCATCCAATCCCTCGACTAGATGATATGCTTGATAAATTGCATGGTTCAAAGTTGTTTTCAAAGATTGATTTAAAAAGCGGATATTACCAAATTCGCATGAAAAATGGTGATGAATGGAAAACAGCTTTCAAAACAAAACATGGTTCATATGAATGGTTAGTTATGCCTTTTGGCTTAAGAAATGCTCCTAGTACATTCATGAGATTAGTGAACCATGTTTTGCGTGATTTCATTGGCAAGTTTGTGGTTGTTTACTTTATTGATATTTTGATTTATTCCAAGAGTTTGAATGATCATCTTGAGCATCTAAAGTGTGTTCTAAGTGTACTTAGGAAAGAAAAGCTTTATGCAAACTTGAAGAAATCTACTTTTTACACCGACCACATTGTTTTTCTTGGTCCCAAGGAATTTCAGTTGATGAAGAGAAGGTGAAGGCCATTCAAGATTGGCCAACTCCAAAGAGTGTTGGTGATGTGCGAAGTTTCCATGGTCTTGCAAGTTTTTATCGTCGATTTGTGAAGAATTTTAGCACCTTGGCATCACCACTCACAGAAGTCATTAAAAAGAAAGTTGGTTTTCAATGGGGCGAAGATCAAGAGCAAGCTTTTGAAAAACTCAAGTTTCAACTAACTCATGCTCCCTTGCTTTCTTTGCCAAATTTTGATAAAACATTTGAAATTGAGTGTGATGCGTCAAGTGTTGGAATTGGTGCGATTTTAATGCAAGAAGGGAAACCATTGGCATATTATTAGTGAAAAATTGAGCGGCGAAACTTTGAATTATCCTACTTATGACAAAGAGATGTATGTCTTGGTTCGTGCACTGAAAACATGGCAACATTACTTGTGGACCAAAGAGTTTGTAATTCATTCCGATCATGAGTCCTTGATGTTTCTGAAGGGGCAACAAAGGTTGAAGAAGTGACATGCTAGGTGGATGGAGTTTCTTGAGACATTTCCTTATGTCATCCCATTCAAGAAAGGTAAGGAAAATATTGTAGCTGATGCACTTTCACGGAGGTACTCTCTTCTCTAGACTCTAAAATTCTTGGTTTCGAACAAATCAAAGAGTTATATCATATGGATGTGGATTTTTGTATGATTTTAAAACATGTGAAAGAAGATCTTTTGACAAGTTTTTTATACATGATGGGTTTTTGTTCAAAGAATCAAAGCTTTGCATTCTAAACATGTCTTTACGTGAGCTTTTGGTTCGGGAGGCACATAGTGGAGGCCTTATGGGTCATTTTGGTGTGGTAAAAACTTTTAAAATTTTGCAAGAGCATTTCTTTTTGCCAAAAATGAAAGTTGATGTTGGCAAAGTTTGTGAAAAGTGTATTGTTTGTAAACAAGCCAAATCGGAGGCTCAACCTCATGATTTGTACTCTCCTCTTCCTATACCGAGTGAACCATGGGTTGATCTTTCTATGGATTTTGTGTTGGGTTTGCCAATAACAAAAAGTGGCAAAGATTCAATTTTTGTGGTTGTTGATAGATTTTCTAAGATGGTTCATTTCATTGCATGCCATCGAACCAATGATGATTCACATATTTCTAATTTGTTTTTCAAAGAAGTGGTTAGATTGCATGGCATGCCAAGAACTATCGTGTCTGATCGGGACACCAAAATTTTAAGTTATTTTTGGAGAACTTTGTGGGGGAAATTGGGAACAAAGCTTTTGTTTTCTACGACTTGTCATCCCCAAACGGATGGACAAACAGAAGTTGTGAATCCTTGTAGGTCCCAAAAGATATCCCAAGAGTATAGCTTTAAGCTGTAGAGGGGGGGTGAATAGAGCACTTCCAAAACTACACACAATTTTCTCAATGTTTGTATGTATTATTAACAAATGTTAATTACAAACAAGCTTGAATGCGGAAAGGTTCAAGCTGAGATGACAGATACAACAGTATATCTAACTAGTCTAAGACTGACTTAAACTAATTACAATGAATACACTCACCAAGAATCACTCACTGTGTTCACAAGACTCAGAGGGACAGCTTATGTAGAACAGCTAGACACAAAGAAACTGTATTACACAAGCAGGCTTGCATGCATGAAAAACACACTTGCACGTTCACTCTTGGCTTCAGCACTTAGCTTTTTTGGCTTTTTCTTTCTGACCTTAGAAGCTTCCTTTTATACTCACTCAGAGGATCTAAGTGAAACTTCTTCATTGGACGGAATGAAAAAGGAGAATTCTTGTTGAAAAGACAACATAACCTTTTCTGCACTTTCTGAAAAGCAGACTTGTCTTCTTGTGTGCAGAACTTTTGTCTTTTCACTTTGTCTACTGTTGTATTGCCTTTAACTAAATAAGGAATGTCAACTTTGCGTCTTTCTTCCTTGTAAAGGCCTATTTTGATATAAGAAAAAGGTCTGTCACCCTTTTCCAAATAACCTTTTTGTCTTCATGTAACAGAACAGCTTGGGCAGGCTGAGCAGTTCTGATTTCCACTTTGTCTTCGACTTTGTAAACTGATCTTGTAGCCAAAAACAATACATGAGGACTTGGAAACATATTCCATAAAGTGTTTAGCCTGTTCACAAAGAACAGGTTCTGTTCACAAAGAACAGAACACTTGAAAACTGCCCAAGCTGCTCACCAGTGTAGAGCAGCGTAGACAGTTTATGTCCAGCCTGTTCAGCAGACTGAACAGCTTGGACAAACTGTCTTAGTTGCAACACATGCAACATACATAACAGCTTTTGACTGATATTGCAAATCACGTTTTAGGTATTATTAAGGCATAAACAAGCCTTAACTTTTACCCATCAAGTGCATCAACATGTTTGATTAATAATCTCCCCCTCAGATGCAGAACAGGTTTGACTGAGGCCTTTTTGTGCCTAACAATCTCCCCCTATTTGCAATAATTAGCCTAAGCTGATTTAATCAATAATCACTATACATTTTACAATACCTTTTGCTGAATGGAAATTACAACACTTGAGTAAAGTAAATGATCAGTTTATATATACTGATTTTGATTACATTAAAACAACACATGTTTCTACAAAAGTACAACTAATGTACTAATGTATTTTACAACTAATGTAAAAGAAAAATTACAACTAATGTAATAATGTACAACTAATGTACAGCAGGTTTTTGAACTGTTTGTTTTGGGAGCAGATAATGATAAGCCTGTCCAACTGATGGACAGCTTCCATTCTTCACCTACCCAGATGGTAGATGGACTTCATCACAGAGGAGGGGGATCCTGAAACATCTTTTCCAGCTCTTCCCTTGTATCCTCAAGTTCTTGAACTTCACTTCTTATTATCATGAACTTGGGTTCTTCAAGTTCACCTCTCTCATAGAAGCCTCTGAGCTGATCCCAGACGGCTGCTCTCCACTTACTAGACTGCCTGAATGAAACTGCAAGTCTGAAGGCCACAAGTTGTCTCAGATCCACTTTGTATAGATCTGAAGCTCTTCAAAAGTGTTTCTTCTGAGTTAAGGGATCTACAAAAAATGCCCCCAGCTCAGGCTCTTCAATGATCTTGCCATCTTCAAACTCTATTCCACTAGGCAGGCTGTGATCAACTCCCTTCATTTCAATGGCATAATCGACTTGTTCAATCAGTGCAAGGAGTAGTTCCATTTCAGTGTCCTTCCTTGTCCTCCTGGCCTTAATTTTTGGATGTGTCACAAAGACACCTTCACTTACTTCTTTGGAGATCAGGCCAAGGTTCTTTACTCTCTCCAACAGTTTCTTGACATATGCCCTGATTGTCTTAGCCGTTTCTAACTTTGACTCACTCAGAGCAACTGCCAGCTCAATCCATTCTCTGTACCCCATCTGTGCTACGTCAGTGTAGTCATATGTTTCCAATTCTGGGCCTGCTGCACCCATCCTTGTTATTTTCAACTACCACTGACTGCCTTTTCTTGATATAGGGACAGCTTTGACAATTGCCTCCTTGGCAAGCCTTCTATCAGCAACATCTTGAAATTTATTCTTTGCCAGGTTGTCAAAATGGAACTGAGCTCTTGCATGAGGCACTGTAGGCTTGGTCACAGAGACCATAGTACCTTTTTCTTTTTCTGCTTCCTTCTCCCCTGCTGATCCCTTAGCAGCTTCCAATATTTTCTTTTGCACTTCCAGAGTAGACATTTTAACTTTCTTTGCTTCTTGAAGTGCAAATGATTTGGCAGCTTTGGCAGATTCTTCTTCTTTTCTAAGAACTTCCAGTGCTTGAAGCTGTTCTTCTCTAAACTCAAAATATTTGTGCATAGGAAGACCCATTTCTTTGGCCCTGGCTTTGTGGAATTTGATTTCTGCTGCTTTCTGCTGTATGGGATCAACTTCTGCTATTTCTTTTCCTTTAGCTACTGTAGTGGTAGCAGCTTCAGGACTTTCCTCCTCTTCTTCTTCTTCCTCTAAGATCAGATGCCTCCTTCTGCTGCTTGGCCTGCCCTCAGGAGTGGATTCCTCCCCCTTAGACTGAGCAGGGATTGGAGATTCAACCTGAGTAGGCTGAGCAGCTTGAGAAGCACCCTCTATTGTACCTGTTTCAGAAATTCCTGCTGGTTGACCGGTAGGTATTGCAGGCACAGATGTCTCCTTAGGAGAAGAAGTTTTCTTTCCCTTAGACTTCTCCCCCTTTGAAGGAGATGGACCAGCGCCTTCAACACCTGGTCTGCCTGAAGACACTAAGTCAACAGGCTTGCCAGCAGTTTTGGCAGCAGGCTTGGGGCCAACAAGGCTAGTCACTAAGAAAGCCAAATTGTCCTTTACCTCTGCAAGCTGAGAAAGACAGGTTTGAAGAGAAGAGGATTGTGTATCAGTAAGGGAGGTCAGCTTAACAATGTTTTCCCTATCAGACTCGGTGAACAACAAACTTTGAAGCTGTGCAAGATGTAATTCGAGAGAATCTTGCACATCAGCAAGGTTTGATGACATAGAATTAGATAGAGAGCCAATTAGTGTGGTCAAGCTGGCCAGAGTGGCAGGAAGGGTAGAATTGCAAGAAGTGAGGAGAGATGACAGCTGTTGAGAAATAGCTGTCATTGAGGACACAGAGTCCTGTTGCATTGAAAGAATAGAGGAGAGGGAGTTGGACACAGTTTACAGCTGTGCAGTGAGTGCTAACAGCTGTGGAGAGTGATCAGGTTGGGGAGTGGCAGGAAAGGAATCCTTGAACAGATCAAAGAAACCCTTTAGTTTTTCAGACACAGAGTCTGAAATGAGAGAGGGTAGAGAAGACATTGATGTTTCTAAAGAACCAACTTTGTTGGTCAGCAGGGAAAGCTGATCCTTCAAAGGCAGGTCTTTAGCAGAGGGAGGTGTATGGGTAGACTGTTTAGATTGGGTAGATGGAGAAGATGATGATGAGGTTGGTGTATGAGGATGTGATGGAGAGGGAAGAGGAACATTGGATAGAAGCTCCATAGCTTGGGCAAAAGTAATGTGGCCCACCTTGGAGGGGTCAAAGGGTCCTTCAGCAGCGGCTGTAGCTGCATCACCAGGAAGAGGGGTTGATGTTTGGGGCCTTTCAGATGCTGCTTGTGTTGCAACATCTTCATGAAGACCAGTGGTGGTTCCCTCTGCAGTGCCTTGGTGTAAAAGCACCTCATCATTGGGAGATGGGATATGCATTTCAACATCAGCAGTGGTGAAACCTGCTGATGGAGTTTGCATGGAGGGAACAGCCTCACCAGAGGGATGGTATGATTCCTGAGGTTCATCAGCTTGGGTTGTTGGTCCCTCAGCAGCTGTATCGTGGGGAGCAGAAGTTGAAGGCTGATCTGCTGGTTGGTCTAGACCAGCAGGTTTGACACCTTGTGCAGACTCAGGGTGTAAAGAAGTTTGAGTGGGGGACAGTGTGGACGCAGTGTGGAGTGGAGAGGACTCCTGTCTTTCAATATCCTCGGCCTGTTGGGAGGCTGGGATAGTTGATGTGGCTATCTCCGTTTGTACAACTGGTTCCTGTTGGGAGGAACCAGAGGGTCTAGGCTGACTCTGGGTAGACTCAGGTTGGAGTGAAGCATGCTCCAATTGGGCTGAACCTTCTCCCAATATAGGAGAGGCAGCAGGGGTTGCTTCTCTTACAACTGAACCCTGTTGAGAGGGAACAGAGGAGGTGGTTGTTTTGGTTGATTTCTTTTTGGAGATGGATTTTCGTTGATTGTGAATGGATGAAGTGGGTGATTGGGGAGAGGTGATGAGGGGTTCAGACTGGACAGGTTTTGAGACTAGTTCAAAAACAGGTGGGTTGGCCTGTTCCATAGTCTCAGGTGCCACAAAGGCACCAGCCACAGAGGCTTCAGGGTGAGGAGCCTGCTCCCCCTCAGCCACAGAGGCTAAGAGAGCAGACTCAGACTGTGCTGTTTTGGCCTTCTTTTTCACAGGCCCAGCTTCAGCAGTTGCCAGGGTCCTCTTAACAAGTTTGGACCTGGCTTTGGATTTTCTTGTGGGAGCAGCAGCTTCTGGATCCACCCTCACATCAGAGGGTTCTTCCACCAATCCCAGTAACCTCCTCATTGGAGTAGATAGAGGAGGCTCATTGTGTAGCACAGTTGTATAAAATACTCTATTCCCTATAACAGGAAATACAACAGTTTTAAGTAAAGGTTGAGAATTGTACAGGTGCTCACCACAATGATGCTTGAATATGAGGCTCAGAAATCTGGGGTATCGAACAGCAGCTGGACGAGTTTCCTGCTGCACCAGATTCCTCAGATTCAGGAAAATCCATTTTGCCATGTCGATTGTAGTCCCATCCACCAGCTGTAGAACAATGGGGACTTCATCACGGCTGAGTTGGTCAAAAGAACCAACTTTGCTACTGAAGCTCATCATTACTGAAGCACACAAGAAGCTGTAAGTGGGGGACAACTCCTTCATGAATAAAGTAGCTCCAATTTTGGGTTCTGCTACACCACAGAAGCGTAGAAGATTGCCCATTTGTTCATCCTCAGCTTGAGGCATGTCATATGTTTCAGCAGTTGGTAGACGAAGCACCTCCCTAAGAAGATCAGTACTAATCTCAATGGTCTGAGTCCCATTGAGAATAGTACCCTTGATGACTTTGGTGTTGGGGTTGTAGGCACAGGTGTACCAGAACTAGTACACCATCTCCTGGTATAGGACACCAGGAGTTGCAGTCATTGCATAGTTCAACGGATGAACTCTTAAGAACTCCACCATTTCTTCATACCCTTTTCCCACATAGTTCTTTGGTATGGTCAGATTTGCAATGTAGTTGGTGGGTTTGATGGTCAGCATTGTGGTGACTGATGAGTGTTTGACAACATCATCACCAACGAACACTGGAAGAAGGGGATTAGGTCTGTGAGCCATTTGGGAAGTTTTGAGGTTTGGAGAAGCAGAAGACACTTAGTCGATATTTAGGGTTCTTGAGGATTTCTAGAAATGATGAGGAAGAAGAAGATGAAACAGTAGTTGGGTATTTATAGGATTTGAATGTGAGTTAACGAAAAACGGAACGGTTGTCCATGTCAGAAACATTTGTCAGACCACTTGACCTTTTAATCACTAACACACGTAACCCACATTATCCGCAGTAATTAAGTTAAATAAAAACATAAATTAAGTAACTTAATTGTGAAGAAAGGTAATTAAAAAAACTGTTAGTCTAAGCTGTTGGTCAAACCTGTGATGAGCAGGGTCATCACAAGCTGTTCAATCTTCAAGCTGTTCATTCTTCAAACTGTGCCTTCAGCCTGCTCTCTTTTGTAAGAACAGGTTGTGTTCAATAGTTGAACAGGTTACAAGACAATGGCTTGTAAGACAATGTGAAGGAGTGAACAGGGTGAAGATTGGACCATCAGAGCAGGCTGGACGAGTGAACTGTTTTTGTTCAGCCTGTTGTATGCTCAAGCTGTTCAAGTTTTTCAGACAAATGACTAAGTACAGAACATGTATAACCTGTTCTGTCTAAGCTGTTCTGAGAAACTTGAGCAGTGTGAAACATACAAATTCTTAGACCTTTGAGAAACACTTAGTCACTCTTGTTTAACATGCCCAGCTTGCTGACAAGGTAATTAAACCTGTTTTCATCAAGAGGTTTGGTGAAAATGTCTGCAAGCTGTTCATTAGTGGAAATAAAACTTACCTCCACATTACCTTTCTGAATGTGATCCCTGATGAAGTGATGTTTGACTTCAATATGCTTTGTTCTAGAATGAAATACTGGATTGTTGGAAATGGCTATGGCACTTGTGTTATCACACAGAATAGGAAATTTCCTATACACAAGCCCATAATCTTCAAGTTGATGCTGCATCCACAGAATCTGCCCACAGCAGCTTCCAGCAGCAATGTACTCAGCTTCAGCAGTAGAAGTAGACACAGAGTTCAGCTTCTTGCTGCACCAACTTATCAACTTACCAGCAAGGAGTTGACATCCACCTGTTGTGCTTTTCCTGTCTAGCCTGCAGCCTGCAAAATCAGAATCTGAATAGCCTGTTAGTTCAAGGCTTGAATCTTTGGGATACCAAAGACCCAAACCTGGTGTACCCTTCAGGTATCTGAAGATTCTTTTAACAGCAGCTAGATGAGATTCTTTTGGATCAGCTAGAAACCTAGCACACAGACAGGTAGCAAACATAATATCAGGTCTACTAGCAGTTAAGTATAGCAAGCTTCCAATCATGCCTCTGTAAGCTGTTACTGAAACAGCTTTGCCACTGGCATCAGCATCCAATTTTACATTGGTTGCCATTTTTTAATAGGAGAACTTTGATCAAATTTGAACTTTTTCAACAGATCTAAAGTGTACTTTCTTTGATTTATAAAAATTCCAGTTGAGGTTTGTTTAACTTGTAGTCCTAAAAAGAAAGTAAGTTCTCCCATCATACTCATTTCATATTTGGATTTCATGAGAAATGAAAAATTCTTGCACAACTTCTCATTAGTAGAACCAAATATGATGTCATCCACATAAATTTGAACAAGCATAATATCAGACTTCACCTTCTTTATGAACAGTGTGGTATCCACTTTACCTCTGGAATATCCATTGCTCATAAGGAAATCAGTATTAGTGTCATACCAGGCTCTAGGGGCTTGTTTGAGACCATAGAGAGCTTTGTCCAACTTATAGACAAAACCTGGATGTTGTTCATTTTCAAAACCCGGAGGCTGCTTGACATAAACTTCTTCTTGCAGCTTCCCATTCAAAAATGCACTCTTCACATCCATTTGAAATACCTTGATGCTCTTATGAGCAACGTAGGCTAGATACAAACGAATTGCTTCTAGCCTGGCCACAGGAGCAAATGTTTCATCATAATCAATTCCTTCCTCCTGTCTGTAGCCCTGAGCAACCAGTCTTGCCTTATTTCTAATGACATGACCTTGCTCATCCATCTTATTCCTGAAAACCCATTTTGTGCCAATTATGGTTTTACCTTTAGGAGCAGTGACCATCTTCCATACCTTGTTTCTCTCAAACTGATTGAGCTCTTCTTGCATGGCAATGATCCAATTGGCATCTTTTAGTGCTTCATCCACCTTCTTTGGCTCCGTCAGTGAAACAAAACTAGAGAACATACAAAAGTTCCCTAAGCTGTCCCACCGTGTTTGTACCCCTTTGTTGATGTCACCAATTATTTGATCATTGGGGTGACACCTGATCCACTTAGGATCATTTTTCAATAATGATTCACCTGAGTTGTTAACATCTTCAGCAGGTCCTGTTGAACAGCTCTCAAGATTTTCAGACACACTGTTGTCTTGAGCCTTTTCACTTGTTGAACATGTCTGACCACTGTTGAACATATCAGCTGTAGAACTAGGAAAATCAGCATTGATAGGTTCAGGACATGCAGTTGTAATTAAGTCAGTACACTTATTCACACAGGATGTATTGACATAATCATCATCATGCCCATCATGATTAACAGGTTCCACACTGGGTGTAGTGGAAGCTTTTGAGTCCTGTTCATTGTTTGAATGCATGAGATCATCAAAGTTAAGTTCTCCTGAAACTGATTCAGGAACAGCTTTGGTGGAAGCATTCTTGGACTCTTCAAAGGTGACATTGATAGATTCATCTATCACCTTTCTTTTGTTGTTGTACACTCTGTAGGCTTTAGAGATAGCAGAGTAGCCAACAAACACACCTTCATCAGCTTTAGGTTCAAACTTTGTCAGATGGTCCCTCTGATTCAGAATGAAGCAGGGACACCCAAACACATGGAAGTAACTGACATTTGGCTTCCTCCCTTTGAGCAGCTCATAGGGAGTCTTGTTGAACCTTTTCACCAATAAGGATCTGTTTTGGGTGAAGCAGGCAGTGTTAACAGCTTCAGCCCAGAATGATGAAGGTAAACCTGATGCACACAGCATGGTTCTAGCAGCTTCAATGAGAGTTCGGTTTCTCCTTTCAGCAACTCCATTTTGTTGTGGAGTTTTTACAACTGAAAAGTTTTGAGTGATTCCTCTCTCTTCACAGAAGTCTTCAAGAGTACTATTTCTGAATTCAGTACCATGATCACTTCTAAGCTGCTTCACTTGGGCAGAGTTCAGCATTTCCATCTTTTTCAAAAATCCAATAATTTCTCTAGCAGCCTCTCCTTTGCTCTTCAGAAAGATCACCCTTGTCTACCTGGAGAACTCATCAACCATTACTAGAGTGTATCTTCTTCCTCCTAGACTTGGGACATTTACAGGTCCAAACAAGTCCATATGGATTAAGAAGAGAGGAGTATCAATAGAAGAATTGTGTTTTGATTTAAAAGATGATTTCCTCTGCTTGCCTTTCTCACAAGCTGTGCAGAGTTTATCCTTAACAAAGGTCAAAGAAGGCAAACCTGTCACCAACTCTTTCTTACAGAGTTTGTTGATGTTCTTGAAGTTCAGGTGTGACAGCCTTTTATGCCATAACCAGTTTAGGTCTGCATTTGTTCTTGTGAGAAAACAGGTTTCAATTGTGGGATCAGCAGATTTCATGTCCACAACATATACACCTTTCTTTCGTTGAGCACACAGCACAACTTTGCCTTGGGGATCCAATATGTAACCCAGGTGCTCATCAAAGTTAACCTTGTAGCCAGCATCACACAGTTGGCTTATGCTAACCAAGTTATGTTTTAGCCTAACCACATAGGCTACTCTTTTGAACACTGCAGCACCAGCTTTAAGGGTTCCATATCCCTCAGTAGATCCCTGTACATTGTCACCAAATGTGACTTTTGGCCCTTTTTCAGGCCTGAGATCACTCAACAATTCTTTACAACCTGTCATGTGCCCTGAGCAGCCACTGTCCAAGTACCAAACCTGGGAAGGTTGTTTTTCCTGCAGAGTGATAAGAGAAATATTAGTCATTTTTAGGGGAACTCATCACAGAGATGAGTTCTCCTACTTCATCAACATTTGTTGATGGACTTATAATATCCACACTAATATTCCCTATTTGAATGGTATCAGCTTGGATACCACTTTCATTGACTGAGATGTTTCCAACACTGCTTGTAACAGCTGTGAGAGAACCATCAGAGTCAACAGGCCTCATGTCTTCAGATTCAGGACAGTCCTTGGCCAGATGTGTCTTCTTCCCACATTTATAACATTTTCTATTTTTAGGATTTTTGGAAGAAGAACTTTCAGAAACACATTCTGAGTTATTTTTGTTGATTCTGTTAGCAGGTTTAGCAAACTTATTACTATTTGATGAATCAACAGCTTGAGTGGAGGGTTCAATAGCCACAGCTTTGTCTGTCTCTTATTTCCTCTTTTTAGGAGGACAGATGTCAAAGATAGGAAGCTTAATTGTCTTTTGAACTTCCACAGGTTTGGGAAACTTATTCCCAAGTTTCTCAGTCTGAGCAATAGCTTTGCCTTTGCCCCTACTGAGATGTGATTTATGCTGCCTATCAGCATAATCATTATTTCTGGTTTTGAAAAATTTATTCTCATTTAAAACCAGTTTACCACTATGATTAGAAAACTTATTAGAAACCACAGCAGGTTTGCTTTCAACATGAGACTTGCCCTTGTTGAAAGCAGGCTGCTTAACTTTTGAAAACTTATTTTCAAAATGTTTAGCATCAAAAGGATTATCATGCCTTTTACCATCAGCTTTAGACCCAGAACCTGTTTTGTCAACAGGTTTAGTATCCACAGCTGCAGTTTGGACATGTTTTCCTTTCTTTTGCTTGTGTGAATCAGCAGAGCACTTAGCAGGCTGGTTTGATGGAGAACATACTCCAACACCAGCTTTTGAGCTAGGTTCACACGAGCTGTCAGTATTTTGAAGCCTGACAAACCTGTTTGTTGAGATTAGTTTACCATTCACTTTTTGAATAAAAGTGTTTGGAAGCTCACCAAGAGTGGATAAATCTTCTTTCAGATTATTAATCTCAATAATGGAAGCTGCTGTGTCAAGATCCCCTCCAAGATAGGCTTGAATTTGTGCAGGGAGCTGTTGACTTATACAATGGCTGACTTTTTGTGCAGATTGGCACCAAGAGTCAACTATCTTTTGAAACTTAGCATGCTTTATATCTGTTTCTCTCTTTTCTTCCAGTAAAATAGAGTTGATGTGTTTTAATTCATCAAGCTCAGTTTCCAACTTATGGAAACTGTCCTGTTTACTGGTTTTTGTTTTAAGATCAGTTTTAAGCTTAGAGATTTCAAATAATAAAGCATCATGTTCTTAACAGCAGCTTTCAAATCAACTAGCATATATTCAAACATTTTAACTTTTTCTTCAGAACTGTAAGCCATAAAATTTTGTACCTTATACATCATTGTAGGATTCCAGTTCTCTAAGCTGCTGAAAGCTTCAGCTTCAGCCAGATCCTGTTTGAAACTGCTTGTTGATGGGACATCAGTGTTGGCCATCAGACTTTAATTGTCTTCTTCATCAGATGATGAATCAGATTCCTCCCAGTCACAAGTCTCTGCCATGAGTCCCTTTTGGCGGTTGGAACCCACTGACTTTTACAACTTCCTCAGCTTAGCCATGGCCATAAGGTACTTAACCCTATAACCATCATCCTTGTTTGTCATGTATGGTTTGGATGACTGACTAACAGCTTTTGACACACAGTCAGCAGCTATATGGCCAGTTTTGCCACATTTGAAGCACTCAGCCTTGGTTTTATCAAATGCCTTCTTTTTGTCAGCACCTGAACTTCCTTGCAGCATGTTTCTTCCAAACCTTTTCTTGTTGAACCTTTTGACAAGCATAGCTATCATTTGCTCATCATCCTGTTCAACAAGATCTTCATTATCTTCCTCATCTGACACCTCCTCCTTATCATCATCTTGTTGATCAGGTTGAGTGAACACATCACTCACCTGATTCACAGGCTGTCTCACATTAGCCACAAAGGCTGCACCTCTTTTAGACATCTCCAAGGCATTTCTCTTCTGTTGCCTTGAACTGTTCATCATTTAGTAAAGATCCAAAGAAGTTGACAAGATCCATACTTCTGATGGTACCTGAATTTCTTAAGATTGTTGAAAAGTAGTTCCATTCTTCAGGTAGGATGTACAAAAACGTGTTCACCAGGGTAAGGCTGTCCTTAGTGATCCCAACAGCTTTGAGATCATTCACAAGAGCAGTAAACCTGGTGTAGGTTTCTGTGAGAGACTCCTTTGGTTTTGCAAAGAAGAGTTCATACTGTCTAACAAGATTGTTAATCCTGTTATCCAGTGTGATTGTGGGTCCATCATAGACGGTACACAAAGTATCCCACATCTCCTTTGCTGTCTTCGTTTTCTCAACCTGCTTGACACATCATCAGGGAGAGAAATAACCAGGTTATTCCTGGCCTTTGCATCCAGAGCCACCAATCTCCTGTCTTCATCAGACCATTGAGCTTTAGCTTTCTCAAAGGTCCTGATTTCAGGAGCAGCTCCTTCAACCGCTGGAGTTATCGTAGTAACAGAGGTTGGCACATAGGGACCTCCATCACTATCTCTGGTAGTTGTACATCCAGATTCTCTAGATAGAGCATCATTCTGCACTTCCAGCCAGAGAAGTTTTGATGATTGAATTTTGGAGGTTTGCCCATAGGGCCATTGTCATAGTATGAGGAACCTGCAGCACTGTTGTCCATGGAAACTTGGGAGAATGAGAGATCTAGAATGACACACACTCTAAACTGCTCTGATACCAGTTGTAGGTCCCAAAAGATATCCCAAGAGTATAGCTTTAAGCTGTAGAGGGGGGGGGGGTGAATACAGCACTTCAAAAACTACACACCATTTTGTCAATGTTTGTATGTACTATTAACAAATGTTAGTTACAAACAAGCTTGAATGCGGAAAGGTTCAAGCTGAGATGACAGATACAACAGTATATCAAACTAGTCTAAGACTGACTTAAACTAATTACAATGAATACAGTCACTAAGAATCACTCACTGTGTTTACAAGACTTAGAGGGACAGCTTATGTAGAACAGCTTAGACACAAAGAAACTATATTACACAAGCAGGCTTGCATGCATGAAAAACACACTTGCACGTTCACTCTTGGCTTCAGCACTTAGCTTTTTTGGCTTTTTCTTTCTGACCTTAGAAGCTTCCTTTTATACTCACTCAGAGGATCTAAGTGAAACTTCTTCATTGGACGGAATGAAAAAGGAGAAGTCTTGTTGAAAAGACAACATAACCTTTTCTGCACTTTCTGAAAAGCAGACTTGTCTTCTTGTGTGCAGAACTTTTGTCTTTTCACTTTGTCTACTGTTGCATTGCCTTTAACTAAATAAGGAATGTCAACTTTGCGTCTTTCTACCTTGTAAAGGCCTATTTTGATATAAGAAAAAGGTCTGTCACCCTTTTTCAAATAACCTTTTTGTCTTCATGTAACAGAACAGCTTGGGCAGGCTGAGCAGTTCTGATTTCCACTTTGTCTTCGACTTTGTAAACTGATCTTGTAGCCAAAAACAATACATTAGGACTTGGAAACATATTCCATAAAGTGTTTAGCCTGTTCACAAAGAACAGGTTCTGTTCACAAAGAACAGAACACTTGAAAACTGCCCAAGCTGCTCACCAGTGTAGAGCAGCGTAGACAGTTTATGTCCAGCCTGTTCAGCAGACTGAACAGCTTGGACAAACTGTCTTAGTTGCAACACATGCAACATATAGAACAGCTTTGGACTTATATTGCAAATCACTTTTTAGGTATTATTAAGGCATAAACAGGCCTTAACTTTTACCATCAAGTGCATCAACAGGTTTGATTAATAATATCCCCCTCAGATGCAGAACAGGTTCGACTGAGGCCTTTTTGTGCGTAACAGTCCTACACTTAGTACTTTGTTGCGATCAATAGTTGGGAGAAATGTGAAAACTTGGGAGCAATGCTTACCCCATGTTGAGTTTGCATATAATCGAAATGTGCATTCCGCTACTAAGTTTTCACCTTTCGAGATTGTGTATGGGTTCAAGCCATTAAATCTTATGGATTTAACTCCTTTGCTTGTGAATGAGCATTTGAATTTAGATGGCAAGAAGAAGGCAAAATTTGTCAAGCAAATCCACGAGAAGGCAAAACACAACATTGAAGAGCGCAACAAGAAGTATGAACAACAAGCGAACAAGGGAAAAAGAAAGATCACTTTTGAACCAGGAGATTGGGTGTCGCGTCATATGCGGAAGGAACGATTTCTGTAACACCCAAGTTACCACAAACAGTACACGTCATAATTTCTTAAAATACATTTCATTAAGTAGTAAATATTACAATTGTCTGATACCACAGGTCCAAATACCTAATTCAAGTTGCTTTAAGATACTTAGTTAAAAAATATATAAAGATATGATGGTGGTCTAATCTAGCTTCTAAAATCTTCAATCAAAGTGCGGAAGATTGAACAAGCTACCCGAGACCGCAATAATCATTACAAAATAGGCATCAGCACTAGGTCCAAAAGTCTGCAATCATCAAGTATCCAGGTTCACTTAGCCTGGGACGAACTACCTGCTATGGTAAATAAAGTTGTCATGACAGAGTAAGCTAACATTGCTTAGTGAGTTAACAGAGTTCCATTAGCTTCCACACATATATATATATAACTATCAGTTCATGTCGGCAAGTCAACACGTCAGAGACGGCAAAGGATTTCGGAGATTAGCCCAGTCAGTATTCCCATGTGTAAAGCCAAAGCCCTACGGGAAACGTATGGAAACGATCAGATGGGAAAGGAATCTGCAGAATTCCTTCCTGTGAATGGAGATCTCACATTCGGTCAGAACAGTAAATGCAGTATGCAGATGCAAATGAATAAACAACTAGTAATCAACAAGCATGCTAAGTATTTACATAGAAAGTAAAAGTGAACATGCAGTTCAAGGCATATCAGATATCTAATTTCAACAATGTCAAAAGTAAGTTCCTATCATACAATAAAGTATTGAAGAAACAGGCAGCAATAGCAGATGTTTCCATACAATTCAGTAACCATCACCAATAAGTATTGAAACATATGCATGTACTTAATGTAATCTGTCACTCACAGTAGTCCTGAGCAATGTAACTTAGTCAATTAGTGCTTAACGAATTAAGCCGTCAAATTTACTCTGTCAAACCGGCCGGTTCCTGCAGTTCAGTTTCAAGTCTGGCATATCAATGTCAAGTTTATAACATGATCTATATAACGTTAATTATATTATTAGGTTATTATCATGTCTTGTTGTCGAGTCTGTGGTAGTTCCTAATGTCCCAGAGTGAGTCTATTCTTATCATTGGTAAATTAGGTCAACCGGAACTTCTTTAGGTCTATACCTGGGTATAACCTTCAGTTCTTATCAGATTACTATAGTTTCATATGATTTACAGAGATATGGCCTTAATATAAAGCCAACCATAATACTAGCAAGGCGAATCATGTCATACAATTTCTAAGGTTCATAACATTAAAACAAATGTTTTCGTGTTTTAAGTTTAGTTCTCAAAGTCGAGGGTTCATATAGTGCTCGTTTAAATTAATTGAGCATAAAATGATCATGAATCTAGAAAACTTGTGAATTTTATAGTGATCACAATATGAGTTGCTTTTCAATTTAAAATCATGCACAAAACATAAGGCCGATCAAGAACTTGATCTGATTTACAATTTAATGCCTCCCGAACATAGATAGCTTCGAATTTGGGGTTCAAATTTTGGGAGATTCGAATTTAAGTAGGTAAATTTGAATTCAAGGGGTTAAATTCGAATTTAAGGTTTGATTTAGGGGATAAATTCGAATTTAGGCAACCAATTTCGAATTTAAGCAATCAATTTCGAATTTAGGCAACCAATTTCGAATTTAGGCAATCAATTTCGAATTTAGGTAACAAATTTCGAATTTAGGCCCTTTGCATACCAAAAGTCATTAATTTAATCAATTTTGAACCTAATCTGATGACGAATTCGAATTTGTTCATGGTTCTCTCGAAGTTGTTCTGCTTGTTCATCATTTAAGCATGAATTCATAGTTCAAATTCCCTAAAACGTCAAGGAACATTTATAGGTTCATTTCAGGTTCATTTCTCACACATTTTCGAGTTTATTACCTATCCAAACATCAATATTTCGGGTCTTTAGGTTCAAATACAGCAGCAACTAAAATTGAACATAAATAAGGGAGAAATCGGCACTAACCTTTGTCCAAGTTATAGCATTCGAGTTTAGATGATTATAGACGTTTTCCAAGCAAAATCAGGTCCTAAACGAGGGCAAATCAACTTTGAATGAAGAGAAATTGAGCAAATTCGAATATGCTCTCAAAACCGTAACAAAAAGAGAGAAAAAGGGTCAAACTTACCTCAAATCAGAACGAAATCAAACATGAAATTGCAGATTATGGTAGAGCTCGACGATATCTATCCGATGGCGTATAAATCACGAGATTTCGTTGAGCCGTTTAGGAGAAAAGTTAGAGAGAAGTTCAAATTGTAGAGAGAGAGACTCTCAAGGGAAATTCTGAATGGCTAAACTAATTCAAGGAGATGGAATGCTCTATTTATAGGAAATAGAGAAATATCAGATTTTCTACTGAATTTCAGGAATTGACCATTTTTACTCTTAATGAATCTGATTTGCATTTTCATATGCAAATAATAGTAAGGAGGTTCTAGTTTTTCTAGAATTATCTTTTTAGACTAATTTTATTCATTTTAGTCCATTTTGTCATTTTCAAGTCTTTAATTTGTCAATTAGCTAAATTTAATTATTTAAATTTATTTAAGCTAATTTTGGGCAAGTTTTCATAATTAATTATAACTTAATATAATTAACCATCTATAATGCATGTTTTCAGCTAATTACTAATAATTTAGTCAAAATCATTTAAATACCCATGGTTTGGTGCTGAAATTTATATTTAATAAATTACGGGTTGTTACAAACTACCCCCGTTAAATTGATTCTGTCCTCGGAATCGACTAAGACAGGAATAACTTTTGATATTTTTGCCTAATCTCGTCTTCTCGCTCCCATGTTTGCGCAGATCCCTTATGGTATTTACATTGAACTAACACCATTGGAATTTCCTTGTTGCGCAACTTCGAAATCTTTTGATCGATTACACACTCAGGCTCTTCCTCGTATCGCAGTTTTTCATCAATTTGCACGTCTTTCCAAGAAATCACAGCTTCAGTGTCAATCAAGCACTTTCGAAGATTACTAACGTGAAATACATCATGTATCCCAGACATTTCGGCAGGAAATCTTAATCTGTAGGCTTGCAATCCTACACGCTCGAGAATTTCAAAAAGACCAACAAATCGAGGGCACAACTTCCCCCGTTTGCCGAACCTTACTACCCCTTTTCTTGGCGAGACTTTCAACAACACTTTATCACCAACCTCAAACACAATTGGTTTATGCCTTCGATCATGATACTTCTTTTGTCTATCTTGAGAGGTCTGTATTCGCTGTCGAATCAACTGTAGCTGGTCGTGGGCTTCTTGCAAAATGGCTGGTCCTGAGATCGGACGTTCACCTGTTTCCCTCCAACAGGTTGGAGTTCGACATCGTCGTCCGTACAAAAGCTAATATGGAGGCATGCCAATAGTCGAGTGATAACTATTGTTGTATGTAAATTCTACAAACGGAAGGTGAGTATCCCAATTTCCACCGAGATCTATTACACAGGCGCGTAGCATATCTTCCAAAGTCAAAATCGTTCTCTCACATTGCCCGTCAGTTTCTGGATGATAAGCGGTGCTCATCTTGAGTTCAGTACCTAGTTCATTCTGAAAGGCCCTCCAAAAGCGAGAAGTAAATCTGCTGTCACGGTCAGATACAATAGACAATGGAACACCATGTCTAGACACGATTTCTTTCATATACAATTCAGCTAGCTTTTCGAGGCGCTCATCTTCACGTATGGGTAGGAAATGTGCTGACTTAGTGAGTCGATCCACTATTACCCATATAGAGTCATGATTCCGTTTAGTCCTGGGCTGCTTCGTCACAAAGTCCATGGTTATATGGTCCCACTTTCATTCCGGAATTGGCAATGGTTGTAGTTTCCCCATACGGCTTCTGATGTTCAGATTTGACTTGTAAGCAAGTTATGCAATTTTCTACATATCGACCTACATCCTTCTTCATTCCAGGCCACCAATATTCCGTCCTCAAATCTTGATACATTTTAGTAGAACCAGGGTGTATCGCAAATTTCGACATATGAGCCTCCGACAGAATCTAATCACGAACACCTCCTAATCTAGGAACCCATATTCTATTCATGAACCGTCTAAGACCACGATTGTCAAGAGTCAGCTTGGTCACATAAGTAACCATACGTTCGGATTTCAGGTTCTCATCCCGAATGGCTTCGGTTTGAGCGGCAATTATCAACTCAGGCAGAGCAGACTCCAAAACGACAGAAGTCAAGGCATAACATCGGATATAATGGTTTTGTCCGGATTTGCGGCTTAAGGCATCTGCTACTATGTTTGCTTTACCTGGATGGTAGAGGATCTCACAGTCATAGTCTTTAATCAATTCCATGGATCACCTTTGTCGCATATTCAGTTCTTTTTGGTCAAATATATACTTCAGACTTTTGTGATCTGTATATAATTTGCATCTAGTCCCATACAGATAATGCCGCCAAATCTTCAATGCAAAGGTTACGGCTGCAAGCTCCAAATCATGAGTCGGATAATTCTTTTCATGCGCCTTTAGTTGTCTTGATGCGTAGGCAATTACTTTATCCTGTTGCATCAGCACACAGCCTAATCCCATCTTTGAAGCTTCACTATAGACTACAAAATCGTTGTTACCCTCTGGTAAGGCCAGAATCGGTGCTTCAATTAGCTTACGCTTCAGGGTCTCAAAGGCTCGTTCTTGAGATTCATTCCATTCAAACTTAACTTCTTTCTTTGTCAGGCTAGTTACAGGTACCGCAATCTTAGAGAAATCACGGATAAATCTTCGGTAATAACCCGCTAATCCCAAGAAACTTCGAATTTCAGATACGCTTTTCGGTGCTTCCCATTTCTGAACCGCATCTACTTTCGATGGATCCACAACAATTCCCTCACCTGACACAATATGTCCCAAAAATTGCACCTGGCGTAACCAGAATTCACATTTGGAGAATTTTGCGTAGAGTCGCTCTTTACGTAACAATTCTAGCAATTCTCGCAAATGCATCGCATGGTGAGATTCAGACTTAGAGTAAATCAAAATGTCATCAATGAAGACTATAACTGATTTCTCCAACATTGGTCTACATACCCTATTCATGAGGTCCATAAATGCGGCCGGGCCATTTGTGAGACCGAACGGCATTACTAGAAATTCAAAATGGCCATAACGAGTACGAAATGCAGTTTTCGGAACGTCAGATTCAAATACCTTGAGTTGATGATATCCAGATCGAAGATCAATCTTCGAGAAATAGCTAGCCCCTTGCAGTTGATCAAACAATTCGTCAATTCTAGGCTGTGGGAATCGGTCCTTAATAGTTACTTTATTTAGCTCCCGATAATCAATACACATGCGAAAGGTACCATCCTTCTTCTTAAGAAATAGAACCGGAGCACCCCAAGGGGAAGTACTCGGACGGATAAACCCTTTTTCCAATAATTCCTGTAACTGACTCATCATTTCCTTCATTTCATTAGGAGCAAGTCGGTAAGGAGCTTTTGCGATTGGAGCTGCACCCGGTACAAGATCGATATGGAATTCAATTTGTCGATCTGGTGGAAATCCAGAGATGTCATCCGGGAATACATCAGGGAATTCCTGAACTACAGGCACTTCAGACACGGTCTTTTTAACTTCCTTAGCATCTATGGTGTATGCCAAATAAGCGGAACAACCTTTAGTTAAGCACTTTTTTGCTTTCATTACAGAAATGAGACCTAAATCTCTAGTTTTTCTATCGCCATAAACATAACGCTCACTTCATTCGGGGGTTCTTATTCTAATTATTCTCTTAGCACAAAGGATTTCAGCATTGTTCAACATGAGCCAGTCCATTCCTATAATAACGTCGAACTCTCTAATCCGCATCGGTATCAAGTCAATGTCCAAGGAGAGGTCATCAATTACAAGCTTACAAGAACGAAAGACTCTATTTACATACACAAAGCTTGAGCTAGCAGTTTCTATGTCTAAAGGTACAGGTAATGTTACCGGAGCAAAATCAAACTGATTAGCAAACTTTTCGGAAACAAATGACAGATTAGAGCCAGAGTCAAATAGGATTAAAGCAGGTATATAGTTGACAAGAAATGTACCGGTGACGACATCAGCAGTTTCTTTTGCCTCTTCGGCTGTCATCTGAAAAGACCATGGTTGGTTCCTTGGAGCAGAAGAACCCTTGACTGATTGCTGAGGTGAAGATGCAGACGGAGGAACAAATCGGGGCCGGGTACAATCTTTAGCATGGTGCCCCAAAGTGATGCAGTTACGGCAAGCCTCACTGCGTTTGGGACATTCCAACCTGTCATGACCATTCTGTCTATAGCAGTAGCACTTGACGAATGCAGGATCACATTTTCCCTCATGAATTTGCTTGCAGCGAGGACAAGCAGACCTTGGCGCTGAGGTCACAGCATATGATTTACCCTTCTTAGAAGACTGCTTATCTCCTTTCCTTGAACTTTCATTCTTCTTTTCCACCCTCTCCTTCCCAGATTTCTCATATTTTTCTTTCTTACTAGATTTAGCAATAAAAGTGATGTGATCTCACCCGAGGAATGTGTGATAGATCACGATTGCCCGATCGTTCTAATGGTTGTTTCAAGTAACTTGGATAGGACCGCGACCCATTGTCTATAAACAAGACAAGAACCTTGGTATAAGTGGAACCGCGACCCGTTGCCTATATACGAGGCAAGAACTTTGGTATAGAGAACGCCACAATCAACCCCACCAAGTTGATTGATAAGTTTCGAACGCCACAAGCTAAAACACTCGATAAGTTCTAAAAGTTCGTAAGGAACAATAAGAGTTAAAAACTCACAATTTTACTCAAAAATGAAGGATGATTGAAATGGTTACATTGAGTGCCTATTTATAGGAGAAAATATAAGACCAACTACTTATCTAGATAAGTTGCACAAGCTATCACGATAAGCTATCAAATAAGCAAGACTACTTATCAAAAGGGCATTATTGACATTTCACCACTTGAAGCTTCTAGTAGGTATTAATCATGCAAGTAACTTCTATCTCTTTATCTCCTCCAAGTAAATGACCATAATGTTGAGAAAACCTTCAAAATGCCTTGAATTTAATCTTTGACAAGTTCTTTAACATGGACACCTTTATGGGCAGATTCATGGATGTGGCTAAGGACATATTTTGGGCCCTTTTTATTCTTGAAAATATAGGAAAAAGGCTAAGGTTGAAGTGGGCTTTTATTTCACTCAAATTGGGCTTAAAATGAGGAAGTTATGGCCAAAACAATGCACATGGGTGGGCTTGGCCGAATTTTATTTATTTTTGGGCTTTTGTGGATTAAAGTGAGAACTTGGGCTCCAAAACTTGGACTAATATTAGTCTTCAACTTGGATCAACATTAGGAAGCGTGCTTGGTTGTTTTGCGAACAAACGGGAGCTTGATTCCGACAATATTTAATCATTCCATTGAGAGCATCCTGGAACATCTTGGATTTTGATCTTGTGATAGGTCCGATCTTCCACCTTAACGGATCTTCGTCATCTCGGTCCCTGGACAGGTTCTCATCATTCCCCTCCTCTTGAAAGTGATTTGTCCTCAAATCTTCACCTGCATCAAACAGAGTCAAGTCAGTTACATTAAAAACATCATGAACATTATACTCATCTGGAAGATCAAGTTTGTAAGCATTGTCATTGATTTTCTGCAACACTTGAAATGGTCCATCTCCTCTTGGCATTAACTTTGACTTCCGTTTTGTTGGAAACCGTTCCTTCCGCAAATGAAGCCACACCCAATCTCCTGGTACAAAAATAATCTTTCTTTTTCCCTTGTTTGCTTGTTGTTCATACTTCTTGGTGCGCTCTTCAATGTTGTGTTTTGCCTGCTCATGGATTTGCTTGACAAATTCCGCCTTCTTCCTGCCATCTAAATTCAAATACTCATTCACAGGTAAAGGAGTTAAATCCATAGGAGTTAATGGCTTAAATCCATACACAATCTCGAAAGGTGAAAACTTAGTAGCAGAATGCACATTTCGATTATATGCAAACTCAACATGGGGTAAGCATTGCTCCCAAGTTTTCACATTTCTCCCCACTATTGATCTTAATAAAGTACCAAGTGTACGATTCACAACTTCAGTTTGTCCATCCGTTTGGGGATGACAAGTTGTAGAAAACAAAAGCTTTGTTCCCAATTTTCCCCACAACGTTTTCCAAAAGTAACTTAAAAACTTTGTGTCCCGATCCGAGACGATAGTTCTTGGCATGCCATGCAATCTAACCACTTCTTTGAAAAACAAATCTGAAATATGTGAGGCATCATTGGTTCGATTGCATGGAATGAAATGCGCCATTTTCGAAAACCGATCAACAACCACAAATATCGAATCTTTGCCATTTTTAGTTCTTGGCAATCCCAACACAAAATCCATAGAAAGATCAACCCATGGTTCACTTGGTATAGGCAGAGGAGTGTATAAACCATGAGGTTGAACCTTTGATTTGGCTTGTTTACAAACAATGCACTTTTCACAAACTTTTCCAACATAAACTTTCATTTTTGGCCAAAAGAAATGTTCCTTCGTGAAAGTGCATCAGCCACAATATTTTCCTTACCTTTCTTGAATCGGATGACATATGGAAATGTCTCAAGAAACTCCATCCACCTAGCATGTCTCTTGTTGAGCTTTTGTTGTCCTTTTAGAAACTTCAAGGACTCATGATCAGAATGAATGACAAACTCCTTGGTCCACAAATAGTGTTGCCAAGTTTTTAGTGCTCGAACCAAGGCATACATCTCTTTGTCATATGTGGGATAGTTTAAAGTTGCACCACTTAACTTTTCACTAAAATATGCCAATGGTTTTCCTTCTTGCATTAAAACCGCACCAATTCCAACACCCGATGCATCACACTCAATCTCAAAAGTTTTATCAAAATTTGGCAAAGAAAGCAAAGGAGCATGAGTTAAATGAAACTTCAGTTTTTCAAAAGCTTGCTCTTGCTCTTTGCCCCATTTAAAACCAACATTCTTTTTAATCACTTCGGTGAGTGGTGATGCCAAGGTGCTAAAGTTTTTCACAAATCGGCGATAAAAACTTGCAAGACCATGAAAACTCCTCACATCACTTACGCACTTTGGAGTTGGCCAATCTTGAATAGCCTTTACCTTTTCTTCATCAACAGATATTCCATGAGAACTAACCACATATCCAAGAAATACAATGTGGTCGGTACAAAAAGTGCACTTCTTCCAGTTCGCATAAAGCTGTTCCTTCCTAAGCACACTCAAAACACACGTTAGATGCTCAAGATGATCATTCAAACTCTTAGAATAAATCAAAATATCATCAAAGTAAACGACCACAAATTTCCCAATAAAATCACGCAAAACATGGTTCATTAATCTCATGAACGTACTTGGAGCATTAGTTAACCCAAAAGGCATAACTAACCATTCATATAAACCATGCTTTGTTTTGAAAGCTGTTTTCCATTCGTCACCATCATTCATGCGAATTTGATGATACCCGCTCTTTAGATCAATCTTTGAAAACAACTTTGAGCCATACAATTCATCAAGCATATCATCTAATCGAGGGATTGGATGGCGATACTTTACCGTGATATTGTTGATGGCACGACAATCTACACACATCCTCCATGATCCATCCTTCTTAGGTACCAGCAATACGGGAACCGCACACGGACTCATGCTTTCTCGAATCCATCCTTTCTCAAGTAATTCCTTAACTTGCCTTTGCAACTCTTTGGTTTCTTCCGGATTTGTTCTATACGCCGGCTTGTTTGGAATGGAAGATCCTGGAACAAAGTCAATTTGGTGTTCGATCCCGCGAATTGGTGGCAATCCTTTGGGAATTTCCTCGGGAAACAAGTCTTCAAATTCCTGCAAAAGAGATTTAATTTTGCTCGGGAGAATACCGGCCAAATCATTTGTGATTAAATAAGCTTCTTTGATCAAAAGAAGCACAAAAGACATCTCCGAATTCAAGGCTTCCTTTATTTCACTCCTTCTTGCAAATGCACAATATTGACTTTCCTTTTCACCCACAAATATTTTCTTATCTTTTTGTTTTTCATTTGAACCTTTTTTGTGTTCATTATTTTCATTAGGCTCACCTTCTTTGTTTTTCACATCCCTTTGAAGTCGGACTTGATCTTCATAAACTTGACTCGGTGACATCGGCACAAGAGTTATGGCTTTGGTTTTATGAACAAGAGTGTACTTGTTGGTGAAGCCATCATGTTTCACATGCCGATCGTATTGCCATGGCCTACCAAGTAGCAAATGACTTGCTTGCATAGGTACCACATCACACAACACCTCGTCTTCATACTTACCAATGCGAAATGACACCAACACTTGTTTCGTCACACGCACCTCACCACTATCATTAAGCCATTGGAGTTTATATGGCTTTTGATGCTTCATCGTCGGCAATCCTAGCTTTTCAACCATGGAAACACTAGCCACATTAGTACAACTCCCACCATCAATGATAACACTACATACCTTGCCTTGAACATAACACCGAGTGTGAAAGAGGTTTTCCCTTTGTGCATCATCTTCTTCCTTGGAATGAGTGCTTAAGGCTCGCCTTGCAACCAACAATTCTCCTTCTACAGCCATCTCTTCTTCACCATCCGTGTCTTCTTGTGATGATTCGGAAGAATCTGTTTCAATTTCTCCATTTTCTCTAAGCACCATTACAAGCTTATTTGGACATTGACTTGCAATGTGACCCCTGCCAAGACACTTAAAACATTTTATGTCACGAGTTTTAGGAGCATCAGAATTACCTTTCTCCTTGGAAGGGCTTGTTGGTTTTGGACCAGATTTGGGATTAAAAGATGATGAACTTTCAGGCCTTTTGGAGCTACCCGCCTTCCAGGTATTCGTTCTTGATCCACCCCCTCTCTTGAGTTGCTTTTCAATTTTAACCGCCATGTGGACCATGTCTTCAATCTCCACATAATGGTGCATCTCAACACGATCACGAATTTCATAATTGAGGCCATTTAACAACCTGGCCATGGTAGCTTCTCGATCCTCTAGAATGTTGGCTCGGATCATGGTAACCTCCATTTCCTTGAAATAATCATCAACAGACTTACTTCCTTGCTTCAACCCTTGGAGCTTATTGTGAAGGTCACGATAATAGTGACTTGGTACAAAACGTCGTCTCATGACCCTTTTCATTTCTTCCCATGTATCAATGGGTCTTTCTTCGTTTCTTCGCCTACTAATCACAAGTTGATCCCACCATGTTAGTGCATAATCAGAAAATTCAACAACGGCGAGTTTTACTTTTTTACGATTGGAGTAGTCATGGCAATCAAAGATGAACTCCATTTTAGTTTCCCAATCGATGTAGGCTTCCGGATCTGACTTTCCTTGAAACGATGGAATTTTCATCTTGATAGAATTCAAATTGCTGTCTCTTCGGGGCCTTCGTCGAGGAGCTCTTCTTTCAGATTCCCATCCGTCACTTCCTCCATCGTCGTCATGATTTTCATAAGAAACTTGTGATGGCGTGCGGATACGTTGTGGTCTTTCAGTCTCCAATCGGTCCATTCTTTCATGAATTTGGTTGAATTCCGTTCTCATCAATCGTCGCATTTCCTCCATCATGGCTTGAACTTGAAGATTAGGAGGAGGTTGCTCATCCGTCATTTTTTTTGCTACAAAATAGAAGACAAAAAGTAATAACAATAAAAATATTATTTCCTCCCCGCACTCCCTTACGTGTTTCACTCAAAATTATGTTCACTCGATTCTCGTGTATGTTGTGTTTGGCTTTTAACCTCTAATGATCTTACCACACCGCCTTTTACCACTCTTTTTAACTCTTAAAGTTCAAAACAAACTAAAAGAAATCAAAATCAAGTGGGCTTGTGGCCTTGAGGAATTCAAAACATACCAAACAACTTTAAGAAGAGATTTGACAAAACCAAATATAACAAGATGAACAATGCTAGTAGTACGTAAATAGAAAAGGAAATGAAAATAAAGAAAACTAACAAGAATTATAATTTACTTTGCGTTCCTTTTTTTTGTCTTTTCTTTTGCGCTTTTTTTTACCCTTTTTTTTTATCTTTTTTTGTACTTTTTTTTTGCGATTTCTTTTTTTTTTTTTTTTTTTTTTTTTTTTTTTTTTTTTTTTTTTTTTTTTTTTTTTTTTTTTTTTTTTTTGCTTTTGTTTTTGCTTCCTTTTGTTTTTAGGAACAAATGATGCAAAGTATGAATAAACAGAAAAAAAAACTAAAGAACTCGTATGATCCCCTAAAAAATCAATTAGTAGCAACCAAGTCAATTTTTGACAGGATCCACTACAAACATGAACCACAATGCAATGATGAAGAGAAGAAATTAAAATGAAAGGACGAATAGAAAGAAAGTAAAAGATGATACGAATGAAATATAAAGTAGAAAACAAACCAATAGAACTTGGCTCTGATACCAAATGATGTGATCTCACCCGAGGAATGTGTGATAGATCACGATTGCCCGATCGTTCTAATGGTTGTTTCAAGTAACTTGGATAGGACCGCGACCCATTGTCTATAAACAAGACAAGAACCTTGGTATAAGTGGAACCGCGACCCGTTGCCTATATACGAGGCAAGAACTTTGGTATAGAGAACGCCACAATCAACCCCACCAAGTTGATTGATAAGTTTCGAACGCCACAAGCTAAAACACTCGATAAGTTCTAAAAGTTCGTAAGGAACAATAAGAGTTAAAAACTCACAATTTTACTCAAAAATGAAGGATGATTGAAATGGTTACATTGAGTGCCTATTTATAGGAGAAAATATAAGACCAACTACTTATCTAGATAAGTTGCACAAGCTATCACGATAAGCTATCAAATAAGCAAGACTACTTATCAAAAGGGCATTATTGACATTTCACCACTTGAAGCTTCTAGTAGGTATTAATCATGCAAGTAACTTCTATCTCTTTATCTCCTCCAAGTAAATGACCATAATGTTGAGAAAACCTTCAAAATGCCTTGAATTTAATCTTTGACAAGTTCTTTAACATGGACACCTTTATGGGCAGATTCATGGATGTGGCTAAGGACATATTTTGGGCCCTTTTTATTCTTGAAAATATAGGAAAAAGGCTAAGGTTGAAGTGGGCTTTTATTTCACTCAAATTGGGCTTAAAATGAGGAAGTTATGGCCAAAACAATGCACATGGGTGGGCTTGGCCGAATTTTATTTATTTTTGGGCTTTTGTGGATTAAAGTGAGAACTTGGGCTCCAAAACTTGGACTAATATTAGTCTTCAACTTGGATCAACATTAGGAAGCGTGCTTGGTTGTTTTGCGAACAAACGGGAGCTTGATTCCGACAATATTTAATCATTCCATTGAGAGCATCCTGGAACATCTTGGATTTTGATCTTGTGATAGGTCCGATCTTCCACCTTAACGGATCTTCGTCATCTCGGTCCCTGGACAGGTTCTCATCAAAAAGGACATGCTCGCTCAGGATAGATTTCAAGCTCACCTACCCTAGCAATTTCAACCGCCTCTATATAACTTCTCGGTCTACCGGATTTCACAAACTTCTGTATTTCTCTATCCAGACCATCCACAAATAGAATTTCATCAATATCGACAGGATGATCAGATAATAATGAGAGCCTGGTAAATTCCAACTCATAATCTGTTACGGACCTTGTACCTTGCTGAAAGGATATCAGAGTTTTCTCCATTTGGCGTTTAACATCCTTGGGGCAGTATTTCTCTTTCAGATGAATTTTGAATTGATCCCAAGTAATGGATTTCTCCATTGGCATCAGACATGGGATTCGTAATTGACTTCCACCATCGTCCAGCTCCATCCTCTAACATTCCTGTTGCAAACGTAACTTGTCTTCTTCATTACACTTGGAGAGTTTAAACGCTTTCTCCACATTGGCAACCCAATCCATTGCTTTTACCGGATCTGATGTCCCAGCAAACGTACGAGCCCCACATTTTTTAAAATCAACAAATGAACACTCTCGTCCCACCTTAACGTGATGGTCGGAGGAATCAGTCTCGCTTTCATCAGAGGATACATGCCTATGTTTCCTCTTTCGGTCTTTCTTTGGTTTTGCTAACATCTCTTCCCTATGTTTCAGTTCCAGCTCCTGTAACGAGATCAATTAATTGAGCCTGCTGAGGAGGCACAGGCGTGGCAGTACTACTTGAGTCATTAGCAGTTTTTTCAGGGTCAGTGCCTAAGTATTCTACATGAACAGACTTCTTATGTTGATCAGCCGTAGCATCTGCAGCTTTACCAACAATCGAGGTACCAGCAACAGATGGATTCTTATCAGCCATTGGCTGAAAGTATAAAGGAAATAACTATTATCTCATGATTCAAATAAGCACAATGCGTATCATAATGCCTACGTCAGATAATCACATATAATTACATTATCATGAAAGCAGCCAGTCAGGCTGACACAAAGTCAAGTCAGTATCAAGCAGTTAGTCTTTCCCTCGTCCTATCAGTCATCAATTGCCTATCTTAGGTCAAGTTGTGTGGGTAGTCCTTTACTAATTAGGTTTCCCTAGGCCTCGGTGACTTGTTCGGGAATTCAGAGTCACATAGTCCATACCATACCAGTAGTTTAAGTATCGGGTGGCCAATCCGATGATTAAACCGCTGCTCTGATACCAACTTTGTAACACCCAAGTTACCACAAATAGTACACGCCATAATTTCTTAAAATACATTTCATTAAGTAGTAAATATTACTATTGTCTGATACCACAGGTTCAAATACCTGATTCAAGTTGCTTTAAGATACTTAGTTACAAGATATATAAAGATATGATGGTGGTCTAATCTAGCTTCTAAAATCTTCAATCAAAGTGCGGAAGATTGAACAAGCTACCCGAGACCGCAATAATCATTACAAAATAGGCATCAGCACTAGGTCCAAAAGTCTGCAATCATCAAGTATCCAGGTTCACTTAGCCTGGGACGAACTACCTGCTATGGTCTTGCCCTTATCAGCTTTTCCTATAAAGAAAGTTGTCATGACAGAGTAAGCTAACATTTCTTAGTGAGTTAACAGAGTTCCATTAGCTTCCACACATATATAATACTATCAGTTCATGTCGGCAAGTCAACACGTCAGAGACGGCAAAGGATTTCGGAGATTAGCCCAGTCAGTATTCCCATGTGTAAAGCCAAAGCCCTACGGGAAACTTATGGAAATAATCAGATAGGAAAGGAATCTGTAGAATTCCTTCCTGTGAATGGAGATCTCACATTCGGTCAGAATAGTTAATGCAGTATGCAGATGCAAATGAATCAACAACAAGTAATCAACAAGCATGCTAAGTATTTACATAGAAAGTAAAAGTGAACATGCAGTTCAAGGCATATCAGATATCTAATTTCAACAAAGTCAAAAGTAAGTTCCTATCATACAATAAAGTATTCAAGAAACAGGCAGCAATAGCAGATGTTTCCATACAATTCAGTAACCATCACCAATAAGTATTGAAACATATGCATGTACTTAATGTAATCTGTCACTCACAGTAGTCCTGAGCAATGTAACTTAGTCAATTAGTGCTTAACGAATTAAGCCGTCCAATTTACTCTGTCAAACCGGCCGGTTCCTGCCGTTCAGTTTCAAGTCTGGCATATCAATGTCAAGTTTATAACATGATCTATATAACGTTAATTATATTATTAGGTTATTATCATGTCTTGTTGTCGTGTCTGTGGTAGTTCCTAATGTCCCAGAGTGAGTCTATTCTTATCATTGGTCAATTAGGTCAACCGGAACTTCTTTAGGTCTATACCTGGGTATAACCTTCAGTTCTTATCAGATTACTATAGTTTCATATGATTTACATAGATATGGCCTTAATACAAAGCCAACCATAATACTAGCAAGACGAATCATGTCATACAATTAAGTTTAGGTCTCAAAGTCGAGGGTTCATATAGTGCTCGTTTAAATTAATTGAGCATAAAATGATCATGAATCTAGAAAACTTGTGAATTTTATAGGGATCACAATATGAGTTGCTTTTCAATTTAAAATCATGCACAAAACATAAGGCCGATCAAGAACTTGATCTGATTTACAATTTAATGCCTCCCGAACATAGATAGCTTCGAATTTGGGGTTCAAATTTTGGGAGATTCGAATTTAAGTAGGTAAATTCGAATTGGGGTTAAATTCGAATTTAAGTTTTGATTTACGGGATAAATTCGAATTTAGGCATCCAATTTCGAATTTAGGCAACCAATTTCGAATTTAGGCAACCAATTTCGAATTTAGGCAATCAATTTCGAATTTAGGTAACAAATATCGAATTTAGGCCCTTTGCATACCAAAAGTCATTAATTTAATCAATTTCGAACCTAATCTGATGATGAATTTGAATTTGTTCATGGTTCTCTCGAATTTGTTCTTCTTGTTCATCATTTAAGCATGCATTCGTAGTTCAAATTCCCTAAAACGTCCAGGAACATTTATAGGTTCATTTTAGGTTCATTTCTCACACATTTTCGAGTTTATTACCTATCCAAACATCAATATTTCGGGTCTTTAGGTTCAAATACAGCAGCAACTAAAATTGAACATAAATAAGGGAGAAATCGACACTAACCTTTGTCCAAGTTATAGCATTCGAGTTTAGATGATTATAGACGTTTTCCAAGCAAAATCAGGTCCTAAACGAGAGCAAATCAACTTCGAATGAAGAGAAATTGAGCAAATTCGAATTTGCTCTCAAAACCATAACAAAAAGAGAGAAAAAGGGTCGAACTTACCTCAAATCAGAACGAAATCAAACATGCAATGGCAGATTATGGTAGAGCTCGACGATATCTATCCGATGGAGTATAAATCACGAGATTTCGTTGAGCCGTTTAGGAGAAAAGTTAGAGAGAAGTTCAAATTGTAGAGAGAGAGAGTCTCAAGGGAAATTCTGAATGGCTAAACTAATTCAAGGACATGGAATGCTCTATTTATAGGAAATAGAGAAATATCAGATTTTCTACAGAATTTCAGGAATTGACCATTTTTACTCTTAATGAATCTTATTTGCATTTTCAGATGCAAATAATAGTAAGGAGGTTCTAGTTTTGCTAGAATTATCTTTTTAGACTAATTTTATTCATTTTAGTCCATTTTGTCGTTTTCAAGTCTTTAATTTGTCAATTATCTAAATTTAATTATTTAAATTTATTTAAGCTAATTTTGGGCAAGTTTTCATAATTAATTATAACTTAATATAATTAACCATCTATAATGCATGTTTTCATATGAATGGGTAGAGCGACGAAAACAGACTCGTGTGGATGACAATAGGCATTAGAAGGCTGGATTGACGATTGAAATCCTAGAATATAATGGAGTTAGTCTAACACCAAAAAGGATGATCGAATTGACCGGTATTGTAGAAGAAGTTTTTCAAATCAAAGAAATGTGTGATAACGAACGTGTACCATTGATAGCCAACAGTCTACATGGTAAGATATTAGAATGATGGCATGTATGAATTGGAGCCAGGATTTACGACACTAATGGAGGAACAAGTGGTTCCTCCATTAACAAACCAGATGGTGAATTTGATTAATCGTAGACATGATGATGACTTTGATAACTCGTTCAATGGTGACGGTTTATCACAGAAGAGAATCTACTAGGGCGGCTAAGTCTGAATCGTGGGGATGATAAATGGTATTGGAAGGCCAGATTCTCGATTGTAATCCAAGAATTCGATGGTGTTAGTCTAAATCCTGAAAGGACAATAATAAAGGGTTTTCAATTCAAAGAGGTGTTTAAGAACGAACGTGTATCATTGTGGCCACCGGCCTAAATGGTAGGCCATCAGCATAGTGCTTTGAATATGAATGGGAGTTGGAGCCACGATTCACATCACGAATGGAGGAATAAATAGATCAAGTGGTTTTTCAATTAACCAATAAGATAGTGGATTCAATAAATAGTGGACATGATAACGATTTTGAGAACTCGGTCCATGGTGACGGTTCGTCACCGAAGAGAGTCCGGTAGAGCGGCTAGGACAAAATCATTGGGATGACAATTGGCATTGGAAGGCCGTATAAACGATGGAAATCCCAGAATTTGATGGAGTTAGTCTAAATCCATAAATGATAATCGAATTGATGACTACAGTAGAAGTGGTTTTTCAAGTCAAAGTGGTGTATGATAACGAACGTGTATCACTGATGGCCACCAGTCTATATGGTAGGGTATCGGCATGATGCCATGTATAGGAGTGGGAATTTGAGCAACGATTTACGACACGAATGGAGGAATAGATAGATCAAGTGGTTGCTCTATCACCAATCAGATGGTAAATTTGATTAATCGAAACATGATGATGAGTGTTAGAAATCGTTCAATGGTGACGGTTCGTCACCGAAGAGATTCTAGTAGAACGACTATGACGGAATCGTGAGGATGACAAAAGGCATTGGAAGGCCAGATTTATTATTCAAATCCTAGAATTTGTTTGAGTTAGTTTGAATATCAAAAGTTTAGTCGAATTGATGGCTACTATAAAAGAGGTTTCTAATTCAAAGAAGTGTGTGATAACGAATGTGTATCATTGATGGATACCAGTCTACATGGTAATGCATCAGCATGGTGCCTTGAATATGAATGGGAATTAGAGTCACAGATTTACAAAGCGAAAGGAGCAGATGACCAAGTTGTCATCATATAAATTAATCAGATGGTGGATTTAATTGATCATGGACACAATGATGACTTTGAGAGCTTGTTCAATGGTGATGTTTCGTAAATGAAGAGGGTATGGTAGAGCGGCTAAGCCGGAATCATGGGGATGATAATAGGCATGGAAGGTCGGATTGACGATCGAAATCCTAGATATTGATGTAGTTAGTCTGAATCCAGAAAGGTTAATCAAATCGATAGCGCTACTGTAGAAGAGATTTTTCAATTCGAAGAAGTGTATGAAAAGGAATGTGTGTCATTTATGGCCACCAGTCTAAATGGAAGTACATAAACATGGTACCATTTATATATATGGGAATTGGAGCCATTATTGACACGGTGATGACTTTGAGAACTTGTTTAATGCGGACGGTTCGTCACTGGAGAGAGTCTAATAGAGCGGCTAAGACAGAATCATGGCAATGACAATAGACATTGGAAGGCAGGATTGATCATTGAAATCCTAGAAATTTATGGAGTTAGTCTGAATTCAGGAAGGATAATCGAATGGATCACTATTGTAAAGAGGTTTTTCAATTCAAAGTGGTGTTGATAACGAACGAGTATCAATGATGGCAACCAGTCTACATGATAGGACATCAGCATATAGTCATGTATAGGAATGGTAATTGGAGACACGATTTACGACACGAATGCAGGAACATATTATTTAGGTGTTCGTTCAATTAACTGATCAGATGGTAGATTTAATTAATCAAGGACATCATGATCACTTTGATAAATTGTTCAATGGTGACGTTTCATCACCCAACAGAGTCTAGTAGAGCGGCTAAGCCAGTATCGAGAGGAGGACTATAGGCATTGGAAGGGCGGATTGATGATTGTAATCCAAGAATTTGATGAAGTTAGTCTAAATCCAGAACTTCAATCAAATGGATGGCTATTGTAGAAGAGGTTTTTTAATTCAAAGAGGTGTATGATACGGATTGTGTATCTTTGATGGCCACCAGTCTACATGATTGGACTTCAACATGAAGCCATGGATATGAATGGGAATTGGAGCCACGATTTACGACAAGAATGGAGGCACATATCGATCAAGTAGTCGTTAAAATAGCAAATCGGATGGTTGATTTGATTAATTATAGACACGATGAAGATTTGAGAACTCATTCCATGTTGACGGTTCGTCACCGAAGAGAGTCTGGTAGAGTGGCTAAGATGGAATCGTAGGGTTGACAAGATGCATTGAGTGACAGAATTGATGATTGAAATCCTAGAATTTAATGGTGTTAGTCTGAATTCAGAAATGATAATCGAATGGATGGCTACAGTAGAAGTGGTTTTTCAATTAAAAGAGATGTGTGACGATGACTTTGTATCATTTATGGCTACTAGTCTACATGGTAGGGCATCCGCATGGTGCCATTTATAGGAATGGGTATTGGAGTCACGATTTAAAAGACAAAAGGAAAAACAAATAGATCAAGTGGTTGCTCCATTGACCAATCAGATAGTGAATTTGGTTAAACATGGACGTTATGATGACTTTGAGAATTCATCCAATGGTGACGATTCATCAGCGAAGAAAATCTATCAGCACAATCATGGACATGACAATAGGCATAGGAAGGCCGAATTTATGATTGAAATCCAATAATTCAATGGAGTTGGTATGAAATTAGAGTAATGATTTACGGCATGAATGGAAGAACTAATAGATCAAGTCGTTTTTCAATTAACCAATCAGATGGTTGATTTAATTAATCAGGGACAGGGTAATAACTCTAAGAACTCGTTCAATGGTGACTGTTCGTCAGCAAAGAGAATATGGTAGAGCGACTAAGAGGAATTGTGGGGATGATAATAGGCATTGGAAGGTCAGAATGACGATTGAAATTCTAAAATTTAGTTGAGTTAGTCTTTATCTTGAAATAATAATCCAATGGATGGCTACAGTAGAAACGGTTTTTTCAATTTAAATGGGTGTGTGATAATGACCGAGGTGTGTGTTAACGAACGTGTATCATTGATGGACACAGTCTACATGATAGGGCATTAGCATGGTGCCATGCATAGGAATAGGAATGGGAGCCATGATTTATGACACGAATGGACAAACAGATAAATCAAGTGTTCGCTCCATTAACTAAGGAGAGATCGTGAATGTGATTAAACGTGGACATGATAACTTTGAGAACTCATTTAATTGTACGGTTCGTCATAAAAGGGAATTTGGTAGAGCGGCTAAGTCGGAATCATGAGGATAACAAATATTGGAAGGCCGGATTGACGATTGTAATAATAGAATTTGATTGGGTTATTCAGAATCTAGAAATTTTAATCGAGAGGATGGCTACTGTAGAAGAGGTATTTCAATTCAATGAAGTGTGTGATAAAGAACATGTATCATTAATGGTCACCAGTCTAAATGGTAGGGTATCAGCATGGTGTCATGCATATGAATGGGAATTAGAGTCACGCTTTACGACATTAATGGAGGAACACATAGATTAAGTGGTCATTGAATTAACCAATCGGATGTGGATTTGAATCATCATTAACATGATGATGACTTTGAGGACTCAATTCAATGGTGAGGTTTCATCACTGGGAGTATGGTAGATCGGCTAAGACGAAATTGTGGGGATGACAATAGGCTATGGAAGGTCGTTTTGATTGAGTTAATCTGAATCCAGAAAGGTTTAAAAAATGGATGGCTAATGTAGATGAGGTTTTACAATTCAAAGAATGTATGATAATGAACGGTATCATTGATTACTGCCAGTCTACATTGTAGGACATAAACATAGTGCCATGTATATGAATGAGAATTGGATCCTCGATTTACGACATGAATGGAGGGACAAATAGATCAAGTGGTCGTTTAATTAACCAATTGGATGGTGGATTTTAATAATCATTAACATGATGATGACTTTGAGTTTGCTGCATTAACCAAGCAGATGAAGAATTTAATTAATCGTGGACATGATGATGACTTTGAGAACTCATTCAATGGTGACAGTTCATCAATTGTGAGGATGACAATAGGCATTGGAAGTCCAAACTGACGACTGAAATATTAGAATTTGATGGAGTTAATATGAATCCAAAAATGATAATCGATTAGGTGGCTACTGTAGAAGTGATATATCAATTCAAAGAGGTATGTGATAACAAATGTGTATAATTGATGGCCACAAGTCTGCATGGTAGGACATCAACAGGGTGTCATGTATAGGAATGGGAATTGGAGCCACGGTTTACGACACGAACGGAGGAACAACTAGGTCAAGTGGTCATTTAATTAACGAATTGGATGGTGAATTTGAATAATCATTCACATGATGATGACTCGATCAATGGTGACGTTTTGTCACTGAAGAGAGTATGGTAGATCGGCTAAAACAGAATCGTGGGAATGATAAGGAACGTGTATCATTGATGGCCACCTGTCTACATGGTGGGGCATTTGTAATGGTTATCACTCGACTACTGGCATGCCTCCATATCAGCTTTTGTACAGAAGACGATGTCGAACTCCAACCTGTTGGAGAGAAACAGGTGAACATCCGATCTCAGGACCAACCATTTTGCAAGAAGCCCACGACCAGCTACTTGATTCGACAGCGGATACAGACCTCTCAAGACAGACAAAAGAAGTATCGTGATCGAAGGCGTAAACCAATTGTGTTCGAGGTTGGTGATAAAGTGTTGTTGAAAGTCTCGCCAAGAAAAGGGGTAGTAAGGTTCGGCAAACGGGGGAAGTTGAGCCCTCGATTTGTTGGTCCTTTCGAAATTCTCGAACATGTAGGATTGCAAGCCTACAGATTAAGATTGCCTGCTGAAATGTCTGGGATGGATGACGTATTTCACGTTAGTAATCTTCGTAAGTGCTTAATTGACACTGAAGTTGTGATTTCTTGAAAGGACGTGCAAATTGATGAACAGCTGAGATACGAGGAAGAGTCTGAGCGTATAATCGATCAAAAGATTTCGATGTTGCGCAACAAGGAAATTCCAATGGTGTTAGTCCAATGGTGTTAGTCCAATGGAAATACCATAAAGGATCTACGCAAACATGGGAGCGAGAAGACGAGATTATGCAAAAATATCCAAAGTTATCCCTGTCTTAGTCGATTCCGAGTACGGAATCAATTTAACGGGGGAAGTTTGTAACAGCCCGTAATTTATTAAATATAAATTACAGCATCAAACCTTGGGTATTTAAATGATCTTGTCTAATTATTAGTAATTAACTGAAAACATGCGTTATAGATGGTTAATTATATTAAGTTATATCTAATTATGAAAACTTGCCCAAATTAGCTGAAATAAATTTAAATAATTAAATTTAACTAATTGACAAATTAAAGACTTGAAAATGATAAAATGGACTAAAATAAATAAAATTAGTCTACAAAGATAATTCTAGCAAATCTAGAACCTTCTTACTATTATTTGCATCTGAAAATGCAAATCAGATCATTAAGGGTAAAATGGTCAACTCCTAAGCAGGCTCTGACCCTGAAAACACTGTTAATGACTCAAGTAGTACTGCCACGCCTGTGCCTCCTCAGCAGGCTCAATTAATTGATCTCGTTCACAAGCTGAATGAGGATAATCGTAGGCAAATGCAGCTTATGATGGATAGGAATCGACTACAGACTGATATGTCGGTTGAAGACCGATTTAAGGAAATTAAGGACTTGCTTACTAAGGGTAAAGCGGTTATGCAAACTGACGAGGAAAACCAGCGTGAAATTGACTTTAAGCGCCGTGAGGAAGAACTTAGGTTACGAGAACTTAAGTTACAGGAGCTGGAACTGAAGCATAGGGAAAGATGTAGCAAAGCCCAAGAAAAACCGAAAGAGGAAACATAGGCATGTGTCCTCTGATGAAAGCGAGACTGACTCCTCCGACCACCAAGTTAAGGAGGGACGAGAGTGTTCATTTGTTGGGACATCAGATCCAGTAAAAGCAATGGACTGGGTTGCCAATGTGGAAAAAGCGTTTAAACTCTCCAAGTGTAATGAAGAAGACAAGGTTACGTTTGCATCGGGAATGCTGGAGGATGGAGCCGGACGATGGTGGAAGTCTATTACGAATCCCATGTCTGATGCAATGGAGAAATCCATTACTTGGGATCAATTCAAAATTCATCTGAAAGAAAAATACTGCCCCTAGGATGTCAAACGCCAAATGGAGAAAACTCTGCTATCCTTTCAGCAAGGTACAAGGTCTGTGACAGACTATGAGCTGGAATTCACCAGGCTCTCATTGTTATCTAATCATCCTGTCGATACTGATGAAAGGCGAAGGGATCTATTTGTGGATGGTCTGGATAGAGAAATACGGAAGTTTGTGAAATCCGGTAGACTGAGAAGTTATATAGAGACGGTTGAAATTGCTAGGGTAGGTGAGCTTGAAATCTATCCTGAGCGAGCATGTCCTTTTATTGCTAAATCTAGTAAGAAAGAAAAATCTGAGAAATCTGAGAAGGATAAGATGGAAAAGAAGAATGAAAGCTCAAGGAAAGGAGGTAAGCAGTCTTCTAAGAAGACTAAATCATATGCCGTGACCTCAACGCGACGGTCTGCTTGTCCTCGCTGCAAGGAAATTCATGAGGGAAATGTGATCCTGCATTTGTCAAGTGCTACTGCTGTAGACAGAATGGTCATGACAGGTCGGAATGTCCCAAGCGCAGTGAGGCTTGCCGTAACTGCATCACTGTGGGGCACCATGCTAAAGATTGTACCCGGCCCCGATTTGTTCCTCCGCCTGCATCTTCACCCCAGCAATCAGTCAAGGGTTCTTCTGCTCCGAGGAACCAACCAAGGTCCTTTTAGATGACAGCCGAAGAGGCAAAAGAAACTGTTGATGTCGTTACAGGTACATTTCTTGTCAACTATATACCTACTTTAATCCTATTTGACTCTGGTTCTAATCTGTCATTTGTTTCCGAAAAGTTTGCTAATCAGTTTGATTTTGCTCCTGTAATGTTACCTGTACCTTTAGACATAGAAACTGCTAGCTCAAGCTTTGTGTCTGTAAATAGAGTCTTTCGTTCTTGTAACCTTGTAATCGATGACTTCTCCTCGGACATTGACTTGATACCGATGCGGATTAGAGAGTTCGACGTTATTATAGGAATGGACTGGCTAATGATGAATAATGCTGAAATCCTTTGTGCCAAAAGGATAATTAGAATTAGAACCCCCGAAGGAAGTGAACGTTATGTTTATGGCGATAGAAAATCTCGAGAGTTAGGTCTCATTTCAATAGTGAAAGCCCAAAAATGCCTAACCAAAGGTTGCTCTGCTTATTTGGCATACGCCATTGATGCTAAAGAAGTTAGAAAGATCGTGTCTGACGTGCCTATAGTTCAGGAATTCCCTGATGTATTCCCGGATGACATCTCTGGATTGCCACCAGATCGACAAATCGAATTCCATATCGACCTTGTACTGGGTGCAGCTTCAATCGCAAAAGCTCCTTACCGACTTGCTCCTAATGAAATGAAGGAGATGATGAGTCAGTTACAGAAATTACTGGAAAAAGGGTTTATCCGTCCGAGTACTTCTCCTTGGGGTGTTCCGGTTCTATTTGTTAAGAAGAAGGATGGTACCTTTCACATGTGTATCGATTATCGAGAGCTAAATAAAGTAACTATTAAGAACCGATACCCACTGCCTAGAATTGACGACTTGTTTGATCAACTGCAAGGGGCTAGCTATTTCTCGAAGATCGATCTTCGATCTTGATATCATCAGCTCAAGGTATCTAAATCTGACGTTCCGAAAACTGCATTTCGCACTCGTTATGGCCATTTTGAATTTTTGGTAATGCCGTTCGGTCTCACAAATGCACCGGCCGCATTTATGGACCTCATGAATAGGGTATGTAGACCAATGTTGGACAAATCAATTATAGTCTTCATTGATGACATTTTGATTTACTCTAAGTCTGACTCTGACCATGCGATGCATTTACGAGAATTGCTAGAATTGTTAAGTAAAGAGCGACTCTATGCAAAATTCTCTAAATGTGAATTCTGGTTACGCCAGGTGCAATTTTTGGGACACGTTGTGACAGGTGATGGAATTGCCGTGGATCCATCGAAAGTAGATGCGGTTCAGAAATGGGAGGCACCCAAAAACGTATCCGAAATTCGAAGTTTCTTGGGATTAGCGGGATATTACCGAAGATTTATCCGTGATTTCTCCAAGATTGCGGTACCTTTAACTAGCCTGACAAAGAAAGAAGTTAAATTTGAATGGAATGAATCTCAAGAACAAGCCTTTGAGACTTTGAAGCGTAAGCTAATCGAAGAACCAATTCCGGCCTTAGCTGAGGGTAATGACGATTTTGTAGTCTATAGTGATGCTTCAAAGATGGGATTAGGCTGTGTGCTGGGGCAACGGGATAAAGTAATTGTCTACGCATCAAGGCAACTAAAGGCGCATGAAAAGAATTATCCGACACATGATTTGGAGCTTGCAGCCGTAACCTTTGCATTGAAGATTTGGCGGCATTATCTGTATGGGACTAGATGCAAATTATACACAGATCACAAAAGTCTGAAGTATATATTTGACCAAAAAGAACTGAATATGCGACAATGGCGATCCATGAAATTGATTAAAGACTATGACTGTGAGATCCTCTAGCATCCAGGTTAAGCAAACATAGTAGCAGATGCCTTAAGCCGCAAATCCGGACAAAACCATTGTATCCTATGTTATGCCTTGACTTCTGTCGTTTTGGAGTCTGCTCTGTCTATGTTGATAATTGCCGCTCAAACCGAGGCCATTCGGGATGAGAACCTGAAATCTGAACGCATGGTTAATTATGTGACCAAGCTGACTCTTGACAATCGTGGTCTTAGATGGTTCATGAATAGAATATGGGTTCCCAGATTAGGAGGTGTTCGTGATCAGATTCTGTCGGAGGCTCATATGTCGAAATTTGCGATACATCCTGGTTCTACTAAAATGTATCAAGATTTGAGGACGGAATATTGGTGGCCTGGAATGAAGAAGGATGTATGTCGAAATGTAGAAAATTGCATGACTTGCTTACAAGTAAAATCTGAACATCACAAGCCGTATGGGGAACTACAACCATTGCCAATCCCGGAATGGAAGTGTGACCACATAACCATGGACTTTGTGACGAACCTGCCCAGGACTAAACAGAATCATGACTCTATATGGGTAATAGTGGATCGACTCACTAAGTCAGCACATTTCCTTCCCATACGTGAAGATGAACGCCTCGAAAAGCTAGCTGAATTGTACATGGAAGAAATCGTGACTAGACATGGTGTTCCATTGTCTATTGTATCTGACCGTGATAGCTAATTTACCTCTCGCTTTTGGAGGGCCTTTCAGAATGAACTAGGTACTGAACTCAAGATGAGCATCGCTTATCATCCGGAAACTGACGGGAAAAGTGAGAGAACGATTTTGACTTTGGAAGATATGCTACGCGCCTGTGTAATTGATCTCGGTGGAAATTGGGATACTCACCTTCCGTTTGTAGAATTTGCTTACAAAAATAGTTATCACTCGACTATTGGCATGCCTCCATATCAGCTTTTGTACGGAAGACGATGCCGAACTCGAACCTGTTGGAGAGAAACAGGTGAACGTCCGATCTCAGGACCAGCCATTTTGCAAGAAGCCCACGACCAGCTACAGTTGATTCGACAGCGGATACAGACCTCTCAAGACAGACAAAAGAAGTATCATGATCGAAGGCGTAAACCAATTGTGTTCGAGGTTGGTGATAAAGTGTTGTTGAAAGTCTTGCCAAGAAAAGGGGTAGTAAGGTTCGGCAAACGGGGGAAGTTGAGCCCTCGATTTGTTAGTCCTTTAGAAATTCTCGAACGTGTAGGATTGCAAGCCTACGGATTAAGATTGCCTGCTGAAATGTCTGGGATACATGATGTATTTCACGTTAGTAATCTTCGTAAGTGCTTAATTTACATTGAAGCTGTGATTTCTTGGAAGGACGTGCAAATTGATGAACGGCTGAGATACGAGGAAGAGCCTGAGCGTATAATCGATCAAAAGATTTCGAAGTTGCGCAACAAGGAAATTCCAATGGTGTTAGTCCAATGGAAATACCATAAAGGATCTGCGCAAACATGGGAGCGAGAAGACGGGATTAGACAAAAATATCCAAAGTTATCCCTATCTTAGTCGATTCCGAGGACGGAATCAATTTAACGGGGGAAGTTTGTAACAGCCCGTAATTTATTAAGTATAAATTACAGCATCAAACCTTGGGTATTTAAATGATTTTGTCTAATTATTAGTAATTAACTGAAAACATGCGTTGTAGATGGTTAATTATATTAAGTTATATCTAATTATGAAAACTTGCCCAAATTAGCTGAAATAAATTTAAATAATTAAATTTAACTAATTGACAAATTAAAGACTTGAAAATGATAAAATGGACTAAAATAAATAAAATTAGTCTAAAAAGATAATTCTAGCAAATCTAGAACCTTCTTACTATTATTTGCATCTAAAAATGCAAATCAGATCATTAAGGGTAAAATGGTCAACTCCTAAAATTTAGTTAGAAAAATCAGATTTTCTCTATTTTATTATAAATAGAGTATGCAAACTCCTTGAAATTGTTTAGCAAAATTCAGAATTCTTCTTTTCAGACTCTCTCTCTCTACAAATTCGACTTCTCTCTAACTTTTCTCCTAAAAGGCTCAACGAAATCTCGTGATTTATACATCATCGAAAAGATATCGTCGAGCTCTACCATAATCTGCCATTGCATGTTCGATTTTGTTCTGATTTGAGGTAAGTTCGACACCTTTTTCTCTCTTTTGTTCCGGTTTTGAGATAAAAATCGAATTTCCTCAATTCTTCTTCATTTAAAGCTGATTTGCTCTCGTTTAGGACTTGATTTTGTTTGGAAAACGTCTATAATCATCGAATCTCGTATGCTATAGCTTGGACAAAGGTTAGTGACGTTTTCTCCCTTATTTATGTTTGATTTTATTTGCTGCTGTATTTTGAATCTAAAGACCCGAAATATTGAAGTTGGATAGGTAATAAACTCGAAAATGTGTTAGAAATGAACCTAAAAATGAACCTATAAATGTTCCAAGATGTTTTAGGAAATTTGAACTAGAAATGCATGCTTAAATGATGAACAAGAAGAACAAATTCGAGAGATCCACGAACAAATTCGAATTCATCATCAGATAAAGTTCGAAATTGATTAAATTAATGACTTTTGGTATCCAAATAGGCTAAATTCGAACTGCATAGATTCGAACCACCCTAAACTCGAAACTTAAGTTCGAATTCACCCTAAAATCGAAGCTTAAATTCGAATTCCCCTAAAATCGAAGCTTAAGTTCGAAATATTCTTAAATTCGAAGCCCAAGTTCGAAACTTGTTTAGTTTCGAGCCAAAGTTAAATTGTAAATCAGATTAAGTTCTTGATCGACCTTATGTTTGTGTATGATTTTGAATTAAAAACACTTGTTTTATGTTATGAACCCTTAGAAATTGTACAACATGATTTGCTTTGCTAATACTATGGTTGGCTTTGTATTAAGGCCATATCTCTGTAAAACCTATGAACCCATAGTAATCTGATAAGAACTCAAGGTTATACCTTGGTAGGGACCTAAAGGAGTTCCTATTGATTTACTTGACCAATGATACGAATAGGCTCACTCTGGGACATTAGGAACTACCACAGACTCGACAACAAGACATGATAATAACCTAATAATATAATTAGGGTTATATAGATCATGTTATAAACTTGACATTGATATGCCAGACTTGAAACTGAACTGCAGGAACCAGCCGATTTGACAGAGTAAATTGGACGGCTTAATTCGTTAAGCACTAACTAACTAAGTTACATTGCTCAGGACTACTGTGAGTGACAAATTACATTAAGTACATGCATATGTTACAATACTTATTGGTGATTTTTACTGAATTGTATGGAAACATCTATTATTGCTGCCTGTTCTTGAATACTCTATTGTATGATAGGAACTTACTTTTGACATTGTTGAAATTAGATATCGGATATGCCTTGGACTGCATGTTCACTTTTATATTCTATGCAAATACTTAGCATGCTTGCTGCTTACTTGTTTGTTAATACATTTGAATCTGCATACCGCATTTACTGTTCTGACCGAATGTGAGATCTCCATTCTCAGGAAGGAATTCTGCAGATTCCATTCCTATTTGATCGTTTCCATACGTTTCCCGTAGGGCTTTGGCCTTACACATGGGAATACAGATTGGGCTGATCTCCCAAGTCTTTTGCCGTCTCTGACGTGTTGACTTGCCGACATGAGCTGATAGTATTATATATATATATATATATATATATATATATATATATATATATATATATATATATATATATATATATATATATATATATATATATATATATATGTGGAAGCTAATGGAACTCTGTTAACTCACTAAGCAATGTTACCTTACTCTGTCATGACAACTCTCTTTATAGGAAAAGTTGATAAGGGCAAGACCATAGCAGGCAGTTCGTCCCAGGCTAAGTGAACCAGGATACTTGATGATTACAGACTTTTTGGACCTAGTGCTGATGCATATTTTGTAAAGAATATTGCGGTCTCGGGTAGCTTGTTCAATCTTCCGCACTCTGATTGAAGATTTTAGAAGCTAGATTAGACCACCATCATATCTTTATATATATTTTGTAATTAAGTATTTTAAAGCAACTTGAATCAGGCATTTGGACATGTGGTATCAGACAACAGTAATATTTATTACTTAATGAAATGTATTTTAAGAAATTATGACGTGTACTGTTTGTGGTAACTTGGGTGTTACATCCGACCCCTTTTTTTGTGAGTGACCCGCGTGTGAATTAAGAAACCTTTCTTTCCCAATGTTCTTTGGTTTTACCTTTTCATTTAAATGTTAATTAAGTAATTAATTAATATATCTAATTAATTTAGAATTTCTAAACTCTATGAAATTTACAAATTCTGTTTTATTATTGTAATTTACTAAATTGATTAATATATTTTAAGGAAACTTTTAACTTACCACAAATTTATAAGTTAAGATTAAGAGTAAATTACAGAAATGGTCCCTGTGGTTTGTTTAAAATTATGGAAACGGTCCCTCAACTTTTAAACTTGCAGTGACGGTCCCTCGAACCACTTTTTACTTGCAGAATTGGTCCTCCTGTTTCTAAATTTTTTAATAATGACGATTTTGCCCTTCTTTTAATTAAGTTGGGGTTACGTGGTTTAATATAATCCTTTCCAATTTTGGTCATCTTTCTGAAGGTTGTTTCAGATGTGTGGTTGGAAATTTGTGATAATCAAGAATTTAATAATTTATGAT
>JAANYP010006884.1:0-10167 GCA_020465985.1 Centrapalus pauciflorus | reverse complement strand
CGGGAGGAATACAGTTCTTAGGCGATAGACCGGTGAGTTGGTCTTCCAAAAAGCAGAATTGTGTATCCACATCCACAGCTGAGGCTGAGTATGTAGCAGCTGCAAGCTGTTGCTCTCAAGTGCTGTGGATGAGAACACAATTACGCGATTATGGGTTCTCACTCACCAATATCCCGATTTACTGTGATTCTCGAAGTGCAATTGCCATCTCCTGCAATCCCGTGCAGCACTCTCGAACAAAACATATAGATATCAGGTATCATTTTATTAAAGATCACGTTGAAAAGGGAACCATTGAGTTGTATTTTGTTGGCACGGAATACCAACTAGCGGATATATTTACTAAAGCTTTAGACGAACCTCGTTTTCGGTTTCTAGTATCTCATATCGGCATGTTGAATCCACCTTCCAATTAAATATCAGATATTGTCTTAAATAATTCTATTTCAATCTATCATGATTGAAATTCTTTTATTTTAGAAAATAACTGTTATTTAAATTTAAGGATTATGTCACAAGATTGAAACTCAATCTTTCCTTATCTGCGTATATTTTTAATAATTAATGATCCTGATAATATGCTGTGTGAATTGTTCATCATGGAGTGGGATGCAAACAATATCCAGGTTTGTCGGTATTTGTAAGGCTTAAAGAAGGGTTGTCGCGTTTAAAATCTGAAAAGGAAAAGGAAAAAGGACCGGTATTTAGTTGAGGGGGAGTAGAGTTAGGATTTTTAATTCTGTGTTTCTTTTTATCTCTTTTATAGTTAAATTTTTTTTTGAATTTTAGGATAGTCTTAATCTTAATTTAATTTTAAGTGTTAATTTAATAGGTCAGAAAAAATCACAAAATATTTTAACTTTCAATTTTATCAAAAAAAAAAAAAAAAAAAAAAAAAAAAAAAAAAAAAAAAAAAAAAAAAAAAAAAAAAAAACAAATAGATTTCAGTTTACTTCATTTCATTTTATTTTAACTTCAAAATTAAAGAAAATACCAAAAATATTTTCATTTTAAGTTGTATTGGGCCAAAATATTTTTGTTTTGTTTAAATTCCTTAAAAGCCCAATTTTTTTGTGTTGTGTATTTGTTGAGCCAGCGGCCCATTCTTATTGGGGCGCGGATCCTGCTTGACCCGGACCCGACCCGCGAGGAAGCTTATTTAAGGGGGGTCAAATGGTCAATAAGACTTTTACTTCCTTCATCTTCAAGCTTTCTTCTTCTTTCTTCTTTCTCTCTCGTCGACTACCGCCTATTTCCACCATAACCACCGATCTAAAGCTTTTGGACTTCCTTTTTCTTTGATTTTTCTTGCTTCATTCATCTTCGGCACTTCGAGGTAACATCTTTTTAACTTTCTTTTAGCTTTTAATGTCTTCTTTTATGTGTTTGATTCTATATTTTTTCCTCCTTTTTATTCTCGGTTTTTGATAGTTTTAGGTAGTTTAATGTGTTATTTCTTCTTAATTGTAGTTAGATAAAATGTTCCTTAGGTTATTTCAGTTTAGGATCTGTAATTTCATGCATTTTCAGTAACATGTTAACTGTTCACGTTTATATCTTGCATGAACATTAACTGCACTCATGCAGTTTCGGATGTCCGAATTCGGACCACCACCCGAATTCGGATGTCCGACTTAGAATAATTTCAAAATTTTTCAAAGTACAAAATCACATTTCGGACCACTGTTGATCCGAATTCGGTTCACAGTTTATCCGAATTCGGACCATCACATCAGGGTCAAAATTTTCAAAATTGAAAAATTGTCTAAGTATGTTCACCACTATGCATCCGAATTCGGATGATACCCGGATTCGGTCCTCATCCGAATTCCAGGTACCATCCGAAATTGAGACACTTTCATTTCATTGCATGCATTTTCACAAGTCAAAATCCGAATTCGGACCATGTTCACACCACATCCGAATTCGGACCACCATCCAATCATATCATGAACTACAATTCGGACCACCATCCGAATTCGTTCCCCACTTATCACCTCATCCGAACTCGGTCCAACTCACTTCATTCATGCATCATTCCATTTCGGACAGATCCGAATTCGATGACACTGTTCATCCGAATTCGGACCATCCGAAATCCAACACTTAGGATTTTTTAAAATTTTCATTTTTCATGTTTTCCATTTCTGCATTTTCATAAAAATTAAAAAAAAAATCACAAAAATAGTTCCATCCAAGTGCATCATTGATTAGAGTTAGGACCAGTGTTTGAGTGAAACAGTCTCATCTAACATCGGTCTCTTAACGATTGACTTTAGACTTTGTTAGTAGAATTTTATTCTACTAATAAAGACCCGATGTTAAACAGATCAGACAATTTCTATTTCACACTCATCTAGACTTCACATCAATGCTTTATCATATCAAGTCTTATGATTCTAACTTTGTTGCACTTTGCAGGAAAATGGATCCCGCAATTGTTCTTACCATACCCCATCCTCCTATTCCTAACAACAACGCTCAGCTACCCGAGGAAGCCATTCTGCCGAGCACCGAGTTTTTCGAGTTTATCCCCCATAACTGGCAACTCGACGTCTCTATCCTCCCAAAAGAATCCCAAACCCTTGCCTTTGACATTCTCATCCGCCATCCCATATATTATGCCCTTTCCACAGCCATAGTCGTTCCCCAAATTTACCTACAACAATTCTGGAATAGGCTACAATTCATAACTGTAGGTCCCGAGAGGTTCCCAAAGTATATAGTTATAAGCTGTAGAGGGGGGGTGAATACAGCAATTTAAAAGCTACACACTCTTTTCTCAATGTTTGTATGTATTATCAACAATTTGTTCATTACAAACAAGCTTGAATGCAGAATAGTTCAAGCTGAGATGACAGATACAACAGTATGCTCACTAGTCTAAGACAAACTCAAACTAGTATACAATGAATACACTCACTAAGAAGCACTCACTGTGTTTACAAGACTTAAGGGAACAGCTTATGTAAAACAGCTTAGACACACAGATGCTGGTTTACACAGAAGGTTTGCATGCATGAAAATCACACTTGCACATTCACTCTTGGTTTCAGCACTTAGCTTTCTTCACACTTCTTTCTGACCTTAGAAGCTTCCTTTTATACTCACTTAGAGGATCTAAGAGAAATATCTTCATTGGACGGAATGAAAAAGGAGAAGTCTTGTTGAAAAGACAACATAACCTTTTCTGCACCTTTCTGAAAAGCAGACTTGTCTTCACATGTGCAGAACTTTTGTCTTTTTACTTTGTCTACTGTTGCATTGCCTTTAACTAATTTAGGAATGTCAACTTTGCGTCTTTCTTCCTTGTAAAGGCCTATTTTGATATAAGAAAAAGGTCAGTCACCCTTTTTCAAATAACCTTTTGTCTTCATGTTACAGAAACAGCTTGGGCAGCCTGAGCAGTTCTGGTTTTCCCACTTTGTCTTCGACTTTGTAAACTGATCTTGTAGTCAAAAACAATACATGATGACTTGGAAACAAATTCCATAAAGTGTTTAGCCTGTTCACAAAGAACAGGTTCTGTTCACAAAGAACAGAACACTTTAAAATTGCCCAAGCTGCTCAACAGTGTAGAGCAGCGTAGACAGTTTATGTCCAGTCTGTTCAGTAGACAGAGCAGCTTGGACAAACTGTCTTAGTTGCAACACATGCAACATATAGAACAGCTTTAGACTGATATTGCAAATCATTTTCAGGTTTCAATAAGACATATAACAGGCCTTAAATTCAACCTTCAAATGCATCAACAGGTTTGATTATAAATCTCCCCCTCAGATGTAGAACAGGTTTGACTGAGGCCTTTTTGTGCCTAACATGTATAAATTCGTTTTCATAAAGTTTTGACTCGTCGAGTCGAGCCCCTGTACACCCAAACACTTGATTTAAGCTCTATAATGCTACTATAAGATCATGTAATCATACTATACTTATATAACAATTAAATTGACATTAAACATTGCCCAAAAGCCTATAACTCAATAAGAGGCGTATCGGTGTCGATAAATTCGGAAACTGAAACCGAAAACGCTTATACATTTCAAATAACTTCTAAACCTTATGATATACTACTATAAGCTTATGAATGCTTTGAATATCACTATTTGATAGGTTTGGAGCTGAAGGGAGCCCGGTTATCTGTTCAGGGCGTTAAGTGGCTTATTGGCTGTATTGAGCATTAAAGACTATCTTTAGCCTATAATACTGTGAGTTCTAGTATTGATATATGTGTTGCATACGTAATTACATGTTTATTTTATTTATGACATTGTGCATATCTATGTAGCATCATCCTATTATATGATGCATTGCACTGGTTGACAATTTATTATCCTGTCGTAGTTGGCAGGTTATGGTATAGTTGGCAGTTTTGTTACTTGATCATGGTCTATGGCCAACATACCTTATTTGATACCTACAGTCACTTACATTGGCTTTCATGCTACACCTAATGATTATTCATTTCATGCTTCATATGATTATACTTGATTAACTCATTGTGAGCTATGCTCATTTCATTGGCCTCACTGGACGTCCAAGTTATCATTATTATTATCAAGCGCCTTACTACGTGTTTGTGTGTGTAAATTCCTACACCGCATAAGCTTACGGGTAGGTGGTCGGACTTCGGGCGCCGGTTAGAGTTTCACAGCTAGACATGGAAGCCGGTTAGTTGGCAACGACGGGTTAGTGGGTTATGCTCGCAACCTATGCAAATTAGTGGGCTATGCCCACACCATTTTTATTAAAAGATATTGCACTTGTCATTTCATAATCATTTTTAATATTAGTACATGTTGTATGTCTTGCACTCTATATCAATCTAGTAACTCACTTAGAAAATCTTATTTGCTAACCCTCACAATTGATGTATTACAGGAGGCATTAGTAAGGGAAGGAGATTACCGGGTTTGATCCCAATACTTAGTCAGACAGACTTGTAGTACATTTGGTAACGCTTCAGGTTTATGGTTGAAATTTTGGAGTAGATTACCCACCTAACTGGTAGACGTGCACTTATATGCACTTAATGTCTCTTGATTGATATCAATGATCGTAATTACTTAAAAGTATTCTCTAAATTCATCTTATGTTTCAAGTTATAGTTTATAATCAAACAGGGATTTGACTCCGTGTGAACAGGTCATGCCCGATTTTCTTTAAAAAACCTCATTAATGATCATATAACGTTGAGATGGGTGTTTCATATATAACACATAAATTAACATCCAATACTATGAAAAAGGCTATAAAAACTATCGAAAAACACAACGTGTTGCTGGAATCCGATAACTCAAATCGGGAACGCTTAAATACCTAAATTGACATCCAAACCTTATAATATGCTATAATAAGCTTATAAATACTTTAAATATCATTGTTTGAAAGTTTTGGGTCGTAAAGGAGTGTCGGTTGCCAAATTGAGAAGCTAAAGGCAAGAGTCGAGCTTTAAGAAGCTTTTGAAGGATATTGCTACATAAAGGCTACTTTTAGCCTATTTTGCAGTGAGTTTTAGTATTGATATGTGTGTTGCATACATATATACATGTTTACTTTTAATTATGACATTGTGCATAATCTTGGGCATCATCCTCTCATATGATGCATTGGACTGGCTGTCGATTAGTTATATGATCTTGGCCTATGGCCATGAAGCCTTATTTGACACCACCAGTTATACACATTGACATCATTATCATGCTTTGATCATTTTTTTTCCTACTTACCATGTTTATAGTTGTTTAAACCCATTGTTGAGATATGCTCTTTCATTTGGCCTCACTGACGTCCTTATTATTGTCAGGATCTAAAACTGAATAACCAAGACTAACTGATTTGAATTTCTCAGAGTATAAATCAATAATCTTGCTTTGAATCAAAGTTTAATCAAGAAGTTTGCGGAATAACACTTAATTATTTTAACAAAAACTTTCAGAAACAATAATGCATAAAACACAGGAAGTAATCAAGACTGTTTGTATTGCTGAATTCAATGATTACAATCACCTCTAATCTGTTTGATTAGACAAAGAACACAGACTGTTCTTAGGGTTTTACAACCTTAGAGGCTTATGAAAACTCTATCAATAAAGCAATTACAGACTCAAAATATGCAGAAAACTTCTATACAATAGAAAGACCTATTCTATGTATTTATATTGCTTCTTGATATGTTTCCTTGACGAATAATGACTTCTCTGATAGTAGATATGCTGGAATCTTCATGAAGATATCTTTTCCTGAAAATCAGCACTTTCTGTTTATGAAACTGTTGAGCAGCTTGAATCTCTTGACAGCATGAACTGAGCAGCTTGAGTTGTTTTACTCTGGCAGCTTGAACTTTTACACTGGCAGCTCGAGTTTCTTCAACTAGCAGCATGAACTTTGGATTTACATATAAAATCTACTAACAATCTGAGAAGTCTAACTAACAGTTTGAACACACTTAAACTATTTCCCAACAATTATTATTATTATTATATATTTAAACGCCATTCTGCGTGTTTGTGCATATAAATTTCTACTTCCGGAAGCTTACGGAGTAGGTGGCTAGACTTCGGGTGCCGGTTGGAGTTGTCTAGACTCGGTTCTAATCCGGGTTGGCAACGTGCGGGTTCTCGAGTCTCCATTGTGACATATGCGATAGTGGGTTTTATTCCCACAACATTTTATTAAGATATTGCAGATGTCTCTTTTTATAACTACTTTTATTACTGTTGCATGTTCTATGTTTTGCACGTCATATCGATCTAGTAACTCACATAGAAAATTTTATTTGCTAACCCCTCACATTTATTTATCTCAGGTGGTGTTAGTAAAGCAAGGAGATTGTCGGTTCTGGTCCTAAGGCTTAGTCGGACAGACTTTGAAGCCGTGACTTTTGGTAAAGTTAAATGCTAGTGTTTTGGGGAATTTGGGTAGATTGCCTACCAATGTATGATATGGTTGTGGAAATCCTAACTTTTTGATGATTGTTGATGTACCAAAATTTCAAGTAGCTTGTAATTATATATATAAATTGCTTCCGTTTACTTATACACCTATTGAATCAAGGAAATGGACTTCGTGCGAACAGGTCATGCCCGATTTTCTTTTAAACCATGTTAATCATGGTTAATCTAATGCAATTCCATTAATTATTATATTATGTTGAAATAGGTGTTTCAAATTGGCCAATAATTTTTATAGCACCCCCTTGCAAATCCTATTTCTTCAACATCCCCCAAGTTTTTACCCTTCACATTTTAACTATTATCTTTATATATGTATGCTTCAATTACTAGTACATTTAGCTTTAGGGACTCGTACATGATTGTATGGACTTCAATTTACAAGGGTTTAAAGCACATAGTGCAAGTGAGTGAAGCTTATGGCTAACAATCCTATGATAATCATAATAAAAATATTAAGTTGTAGTTCATTCGGAAATTTAATTATTACCTTAGTTATGAGGGTGTTACATTTACATATCATCTTTATAATGTTAGTTAAAACATGTGTATAAAAAAATGATTTTTAAAGGAGGTTAGTCATGGTGTGCTGCATAATGAGTGGTACACTCTCGATATAATATATACATATATATACATATATATATATATATATATATATATATATATATATATATATATATATATATATGTGTGTGTGTGTGTGTGTGTGTGTGTGTGTGTGTTTCATTTACTCTCTATATACACAAACACACATTTCTTTCATTTATCTCATATATATTCTCTCATTACTCGCTCTCTATATACACATAATTTAAAATAAAAAAATGTCTTCATCATCTTCATCTTCGGAGTCAATAGAATTTATCGCGAAAGAGGTTAACGTTTACTCACAAGCTGTTCGAGCTGTTTTAGAATTTGTAAAAAATGAAGAAACTGAAACTTCACATCCTGTAGAATCAAGAAAATATATACAAAGGGATCATGAATATGCACATGATCGTCTAATTAATGATTATTTCGCTGAGGATGCTCTTTTTCAATAGTATTATTTTCGTCGCCGTTTTAAATGCAAAAGTCGTTATTTATACGTATTATTGACGAATTGACGAGAGAGTGTCGGTACTTTGAACAGAAGATGGATGCCAGAGATACGGTCGGATTTTCTCCGATTTAAAAATTTACGACCGCTCTTCGTCAATTAGTATACGGTACGTCCGCCGATGGTTTGGACGAGAGTTTCAGAATGTCTTCTCGTGTGGCAATATAATGTCTTGATAAATTTTGTAAGTACATTCTATGAATTTATGGCCCTAAATATTTACGCAGATCTAACTATAATGATATACAATAATTATATCCTCATCATTCTAGCGTTCATAGCTTTCGTGGTATTCTTGGAAGTTTATATTGTCTCCATTGGAGTTGGGGAAATTGTCCTAATGTATACAAAGGTCAATACACCCGTAGTGATCATGGTCACCTAACAGTCATACTTGAAATGGTGGCGTCACAAAATCTTTGGGTTTGGAATGCCTTCTTTGGTGTCTCGGGGTCAAATAATGATATAAATGTGTTGAATATGTCACCACTGTTCAACAAAATATATATGATGGCACGACACCCGAATGTCCATTTGAAATACGTGGCTCTACATACATGTAAGCCCCGACCTTACGGAGGAGTCTTAATGACAAGGTCCCAAGTAGCAACACAGTATCAATCACAACTAAAATAGATTATAATAAAGTGTGGGATTTAAATATTACAGAAGTTAGGATCGGCTTACAACAAGTTTAAAGCTATAGTATGAAAGGGCACAATGACATTAATCTAGTACATAACCACAATGCAAAGCATTGCTTCTACCCAAACCACCATTATAATCTTCTTCACACAGTACCAATTGCAGATCCAGTAGTGGTCTAGTGACTTCAAATTTGGGCTTGCAGTACTTAAGGACTTGGTTTGGCTAGACTTTTTCCTTTGTCTTTTCCTCTAAAATATTTAACAACAACTATAAGCGTTGGGCTTACTGAGTTTATAGATTTAACTGTTAACATGCAATGACATTTAAAGCGGAGCCTTAAGACTTTAGACTTTATACTTTAAGCGTGATTTTGACTTAGTTGTCACTATCAACCAGACATTGTGAGACATAAGACTATAAGACCTGATGATGTCAATTCCCACGCACACGCTTTACTATGTGGGGATCAACCACGTACTGGGCTAGCTACCAGTAAGACAACATGGCAGACATCAGAGTAGACATAGTCATAGACAAACATAAACAAGTCAGACATGAATTAAGTAAGAACATATGTAACATCCGGCATTAAACCAGGTTAGCAACTATGACCTAATCAGTGTTTAATAGCCAATTATAACCTAATCAGTGGCCATTAGCAATTAATCAAGGTGATTAACAATGTTTATAAACAAATTCAACTCAATTAGAATCAATTTCACCGGTGCGATGAATCGGCAAATCAATTAATCCGATCAATTTGCGATATGATGGATTAATTCAACTAAGTAGATAATTAATGATTAGTGACACTAATCATACACTAATACACTTACTTAACATTAATTATGCAAGACTAAAACAATTCATTAAAACAATGCATCGAAAAGTATTTATGAATTTACAAGAAAAGGGAAATACAAGAATTCAATTTATAAATACTTTTAAAAAAAATGTAAAATACTCCATAGATACCATCATATGGCGGGTCTTTAGGCTAGTACATGTGTAGATTTGATTTCAATTTTTTTATTCCAAGCCTCCATAACCCATCAAAATCATACCTTCTTCATCTTACTCTTTCACTTCAACCAAATCCACACACAACCTCCATTTGATGATCACTTTTTTCCCTATAAATAAGAGTTCATCTTTCATTTGTTATCACACCTTCAAAACACAAGAAAACTCTCTCTCACTCTCTATAAAAATCGGCCACAAGGCCTTGTGCAAAAACCAAAATTTCAATTTTGGTGTTCTTCAAATATTTCAAGGTATTCTTTGTGCAACTCTTTCAAGATCAATTCTTCTACTCATTTTCATTCTCCTAACACTTCAAAGTAAGTAAATTCTAACTTATTTCATCTTATATTTATGCATAATATATATAATCACCAACAACAACAAGTTTCATAAAAGCTCAAGTTTATAAATTTCTAGTTTTGTTTTTAAGTTTTTTTCTTC
>JAANYP010006883.1:0-19502 GCA_020465985.1 Centrapalus pauciflorus | reverse complement strand
TGTGCAATAATTTCTGCCAAAAACCTAGGATACATCAAAAATTTCCCATTCTTTAGGGAATGATGCCTTAACATCCCCTGAAAAATCATGTTAGAAAAATTGAACTGTTGGCCAGTAGAAAAGCACACTAAGGCAGTGGCAATATTTGAAGAAAACTCAGACCAACCAGTTCTTTTGGGGCTTAAACATTGCTGAATAAGGTGCACAAGGTATTTCCATTTAGGAGAAAAATGTGCCTTAAGAAAAGTAAAAGAATCAGCAGGGCCCCTATAACCAATGTTTTGAAGACCAAAATGTAAAGCTTGAAGGGATAGGTCGGTCATACCTGAGGCATCTTGAAGATGCAAGTGATGTCGGATGGATTCCTCAGTGATATGGATATCAGTTCCATCAATCTTGGAAAGGAGGGTAGGCACTCCATTGATGGTTTGAACAGATGCATGGTTCCAAAACTGTTCTATATGGGAGATGTATATAGTAGGGTTTATGGATAGTGCATGATGGATATGGGAGTGCCTGAGGAAATCCATCATTGCATGGAACGGTTGGAGTTCAGCATGTTTCAGAGTGTATGGGAGGCAGTTGTGTTCTTTTACGAACTCCATGGATGAACAAACGATGGTTTTAGGGTTTGAAAGAAGAATGTGTGATTCGTTCAGAGAGAAAGCAGAAGTCCGTGGAAGAAGAATATGTAACTGGTAGTTACAACTGAACGAAACCGGGACCTTTAAAGGTTTCGAAAAGTTGGGTCCCGCGCACACATTTTAAAAATTACCCAAATACCCTGCACACTTTGACAGATCAAGTGAAAATAACTAGCAGTCCGAGAAAATGAACTAGCAGCATGAGAAAATACTCATGCTGTTAGTGTAAAATTGTGCAACTTTTCAATGGAACAGTGTCTCCCCCTTAAATTAGCATACTGAGTAGATAATAATGAAAACCAATTAATCCATGTTTACCATACCAATGTTTGATACTAGGAAAGTGAACCTTCCCACATCAAAAGGTTTTGTAAATAGATCAGCTAGCTGATCATCTGTATGTATTTTGGTAACTTGGATTAACTTCTTTTCATTACAATCTCTGATGAAGTGAAACCTGATTTCTATATGCTTGGTTTTTGGGAATTTCACTGGGTTTTGCACAATGCTAATTGCACTTGAATTGTCAATATAAATAGGAGTGGATAAGAAATTCATACCATAGTCTCTTAGCTGATTTTGAATCCACATTACCTGGGAGCAGCAACTTGCAGCTGCTACGTATTCTGCTTCAGTGGATGATGTGGAGACAGTTGTTTGCTTTTTGCATTGCCAAGAGACCAGTCTTGCTCCTAAGTATTGACATCCACCAGTTGTGGATTTTCTGTCAATGTTGCATCCACCATAGTCACTGTCAGAATAAGCAGTTAGTTCAAAATGAGAGTCTTTAGGATACCATAGACCTAAATGTGGTTGGCCTTTAAGATATCTAAAGATTCTCTTAACAGCAACCAAGTGAGAATCCTTTGGAGAGCATTGAAACCTAGCACACACACAGACAGCAAACATAATATTAGGTCTTGAAGATGTTAGATACATGAGAGATCCTATAAGGGATCTGTATAGATGAATATCCACATCTATGCCATCTTTGTCTGTATGGAGCTGTTTATGAGGATCCATTGGAGTGCTTGCAACCTTTGTGTCTTGATAGCCAAACTTTTCCAATATGTCTTTGACATACTTTGATTGACTTATGAATAGACCAGTAGGCCTCTGTTTAACCTGTAGCCCTAGAAAGAATGTGAGTTCCACCATTGAACTCATTTGAAACTTTTTGTGCATTAGGGCCTCAAATTCTTTGCACAAACTATCATTAGTTGAGCCAAATATGATGTCATCAACATAGATTTGGACAAGTAGAATCTCAGCTTTGATGGATTTAGTGAAGAGTGTTTTGTCCAGAGTGCCTCTCTTGAATCCATTCTGTAGAAGATATGATGACAGTGTGTCATACCATGCTCTGGGGGCTTGGTGAAGACCATAGAGAGCTTTATCTAGCTTGTACACCCTGTCTGGATACTTGTAGTCTTCAAAACCAGGAGGTTGACACACATACACTTCCTGTTCAATTGTCCCATACAGGAAAGCAGACTTAACATCCATTTGATACACTTTAAATCCTTTGAAACTTGCATATGCTAGAAATAGTCTGATGGCTTCAATTCTTGCTACTGGAGCAAAGACATCATCATAATCTCTTCCTTCTTCTTGAGTGTACCCTTGTGCTACTAGTCTTGCTTTGTTCTTGATGACTATCCCTCTCTCATCCTTCTTGTTTCTGAACACCCATCTTGTACCTATTGCTCTCTTACCTTTAGGAAGATCCACCAGAGTCCATACATTCTGAATTTTGAACTGTAAAAGCTCTTCTTGCATAGCTTCAATCCAGGCTGAATCTTTTAGTGCTTCTGATGCCTTTTTGGGTTCTAGTTGAGACATGAAACAGGCATGTTCAAAAGCAGCTAGACTGAATTCAGGAACTGCTAGTTCAGCAGCAGCAGTCTCATTTTGAACCATTTTCCTTGTTTGAACAGGAGTGCTTGGATCACCCAGTATTTGATTGAGAGGGTGATACTTGTGAACTCTTAGTGTGGGCTCTCTCTCTGTTTGAAAAGAAGTTCCAAGGTTTGTATCATCTCCATCAGAACCAGTGAATGGTTCAGTTTCGGGAACAGCTTGAGTTTCTAGGCTAACAGCTTGAGAAGCTGTTGGGACTGCTAGCCTAGAAACTGGAACTGTTTCCTTTTGTGTTGGAGCTGTGCTGTCAGGACTTGGGAATGGCACTTCAGTGTCTGGATTTGCATTAAGTGGAGCATTCAGGACCCATGGAGGATCACATGACAGAAGTGGTAGAGTGGTGAAATCATCCCAACTTGTTGAATCTGCAGCAGTCTGAAACTTTGTGCCAACAGCATGAGAAATTGTATTGGCAGCATGAGCGTTTGTGTTAGCAGCTTCAACCCTGGATGCATCAGCTTCTACAGTATACTCAACATAGCTCAGAGAATTTGTTAGTGAATCTAAATCAAACAACCAATCAGGTGCAGTGCCTTTGATATTAGCAGTATTTTCATTAAATTCAACATTGGCACTTTCTTCAATTGTTCTAGACACACTGTTGTATACTCTATAGGCTTTGCTTTGAGTTGAGTATCCTACAAAGAATCCTTCTTCAGCCTTACTCTCAAACTTCCCTAAGTGAGTCTTAGTGTGAAGAATAGTACATGGGCATCCAAAAGGCTTGAAGAAAGCTATTAGGGGACTTCTGTTATGGAATAACTCATAGGGAGTTTTTCCTTGAGATTGGACAACTTGAACCCTATTTAGAACATAACAGGCTGTATTAACAGATTCTGCCCAGAAAGTCATTGGCAGATTTGAATCAGCTAGCATTGTTCTAGCAGCCTCAATTAATGTTCTATTCTTTCTTTCAGCTACACCATTTTGCTGTGGTGTTCTTGGTGCACTATATTGTCTAGCAATGCCTTTGGACTCACAGAAACTGTCTAGAATTTGATTTTTAAATTCAGTTCCATTGTCTGATCTTATCACCTTAACTTTGGAATTAGATTGGTTTTCTATCTTAAGGATAAAAGACTTAACTAGCTCAGCAGTTTCATCTTTGGACCTAAGAAAGTAAACCCAAGTAAATCTGGTGAAATCATCAACAATGACTAAACAGTATGCCCTTTTATTCAAACTCAAAACAGATGTTGGACCAAATAGATCCATATGTAACAACTGAAGAACAGATGAGATTGAATTTACTTCTTTGGCCTTATGAGAAGTTTTGTGTTGCTTACCTTTAAGACATGGTACACAATGATCATCACAAATGAACTCCTTTTGTGGTAATCCTCTTACCAGATTCTTTTTAACTAAAGCATTCATGGACTTGAAGTTCATGTGACACATCCTTCTATGCCAAATAGCAGACTCATTTGATGATGCTTTGGATATTAAACAGCTTAAAGTATTTGATTTAGTCAAGAGACCTGTGTCCATGCAGTAAACATTGTCCTTTCTTGGTGTTCTTAGTAAAACAAGTTTTTCAGGAACTTTGAAATCCTTTGAAAGAACAATGCACTCAGAATCTCCTTTTGAGTTTCCTCCAAATGCAACAAAACCTCCATCAAAACCTTTTAAATTTGACAAGCATTCAGAATTGCCTGTCATGTGCCTAGAGCATCCACTGTCCAGATGCCATCTTGTTCTATGAGGAGACCTGTGGTTGCCCTGCACAAATAACAGCTTAGTTAGTAGTGGAGTAAACCCAAACCAAATTGGTTTTGGGTTGGCCTTGTACATTGACATAACTAAAAACTGTTTTTGACTTCTTCTATTTGGTGAGATCTACTGATGGAGTCTTTGGAGAGTATTTAGTGATAATATGAGGTATCCAACTATTTTGATCATCTTTTCTTCTGAAAGTCTCAGATGATTCACTAGCAGCTCCAGTTTGATGCCCAGCAGCTTGAGCTGTGTTTGTAGTGCTAACAGTTTCAGTTTTTGCACTAACAGCATCAGATTTTGACTTAGCAGTCTGATCTTTTGCATTAGCAGTTTGAGCAACAGATTTGTCCTTGACACACCACATTTGTTTAAAACTTGATTTAGGCTTTGCCAAGACTTGTTTTTGATGTGTGGACTGTTTTTTATTAACTTTTGAGAATCTGTGATCAACTGTTTTCTTTGGAGCTGCTGTGGAAGGTTTCACTTTTGAGTGCTTTGCCTGATTAGGATTTGATTTTGTGTGATGCACAGTCTGTTTTGCAACAGCTGGTTTGTAAAAACAATCCTTGGCTAAGTGATTCTTCCTTCCATAGTGAAAGCATCTTTTGACAGTTTGAATTGGAACACCAGACTTTTCTGTCAATTTCTGGTTCTTGTTTCTCTGGTTTCCTCTTACCTGCTGTTGTTTAGGAAACTTTTGAACACCATGCTTTTGGCATGTGCAGATAGAAACAGTTTTACCTCTTTTAGTTCCTTTTGATGAAGATGCAGTGTTACAGTTAGAATGTACAGAAACTTGTGGAGTAGCATTGCATACACTCATCTTCTCTTTTCCTTTCTTACTGGGAACTTGGACTTCTATGGGTGCACTCTTTGTGTCACAGTCTCTATTTTGACTCTTATCTTCTTTTAATTCAGGACTGTTATCAAGGATAGGATCTACAATAGTCATAGACTCATCTAGTGGTTCATTGACAAGTCTATCAGCAACCTCACTCATTGGATGAATGTACTTGTTATTGTATGGAGGTGGAGTAGCTCTATATCCTATTCCTTCTTTGGAATTGACCTGAGATTTCACTCTATCTTTGAATTGAACTTCCATTAGGTATTCTAGCTTTTGATTTGCTAACTTGAAGTTACCTAGATCTATGTTAACAGATTCCAGTTTCTCATTAGCCTCTAACACCTTCTGTTCAGTTTCTTCTACCTTTTATTCAGAGATTCTATTTTCTTATTGAGTTCCTTTTTCTCCCATTCATGATAGTTTCTATCATACCCCATTTGAATCTCATTATCCTTATAATCATTGATCTGTTTTTCCAGATCTTCTATGGCTTGCATATATTCATATCTCCTTTCTTCCATCTTAGCTAGAGTTTTGCACATGCTCTCATTATGATCTCTGTACTTTTAACCATATTTTTGCATGATTGAGAGCAGAGTTTAGAATTTACCTCAGATGGTAGTTCAGTGGAGGAGACATTTGATGTTTCTGCCATAAGTGCTTGATTTTGAAATTCTTCCTCTGTCTGATCACTCCAGTCAAACACATTGTCTTCTTGAGAGACAAGTGCTGTGGATGATGATGCTTGGATGGGCTGTGAAGTCCTTGATGGCTGTTGACCTTGAGATCTATATTCTCTGGCAAAGTGACCAAGCTTATGGCATTTATAGCATTCCACTTTTGATTTATCAAAAGATGGTTTGCCTTCTGTCTTGGCTTGAAAGTTGGCCCTACCAGTTCTTTTCAGAAATCTTTTGGCCCTCATGGTCAGCATTGCATGTTGCCACTTTAAATCCATCTCTTCAATATCATCTGGATGAATTTGTTCCAAGTCTTCAACATTTAGAGCAAATAATCCATCATTGGCAACAAAGGCCTCATAGTGAGTTTCAGCAGAGTTGCCATCACCACCTGAGAAAGAATCACAGTTATTAGATTTTTCAAAAGATAGAAGAGCAGTATTGTGATTATAAGAAAAAGATTTCTTTTTAGCATCAATCTCAGTCTCAAACACTCTTAAACTGTTATACAGATCATCCAATTCTATCTCATCAAGAGTGTCTTTTGTTCTCCATTGTGCAGCATAGACTGTCCATTCTTCTCCAAGAGATCTGAGAAACTTTCTGTTGACTTCATCTTGATCCAGATTGACCTTTGCACTTTCCAGTTCACTTATCAGTTTGTTGAACCTGTCAAAGATTTGAGTGAGGTTTTCATTCTTGCCACCAGAAAAGTTTTCATACTGCTGTTTCAAGAGGTCCTTTTGATTTCTCTTGGTACTGGCATTACCAGCAAACCTCTTCTCTAAGGCATTCCAAAGAGAGTGAGCAATATAAAACTTTTTGAATTGATGTTGATAAGCATTAGGAATGGCTATTAGTGTAAGTGCTTTCACTTCATTCATTCTAGCCTTCCTTTCAAGTTCAGTTTTTGGAGGAGTTTTGACTGGTTTCCCCTCATCATCAAGTTCTGGATCAACTACAGGAGGAAATTCAACAGCTTCCCATATGGCATAATCAATGAATTGAATACGCTGTTGAATCCTGAGTTTCCACATCTCAAACTCAGTGGGCTTGAGCATAGGCACTTTGAGTCCTTGCCCAGATCCACTGCTGCTATTTTCAAATTCCATTGTAAAAGATTAAAAATTTGAAAGAAAGTTTTCGACTTTGAAAAACAAAGAACGACCTGTGGCTCTGATACCACTTATCAGGATCTAAAACTGAATAACCAAGATTAACTGATTTGAAATTTATCAGAGTATAAATCAATAATCTTGCTTTGAATCAAAGTTTAATTAAGAAGTTTGCGGAATAACACTTAATTATTTTGACAAAAACTTTCAGAATCAATAATAAATAAACACACAGGAATTAATCAAGACTGTTTGTATTGCTGAATTCATCAATTACAATCACCTCTAATCTGTTTGATTAGACGAAGAACACAAACTGTTCTTAGGGTTTTACAACCTTAGAGGCTTAAGAAAACTTAATCAATAAAGCAATTACAGACTCAAAATATGCAGAAAACTTCTCTTCACAATAGGACGACCTATTCTCTGTATTTATATTGCTTCTTGATATGTTTCCTTGACGAACTATGACTTCTCTGATAGTAGATATGCTGGAATCTTCATGTAGATATCGTTTCCTGAAAATCAGCACTTTCTGTTTCTGAAACTGTTGAGCAGCTTGAATCTCTTGACAGCATGAACTGAGCAGCTTGAGTTGTTTTGCTCTGGCAGCTTGAGCTTTTACACTGGCAGCTCGAGTTTCTTCAACTAGCAGCATGAACTTTGGATTTACATGTAAAATCTACTAACAGTCTGAGAAGTCTAAACTAACAGCTTGAATGTACTTAAACTATTTCCCAACATTTAGTTGTCGTTACATGCTTGCTTTAGTTGTTTAGTTTAATTCTTGTTTGCTAGATTTAGTTTTTAATTTAATCTGAAAAATCCAAAAATATTAGTTTAACCTTTTATACTTGTGTTACTTAGTTTGCTATAGTTATTCTGTTAGTTAACTTTAATTATTGTCTTTAGTTGATAACTTCCTCAAAACGTCAAAAATAGCTAAATATTGGTTTAGGTTGTAGTATTTGAGTCTCCAATCTTTATTCCGTTCCCTGAGTTCGATAAATCCTGGGTGATTCTTAAAGCTATATTGCACACGATTGGTACACTGCCAGTTGTGTAATTTATACTTTGGGTTCATTTAGATATTAAAACCTGAGGTGTGTTTTGCACGCACCAGCAACAGAAAGGGTTTTTGCACGCACCAGCAACAGAAAGGGTTTTTAGGTTAAACAAACCATTGATTCATACGAGAGGGTTACAACGATTCGTCATCAAGGCAGCGATTAGGAAGAGACATAGCACCGATTCATCGAGCATAGCATCAGGGTTGCACCGGTTCAAGAGAAGAAGGGCTATACCGATTAGGAGAAATCAGTTCAAAGAAAAGAAGAAGATAGTAACGTCGGTTCAAAGAGAAGTAGCAGAGAACGTTTCTTTTGTGAAGGAGATACACCAAATAGGCCCAACAGAAGAAGTAAAAGGCAAAAGAGAAAAAAAAACAGGTTTTTCTTTTCCAATTTTTAATTTTAATATATATATTCTGCTTATATATATTATAATTATTTTAAGATAGATTTTAATTTATTAGGAATATAAATTAAAGTTTGATATTTGTCATTACAATTTTCGTTAGAAAAAGATTAAATTATTTAAGAAATAATTGTGGTTAGATATAAAATTAAGTTGAATTATTTCTTAGATTTATTTTGAGTTTAAGAGAAAATCAAATTAAAAGAGTATGTCAGGAGATAAAAATAATGTTGTTTTCACAACATTATCATCATATCAATGTCCAATTTTGAAAAATACGAATTATACATTATGAGCATTAAGAATGAAGAAAATATTAGTGGCAAATGGAGTTTGGGATTTGATAGAAGAAATAGATACATCAAATGAGATTGATGTAAAAAAGGATAGTTCAGCATCAGCATACCTATTTCAAGGGTTACCAGAAGATTTGCAAATGCAAGTTGCGGGATGTGAAACAACAAAAGAAATTTGGGATTCGTTAAAATCAAGATTTATTGGCACAGAAGATGTACAACAAGCGCACTCGCAACAACTAAAATCAGAGTTTGAAAAATTACTGATGAAAGAAGATGAGACGATAGATGCATTTGCAGGAAAGTTAATGAGTATTATTTCAAAGGCTGCAACATGTGGATTAACATCTGATGAGCAAACAAAAGTACGGAAGATACTTAATTCAGTACCAGATAGATTTATACCGGTAGTAGCAACTATTGAGATGATTGCAGACCTTAAGACAGTAAAGTTAGAAGAAATTATTGGAAAACTTAAGACTTACGAAGAAAGGATTAAGTTTAGAAAAAGTAGTCAGGAATATTATAGGGAGAAGTTATTGTTCACACATCAAGAAAATGACAGAGAAGTTATGAACACAACAATAGACGAGGAGGAAGAAATCAGACACAAGGAAGAGGCCAAGGAAGATTCGCAAGAGATAACAGATTTAAAGATAGTCATGATAAAGGAGGAAGAAATCCTGGAAATCACAGCTACCAAAGAAGAGATATTAGAGAGATAGAATGCTACAATTGTCACAAATTTGGACATTACGCTAAGAATTGTTCAGAACCAGATCATAGAAAAGAAGCCTCAAACCTCATTGAAGAAGACCTAGAACCAACGTTACTGATGGTTATTGATCAAAATTAGATCAATAACGAGAGAGAGAGAGAGAGAGAGAGAGAGAGAGAGAGAGAGAGAGAGAGAGAGAGAGAGTAGACAAGGTCGAGCTTAGACCAAAGAGAGCATGATTGATCGAGAGTAGATGATCAATCAAAGAAAAAACTGATCAAGAGTAGATCATTTTTCTTAAAAGTAGAGATTCAAAGAAGAACTAATCAAGAGTAAATCGTTTTTCTTAAAGTAGGTTAGAGAAACCGAAGATTTGATTCAGCAAAATCAAATACAGATAGAGAGACCGCATTTGAGACACAGATGCAGCATTTAGACACAAATGCACAGACAGTTAGAGAACCTAACAAGATTGAGATTGCACAAGCAAGAAGATGCAAGTGTTGCAAGATTGAGATTACACGAGCAAGAAGATGCAAGTGTCGAAGACAAACAGAAGATTGAAGTCAAAGATGTACTTGAAGAACAATCAAGATTAAGGGGGAGAATGTTAGTTTATCTTGATTATGTAATTAGTTTAGAGTTAAATATGTAATTATTTAAAGTATAAGGGCCTAGAATAGCATGTAGTAAACATGAAGAGTTGCAACTATTCGTAAAAGTCGCAACCGTTCATGAAAGGGTACGCCCGAACCATTGTGTCGGTTCAGACACACCTCTTAGATTATTATAAATAGGAAGCATTGTAAAGATTGTAAATTGTGTATTTCCAAGATTATTAATAAAAGTTCAGTTTAGTAAATCTTGTGATTGTTTTTAGAGAGTTTTCCCAACATTATAATCCCATATGCCAAAATGGTAATGGTTAGATTAAATCTTTTTTTTTTTTACAAACATCATTTTACGTAATTTTACCGTACTAGGGTCATTCTATCTAATTTTATTATAAATTGGCTGTTTTTTTTAAATTTAAATCAATCGAATCGGTTACCATTTTTGTGAGACCTTTATTTTCATAAAAATAATGGAAAGGGGATCATTAATGAATTGTTTTTTTGTCATTAATTTAGTAGGTATTTCACAAGGACTTCTACTAGAAAAATGACCACGAGCAGCGGCCGAAACACATAGTGTGGCTTGCAAATGAAGTTAGCAACAGGTTTTGCTGGTCGATGCTAATTAGCAACGGGAACTTGTAAAATTGGGGAAAATTTTGATCATCGGTTGCTACATAAATTAGCATGATTTACTCTCTTGTGCTATATTTTGACAATATATCAATGAATTAATATTCTTACACGATAACGTTCAACCATTTCAATAGATTAATCTGCGATTATTTTAACTCTAATTATGATCTCATTAATCCCAAAAAAATAATGACAGGAACAAATCAATAAACCTGAAACATTTTTCATGTCATTCTTTTACAAAACAGTTCTCTAATATGATATCGTGCAAGGTTTATTTATTTCAACCGACTGAATTGACTTACTATGTTATCAAGTTAAATGAAATCATCTTCATTTTCAACGAACCCAGAAATGTTGAAGCTGAATTGAGTCTTTCAACAATGCCATGGACAGAGGCTACAAACTAGCAGTGAATGAGTTTGCAGACCTCACAAACGAAGAGTTCAGAACCACAAGGAACGAATTAAAGCCACATGAGTGCTCCCCGTCAACCTCTGCTTTTGAGATTAATTGCGTAGTTAGTTTAGAAGTTAGTTTCTTATTAGTTTGAAAAATATAAATAGGGGTTTATTAGGGGCTATTAGAATATGAAAAAAAATGTAGCCTGTTGTAAGAAAATTTGATAATAAAGATTTGCAATTTGTTTTTATGCTTGATTTCATTTTGATTGATTTGAGATTTGCATAACAAAAAAACCAGTTAGAGTGTAGTTCTTGAAAAACTTATTTTCCAAATTCTTTGATGAATGATGATCAAAAACCTTCAGTGATGACCTCTGATCCTTTCATGTTATTTTAGGATGAAAATATAAATTGAAATCATAACTAAATTTAGTTCTTTGAAATAATAAATAAATCAAACTAATCAAGTCTTTTTTTTTAAAAAAAAAAAGAATTGCTTACAATGATGATTCAAAATAAGATATCTAGCAATTCTAAGATCATTATATATCTTTTTTGGATCAATAAGTAATAAGGATTTTAAAATTAATATTGATATTTGGTTATATCAAAATGATAATGCTTGAATCGTAGGTTGAAACAAGTATGGAATGCATACTCATACAAGCCCAAGTTGGTATTGTATGGAATTGGGAGGTAGTGGAACTGTGGAATCATGCATTAGTTGCTTTAGTACACTTTCATTTCCTATAAATATGTATTTTCAATCATTAATGAAGAAGAAAAATTGCTAACTTTCTTGATAAATTCTTGGGAGATTAGCCATCTCGAATTGCTTTAGTACTTGCAGACGGTTTTGACACATACTAAAGACTCCTTTTGTAAAGCGACATAAGGACGGAAAAGCACAGCACAGGGCAGGAAATTAACAATTCTAAAACTTATAACCTTTGAGTGAGTTCGCAAGTCAATCTTGGAGGAAGGGGGGCACATGGGTTACCGCAAGAAATCAAACCATGAAGTGACATTATTTTTCAGTCCAATAAGTAATATATATTATATCCACACATTTATTTTATAATATTCTCAATCCAATAATAGATCAAACTCCTTTCAAAAATAGTATGTTGTATTATTAAAAAGACATTATTTTTTATAATGGACAAACTTAATTAAAAAAAATATTATGTTGTAGTAGGGTCAGGATAACCCCGCCCTCCGAACCGGACGTGAGGGTCTCCCCTCATCCGGCTCTCTTTCCCTATCGAAAAACTAGCTTGACTCTTCGTCTCCATTTTTCTAGAAATGCTAACCAAGTGACACACTGGGGCTAACGGAAAAACGTAGTCACGGACTGTGCTATAATGCACCCCAAAAAGGGAAGAGCTCCTTCTCAATACCGGAAAGAGTAATCACAGTCCCTATGCCTACCGACGCCTACCGACAGCAACCAACTATTACCCGACCAAGGGAAAGTATTGTAAGTATGGAGTATTTTTAAAAAGTCATTTTTCTTATATCTCACTCTGAGCATCAAAATACTTAGAATCGGCTTTGAGTACTTGCTAGAAACTACAAGAAAAACACCTTATTGAGACGAGTCATATTGTCGTCGCAAAAGCTCGTAGCATAAAAAACTTTTTTGCGACGACAATCTTGTCGCAAAGAATCCTACCAAAAAAATTAATATTTTTTGCGACGACTTTTTCATTCCTCAAAGTTTTCAAAGAATATAAATAGAAAAGGAAAGTTATTTGCTTTTTGTGACGACTGTGTTGTCGTTGAAAGTTTTCGAAAAAATAAACCAAAAAGAAATTAATTATTTTAGTGATGACATATGTCGTCGTAGAAAGTCATTTTTCTTGTACCCTTGCAAGTAGCAACCATTATCTTTACAGAATTTAATTTAACTTTGATAAAATCAAAAGTAAATTCACTTTGTTGAAAAAAATAACTTTACTCGATATCATAGTCACACTAGAGAAAACGGTAAGTGTTTCGTAACAAATTCCTGTCATTATCTTCAAGAGTATAGTAGAGTTCAAATGGAAAATTCCAATTCATTAAAATAGTGGTCAATCTATAAACAACATATACAATACGTTAGTCTAAGTTGATTAAAAATACCCAAGTTAGAACAACTTATCCTCCACGAGCTTGAATATTTTAATTTTGTATAAAAGAACAAAACCATATGTTTCTATATAATGCCAACCTCTTGGTGAAGAGTTCACTCCAACTCATTCTTTTCCCTTGTTTCTTACGTATTCCTTCGAGCACAATGTCATCAACAAACCGATGTTTCTTGGCTTGTTTGGTCATACTCTTCTTCTCAGCTACTTTGCTTTCACATACTGAATCTCGGTTGCTCCATGAAACTTCAAGCTACGAGACCCACGACCAATGGATGGCTCGTTATGGACGGGTATATAAGAACGCTGATGAGAAAGAACAAAGATCAAAAATTTTTCAAGAGAATGTTGACTACATAGAGTCTTTCAATAATGCCATGAACAAAGGTTACAAACTAGCTGTGAATGAGTTTGCAGACCTCACAAACGAAGAGTTCAGAACCACAAGGAACCGATTCAAGGCACATGAGTGCTCTGGATCAACCTCTGCGTTCAGATATGAAAATGTGACAGCAGTTCCATCATCAATGGACTGGAGAAAGAAAGGTGCAGTAACACCCATTAAAGACCAAGGCCAGTGTGGTAAGCAGCGCGCAATTTTAGTTATGAAATTTACACATCAATTGTAGTCCAGCGATTAGGTGTACGTGCTAGACATTTAATAGTACCATTCATGTTCTTTTTGATATGCATCAATTCTTTATCATGATATGCAGGATGTTGCTGGGCATTTTCAGCTGTGGCAGCTATGGAAGGAATAACCCAACTGAAAACAGGTAAGTTAGTGTCTTTATCCGAACAAGAACTGGTGGACTGTGACACTAGTGGTGTTGATCAGGGATGTGAGGGTGGTCTTATGGACGACGCCTTTGATTTTATCCTAAAAAACAAAGGCCTCACTTCTGAAACCAACTACCCGTACCAAGGTGTTGACGGCACCTGTAACAGCAACAAGGAATCTAACCATGCTGCAACGATTACGGGTCATGAAGATGTCCCGGCCAACAGCGAAACTGCACTGCTGAAAGCTGTAGCTAGTCAGCCTGTCTCTGTTGCCATTGATGCTAGTGGGTCTGACTTCCAGTTCTACTCTAGCGGAGTGTTCACAGGAGAGTGTGGCACAGAACTGGACCATGGCGTTACGGCAGTTGGTTATGGAACAAGTGATGACGGGACTAAATATTGGCTGGTGAAGAACTCGTGGGGAACAAGTTGGGGAGAAGAGGGGTACATAATGATGCAAAGAGATGTGGATGCCAAAGAGGGCCTTTGTGGCATTGCCATGCAGGCTTCCTACCCCACTGCATAATTTGAGGAATATGCATCTAAAGTAATTATATTGTATATTATATGATTTTCTAGGCATGTGCATATTGTAAAAGGAAACTCGTTAACTATATATATATTATATGCATTTGTATAGAAATCTTTGTGTGGCTGCGATCATCTTAATTATTCTGCATCCAAAAAGTTGTGAGCTTGCATGTCGATCTTTTTGTTTCGCCACTTGCTTCTATATACAATGTATCACCTTTTGTGGCATTGATGCATGTGCCATCATGATATATAGCGCATATGAAACTCAACCTGAGGTGTGGCCCAACGATCAGGAGAGCTTCATCAGAGAAAGCATCACCACATTTTCACTTTAATTTGACCTATCAGGAAATTAAAGATCATCAAGAATTTGATGGTAAAGACAATGCAACAGGAGATAAAACTAAAAGAGAATATTAAAAGCACTCAAATGACCATCATCCACAATATGTATTATCAAAAAGCAGCTATCTTGAACACTTCTAGAATCACGAAACACAAAGTTATAGAAATCCATCAAACAGATACTGAAAATGAAACACAAAGTTATAGAAATCCATCAAAAAGAAAGATACTGAAAATGATAGAAAGTTTGATACTTAAAAAGCATCGATCTTTAAAAAGCACGGTCCTGAAGAAGCAAAGAATGTCCATGTCATCGTAACAGCTTCATCAGCTAGCATCAATCTCTGGCACTTGGTCCAGGAAGAGAAGGATCTCCATCAATTAACTGACGAATTAAATTGGTATATATGTTAGAAAATTCCCAGTATATTATAATAGAAGCAATGAATAAATGATAGCTACACTTAAATGACACAGCAAAAATGTGAAGAGAGTGAGCAGAAGGTTAAATGTATGATTATAGGACAAGTGAAGGGTGAAAATACCATTGTAATATGAGAGCTCACAAGCATAAAAATGATTATCAATTTACTATGAAACTTTTCATTTTTATATTTATTATGAGAGAAATCATGAAAATATTATAAATATATGGAGACTAACCAGAAATTACATCACACAAGTATTGAAAATCAGAAGGTACAACTTAGTGAGCTAGACCTTTAAAAAACCAGTAATCAGTAAGGTGAACAGAGTAGTGAGTTTCCAGAAAACCAAAACCCAGCAAAAGTTCAATCTTAACAAAAAATGAGCATCAAATCCATTACTGTAAGAACTAGTCCAAGTTCCATGTCTGATGTTCCAAGTTTCATGTAGGGTTTTCACTGGCTTATGATCACATACACAACATATATACTTCAAATAAATGACTTCATATTCAACACATCGACAAACATTACTTCAAGAATCGAAGGTGGAAATGTTTTTATTAGGATGCCAAATGAAAATAAAAGTCAAGTGCTTTCATGCCCTGGCTATTGTGTGCGACAAATTGCGTTCGGAATAGATGTCACGCTGGACAAACAAATAAAAACAATCATAAGTTGCAGAAGATCAGAATATATTGCATATGAACTCATAAGATATTCTCTAGAATCGAGCTTGATTGCCACATGTCAAACAAGCATGAAATTTATTGTGTATGCTACACATTAATGTTCAAAAGGATAGAAAGATGCAGAATCGGACGATCCAATATTAGTGAGCAGAGACAAATTATATATAATGGTAGTTCTGGTCAAATAAGAGTGCATCGCTCTTTAACTATAGAATAGCCATCTCACAATGTGGTTTAAAATCGACAAAAAAAAAAAGAAAAAGAAAAAGATATATTGGGGGTAGCCCATGGGATAAACCTTACATCCACTGATGACCACCAGTGAATGTATACAGATACATGGAAATAATTGGCTTTACTAAAATCAGTGTACAATTTAAATATGACGCCTGCAAGAAATCATTTGTTGCAAATCAAAACAGAGTGTTACATGAGCAAATATGAAGAATGCAAGTGTATAGTCTCTACTATGTGAGGAAAGAAAGGCTCAAGAAATAACAACATATTTAGATACCACCTTGTGATCCCTCTTCCTATTCTTTGCTTGCCTCTTCCTCTTTGGCCTGCCGTTAACATGGGGAGATACAAGGCTCTGCACAAATATAGGTGCATCAGCAAATAGCCGACCCCTCCACAACCACCTAGCATGACAAAGTGGCCTATTGTTTGGAATGTAACACTTCAACTCTTTCATGCAATGTGCAATGCTGTATTTTCTCTCATAATCCTTTCCGACCATTCCCCAAGACTCTTTATCATTGTACTTCTTCATTATCCACATGGGAAATTGCGTTCCAGAACGATATACGCATAGAGATTCTTCCATAATACCTAAATACATAGTTGGGTGGTGAGCTATGTCAGATTCATATCTAGTATCATCAGGTTGGGGGACTTCATTAAATTTCTCCTTAGATAAATGAAAGGAATGAATTACTTTCTTCTTATTTTGAGGTGATGCATCCTTCATCAACCAGTGAAGTGCTCCATTGCATAAAATGCCAGTCCTACTAATAAAGGTATAATTTACCACTCCAATAGCCTTCCAAATATTTGATTTCAAAGTTAACACTTGAAAATAACTCTGATCATCACCTACCGTGAACCCTAATACAACCTTATAATCATCGGTGGATGAATCATAGCCAAAACCCCAACATAAGGACCTGTTCGCAGGAATATTGGGCTTTTTCATTTTCTTCACCTCTCTAGTCAAGGGATTGGCAACTAAAATCTCAGCATCGAAAGGAGATATGCATACCAGGCCATTGGAAGAACCAAGTAGAGGACAATCACCGGGTTCAGAGTACCTACCATCTACAAATCTAGGTATCCTAAATGGAGGATTCCTTGCCATAATAATCCTCCTATCTCGGATTTTATCATTGTCGAGATCCTTGTTGCAACTATAATTCAGATGGTCTTTAACAAAAAGAGGACCGGAGATCAAAGATTTCCATGATTTACACACACTCTTGCATCGGATTATATCCCTCACATCCAATCTTATCAGTATGTGCTCAAGGACATCACACATAAGGTCTGCCATCGAAACCCTAGGTTGGACAAACCAGAATGAAAAGAAAGATGGGAAGCGGTGCGGTGCGGCGAGAAATATCTATCTATGGTGTATTTATTAGGGACTATAGTAATCAACACTCACATAAATACAAAATATTATTCGTAGAAACTTTTACCATGCAAATTTACCGTATTGAATGATTTCCTTTACTGTGACGACTTTTACCAAGTTCCCACATATGATTAGTATTTCAATAAAACATTACACTATATTAGAGAGCCATTTACAAAGAAGTGACTAGCCCTTGAATCCCTGAACTAGCTAGATCCATGAGCAATAGTAAATTGGTTTCTCACCAAATATTGAGCATTTTAGTAGCAGCCAAAAGTAATTTATGTATAATTAACATTGGCAATTATGGTATAAGCAAAGATTGTGTACATTGTTGTGTTTAGTTAGACAGGATCTAAACTAATTTAGGAATATTACTTAGATCACTAATTCAGGATTCTTTCCTAATCCTCTTATGCCTGTTCCTGTATATCTTGTATGTTTTTTTACCTTCTAATGAATTAATATTATCGATTAAACACATTCACACTTGATTTCATTTTACTCTGAACATCCTACAACTGTCAACTTTGGAAATCAACAAATAGCCTTGGGCAATCCCGACATCCTAACCTGTGGCTTCGTCACCATTACTGGTCTCCAAACTGGAATCTCAGACTAAAACATGTGGATGCCCAAAAAACATCAATGACATCAAGATTATCACGATATTCAATAGCGAAGATGATACATTAATTAAAACCAGTATTAATGGCATGCCATAGTTCTCACATAATTTCTTGTGCTTTTACCATTTCCACCAACAAATTAATAATCTTTATGATCGATGATTCACCCACTTTATAAGTAACAGCTGTAATCATTCTTCCACTATTCAGGCCTTTAACCTCGCAAAAAAAAAAACACGCAAGGGAGCCTCAAAATAAGCATAGCTCTTGGCTTCTATGGAAACCTAGACTCTTTTTTGAAATGCATCAGCCGGTCAACCACCAACAGAAGCACTATTGTATTCCCTGAAGGAATCTTTCACAAAAGCTTGAATTTGAATTTTGAATTTCTGCTAACAATGATTCCAATAGATTTGACTTTCACTGTAGGTCAATGACACACCAGATCAAGTTGATCCCAATGACACCAGAACAAGAGCTTTGTGATCAGAGGTGCCAACAGTCTCAAATTTTTAGCTATGGCAGCTTCATAGTCTGAGCTAATGATCTGGGGTCAATTTGAACAAACTTTTCAATCATTCATGACATTGGGATCAAAATAGAGTAGGGGTTTGGTTGCATTAAAATAACCTGGAAATTACAAATATTGAAATGAAGATTGGCCTCTGACGGGGATTTGATGGGGATTTAATTTGGTACACGACATGACACAAGTTTTTCGTATGTGAGTTTTACAAATTCGTGTTTCGTGTAAATCCGTGTCGACACGAATTTAATGTTTGTGTTTCGTATCTTACACACCTGTATAAACACGTGTAAGACACGTATAAATATCGTTGTACACGATGACATGCATAAGACTCGTATAAACTAGGGTTTCAAAATTTCTAAAAAATTTGAGTCCCCCTTAATTTGAAAATATTTGAAAAAGTTTGGGTTTGTCTCCCACATTAATTAATGATGTGGGTAAATGAAATTGTCGACTTGAATACAACAATGAGTTTAGTTCGGTCAAAGTTGGGCTTCGATTACCGCTATTGATTAGTGGCTTTAAATACTTTTGATGTGTTCTTGGATACTTGGATTATCATTTATAATTTTATATGTTTTGGATTATATTCGTGTGACACGTGTTTTATGTGTTGATAGAACTTCTTCGTCCCAGGGTGGATAGAACTCTCGAAGCATATGGATCATCACATTCAGATGCATATGATCCATTGAAAATGTCTTGAACACTGCTGTTCATCATGCTCTCGTAGG
>JAANYP010006882.1:0-17592 GCA_020465985.1 Centrapalus pauciflorus | reverse complement strand
CCACCTAGGCAACACTAGTAAAACAATCTTAAGATTGACTCGGCCTAGGTTTGGGAAATTAACGGGTAGACGTTAAGCATATATATTGCAAAATATATTATGTATTCATACTCGAGCATATGTATGAGCAATTATTAAATGCCTCTTGGGTTTCGTTTCAGTCGAAATGTCGGATCACGGATCTAGTCGTGACCATGGACCGGTAGTGAGCCCTCGGGAGTCCGATGAATCCGACAATGATCGAACCTACCTATCGGGGGAGGATGAATCGAGAGAGGATCGAATGCTTCAAAAGATGGCTTTTGGAGCAGAACAATCAACAACAAGTGTAACACCCGCTAAATTTCGAGGTAATTAATTATTTTCGAGTCACTTAATTTAATTATTAATTCGAGAAAATAATATATATATTATCAAATTTTGGTTGTTGATCTTTAAATGTTTAAGGGCATTTTTAAGAAATAATGATAAATACATATTTATAGGTGACCAAAAAAAAATGAAAAGAAAATAAAAAGAAAAGAAAGGTGGTGAAAGAAAATAGTTATAACAGAATGTTGTTTTCATTTCTCATTCCATACAACCTCTATCATTTTTTTCTATCATAAAAACACACAGTCACATACATTCTTGAATCTGAGTTTTTCCTCTAAGTTGGAATTGGTGGCTTGATCAACAAATTTATCATCTCTTGGTCGAAGGTATTCACTAACCCTTTAAGTTTCTATGATTTATTTATCAGCAAACGATTGTCATGTGAATTGGATGAAGAAATTTTCAAGCTAAGGTGACAGAAAAATTATATATAATAATATTCATCTTCTTCATTTTTTAAAGTGTGAGAAAATCTCCATCAATGGAGTTTCAAGGTTTTGTGTATCATCTAATGTTTCCATCTAAAAAAATATATATATATAGAAATGAGTTTAAAAATATTACTGGAATCATATTTAAGATTTATTTTCGGATTTAAACAACACATATGAGATTCCATGATTTTTTGGGAAAAACTTGAGTCTGAGAAAAAAATTTAGAAAATAAAGGGGTTGATTAGAGTGATGTTGTGTGTGTTAGTAATGGAATCGGCCGGAGGGGGGGTGTTCGGCGGTGAAGTAGCAGCGTGGCCACAGGCCGCCGCCACTTTCCTTTGGCCGGTGGTGCTTGCTATAGTTGTTTCCTCTTTCCGTTTTCTGTTGCACCGAGAATAGATTGGAGATGTGTGTAGTGAGAGAGCTGGTCGGCGGCAGAGGCAGCCGGCGTTGCCCTGCTTTCTTCCTGTTATCGTCTGCGTTTTTTTTTTTTTTCTGTTCAGGTATTCATCGAGGGAGAAGAAAGGGGTGAAGGTGGTTGCCAGAATGAAAACCGACCAGAGAGTGGCCGGCCGGCGCCGCCACCGCCTCTGGCCGGCGATCTGGATGAAGGGGGAATGCAGTGAAGGATTTTGTCTGCATATTTTTTTTTTTGTTGTTGTTCAAAATAAGAAAGGGAAGGGTAAGAGGGTTATGGTTACAAGTGTTGGGCTAGGGAATTATGGGCTTAGTTAGTTATAAACCTTAGGCTTTTAATTAAATTAGTTAATGGGCTGATCATATATAATTGAAATTGGGCTCATAGATATATCAAAGATTAAAGTTGGGGTTTTGGGTTTTAATTTAGTTGTTGTCTTTTTTTTATTTATCATTAACTTTGGGTTTGGGTTAGTTATAAATTTCTAAGTCCAATACAAATTCATTTTATGTGAAATTGTTATTTAGATTATATGAATATTGTGAGTTTATATAAGGTAGAAAGAGATTAGTAACTTGATGACTAATTTAATTAATTTAATAAAGTAGTTTAGATTTAAGAATTATTATTTGAGTTGAACTTTCACTAAATTGAAATAGGAACTAATAGATAGAATTAAATATTCCATATGTAAAATACTCTAGTTGTTCTAGTTAAGTTGGTGCAATTTCAATTAATACTTTTTATCATAGTTGGTGTTATAATTAAGGTTAAATTATTACTTTAATTTATAAAATTGCTTTATTAATGTAACAAAAATAAATCATTTTATGTACAGAAGTACCGATTAATTATTAATGAAGGGGTTTTGTAAACATTAACAAATAAATCGAAATTTACCGACTTAATCCCTGAGATTTTATTAATAAAATTGATAACGGACTTTGTAAAAATATAGAGTTAAGAATATTGACAAATAGGCAATGTGATTTGATATCAGGTCTTTAGTAAATTCGATTGAGGCGTGTGGATTTCGTTAGTGCTTTCAGCTATTAGCGGGTATACGCTTGGCGAGTACAGATTGCAAACACTGTGAGTAATTGATTTAATTTCGCAAATGATCATAAATGATATGCTTGCACTGGATATCTCTTTCGTTTCTATTGCCATGATTATTCTTTAACTACCATGCTTAGCCTTGAATGTTGTTATTTATTTCGTTGCCTTGAGCCGATATCTGTGAACCCTTTCCCCAGTATGCATACTGTGTATTATGTGGATTAAGCGAGGTTGCTGTGTGCTTCCGAATTGTATGGTGGGCGAGCCGCATGTTTTTGTACACGTGCTAACCGAGCGAGTCGTACGCCGTGTACTTGTTATCGGGCGAGCCGGTAACAATACCCTATTCGTGTATGCTAAATCGAGCGAGTCGTAATGCTACACATGTTGAATTTGAGCTGATATTTGTGGTGAACATGTTATATATGCTTGTCTGTGCTTTTAAATCTGTTACTCGCTAGGCGACGGCTTACCCCGGTTGTGAGGACAAATTTTCAGGTTTAGCTGATAAGGGAAAGGCACCAGCTTCAGGATCTTGAGTTTGAGCATTTATGGTATCAGAAGGACTTCCGCATTTACTCGGATTTATATTTTGTACTTGGGATGGGTAGATCCCTAGACTTTCAATTTGGTTGTAATAATTAGATGTTATATTTTAGCGCACTCTGAATGTGGTGGTTTTAGTTTATTTACGTATTGAAATTGAAGTTGAGATTCGAACGCTTTATTTTATTACTTCGAGGATTATGTTGCAGAATTATAGTAAAAGCGCCGCGTTATTAGAACGAGGTGTTTCAATATCAGAGCCAGGTTTGGTTTAAGTGAATTAAGTACTTGTTGGTGCTTAGTCTTAAACCGTAAGATCATTAGTAGTGTAAGTTATGATTTTACGAGATAAACTCTATCCTGATGGCCTTAGGAAATTGGGTACGGTTAAGATAGGGTTTAACTGTAATCTTCATAAATATATGAACGTATACCCTTATGAGTAAACCAGAAACTAATCAAGTATGAAAATATAACTGAAATTTAATTTAATTCGTAAATTTAATTTCAGAATCATGGCTGATGATGAGAGCCACAGTCATCCACGCGATGAGCGAGTTATTGTAGAGTCTGAGGATATAGAGCATTCTGACGGAGAGCGTGAGGATGGGGATGATTTAGATGATGATATTGGACCCGAGGGAGGACCGTTGACCCCTCGTGAGACCTGGATGATGAGGCACATGACCCGTTATGTACGAGATGTTATGAATGAGAGCCGCGCGGAGGTGCAGCAGGGTTTTCAGGAGATTCGTGATCTGATTGCTTCATCCCGATCTGATGCGAGAAATCCTTTGGTATCTGCTCCTACTGGCGGGGGAAATATTGTGGAGACTGAGACTGGTGGACGACGACCTGATCGTGCTTCGTTCAAGGCCTTTAAGGGGTCTGGGGCCAAGGAATTCGACGGGACTATGGAGCCTGTGAAGGCTCTAGAGTGGCTAGAGTGTGCGGAGAGGGCATTTCGCCTGAGCCACTGTTTAGAGACTGATATGGTAGAGTATGCCGCGGGGATGCTATTGGGTCCAGCGTTGACTTGGTGGAAAAACACTTCGAGGGCTATTGGTTCCGATCTGGTGGGGACGATGACTTGGGCTCAGTTTAGGAAGAGATTTCAGGATCAGTACTGTCCAGCTGACTTGACAAGGGAGATTGAGAGACAGTTTTTAGCTCTACGACAGGAGGGTCTGACAGTTCAGGAGTATGAGGCTGCGTTCAGGGAGAAGTCTCAGTTTGTGACTAGATATGCGTTAGATGAGGAGACGAGAGTAGACATGTTTGTTACTGGGCTTCGTGCTGAAATTAAAGAGTTTGTTGAGATGCAGAGCTATAAGACCCTTGAGGAGGCAGTTATGAGTGCGCGAAAGCGCGAACGAGCACTGATAGGTTCTACTACTTCGTTGACGTCATCACCCAAGAAAGCTAGGACTGCGGGTCCTGATCGGTTATTTCAGACTTCTGCAAAATCATCTGGTTCTTCTTTCTCCCAATCCCAGCAGCAGTATACATCAGCGACACAGATGCCGCACGATTGCCAGCAGTGTGGGAAGAGACATACTGGATTATGTAGTGGTTTTTCTAGAGGGTGTCACGCATGTGGAGATACCAAGCACATTAGAGTTAACTGTCCGATTCATCCATTGATTTGTTTCGATTGTGGGGTTCAGGGCCATGTGGCGAGGAACTGTCCTCAGCGGAGACAGAGTCAGAATATGAGTGCTAGCATTGCATCTATGAGTCAGCCTGCTGCGAGACCAGCTCAGTCGAGGAAAGGCGACATTGATAGAGTTCCGAATCGTGCTTTTCAGATCACCGCCGATGAGACTTACGAGACTCCTGATGTGGTTGCGGGTATTTCTGACTTAATGTTTTCTTAATGTTTTCTTATTTATCTGTTATTTAATTGGGGTGACATTATTCATTTTTATATATGTGCCTCTTTTGTATATTATCTGGATGTATTTATTTTTTTTATGTTATTTGATTCCATAGACGTTGAGACCGTAAGCAAGCGTGTGTCATAGGCTTAAGAGATTTACATATATGCTTAGTCTTGGTGATCAAGATTTCACTTTAGGGTTTGTAGTTATAATTACTAGGGAATTGAAGATGATTGTGGTATGAATTAGTTGAATGCTTATAATGCTCGTAGTATTTGTTCAGGAAGTAAGATTAAAATTTCTAGCGAGTAGATAAAAATATAAGTATTTATAGTGTTTTGATGCAACAAGGAAGAATAATTAATTATGCATTGAAGTGGCCGAAGGACCATTAGAAAAAAAAAAAAAAATTTTTTTTTGATAAGTGACTTAGAATTGGCAGCGATGATGTTTACATTGAAGTGATGGAGAAGTTTATTAGATGTAAAAGGATGTCAGCTAGTCATTAATACGTGAATTCATAAGATTTGCTATGACATGCAATAGAAAAGAATTTTATTGAATTGTAGAGGTAAGCATTATCATGTAAATATTGACTGTTAGCGTTGAAGTCTAAGCACATGATTGGATTTAGATTAATTGGGAGTGATTTGAAGTTATTCAGGATCGATCGTAAATATATTCGGTTTAAGCATAGATCACTTGAATTTGAAGCTGATAGTCATGTGATGCTAAGAGTATCGTCCGCGGAGGAAATTATACAAATTAAGAAGCGTAATTCTAAGTTCATTATAATGTGTTGGACTATAAAGTGCATCGGTACGCAAGATTAACAACTAAAATTGTCTTTGGAGTTTATTAACGTACATGATGGATGTGATTTTGATTTTTAAAAAAAAAAAAATTTGAAGAATGCCGATAGGAGGATACCCACTCTGAATAATAAGGTTGATATAAGACTTAGATTTGTCAAGATGTTTTAAATTGAGGTGGCATAGCACTGAGGCCTGAAAACATACGTGGAAATCTAAGACAAAGATGTAAATGAGACATTCGATTTACTTTAATTTCTTATGATCTCGAGGACCAGATCATACCAAGTTGTAGGAGATTGTAACACCCGCTAAATTTCGAGGTAATTAATTATTTTCGAGTCACTTAATTTAATTATTAATTCGAGAAAATAATATATATATTATCAAATTTTGGTTGTTGATCTTTAAATGTTTAAGGGCATTTTTAAGAAATAATGATAAATACATATTTATAGGTGACCAAAAAAAAAAATGAAAAGAAAATAAAAAGAAAAGAAAGGTGGTGAAAGAAAATAGTTATAATAGAATGTTGTTTTCATTTCTCATTCCATACAACCTCTATCATTTTTTTCTATCATAAAAACACACAGTCACATACATTCTTGAATCTGAGTTTTTCCTCTAAGTTGGAATTGGAGGCTTGATCAACAAATTTATCATCTCTTGGTCGAAGGTATTCACTAACCCTTTAAGTTTCTATGATTTATTTATCAGCAAACGATTGTCATGTGAATTGGATGAAGAAATTTTCAAGCTAAGGTGACAGAAAAATTATATATAATAATATTCATCTTCTTCATTTTTTAAAGTGTGAGAAAATCTCCATCAATGGAGTTTCTGATAATTGGTATAAACTCCCATAATCTTTTCATTAAGCAACAAACATATAAATAATACCAAGAGAGTGATGGGCCTCAACCCAAAATATAAAAAGACATCTATTACAAAAGTCCATTATAAAAGTCCGTTAATAGTCCCCCGCAGTTTGAGGGGGAGAACGAACACTCAAACTGGAACGAAAATCTGCAAAAAGCTGATATGGAAGTCCCTTAGTGAATATGTCTGCATACTGAAATCTGGACGGCACGTGTAATACGCGAACATGACCGGCAGCTACTTTATCCCGAACAAAGTGAATGTCAATCTCAATGTGCTTGGTTCGCTGATGTTGTACCGGATTTGCTGACATGTATACGGCACTGACATTGTCACAGTAGACTATGGAAGCCGTTTGGAGGGGAAGGTGAAGTTCGCAAAGAAGATTCCGTACCCAAGAGAGTTCAGCAACAACATTAGCAACACCTCTGTATTCTGCTTCGGCACTAGATCTGGATGTGGTGTCTTGGCGTTTAGTGGACCAAGAGAGAAGATTATCACCTAAGAACACGCAATATCCAGATGTGGATCGACGAGTGGCCGGACATCCGGCCCAGTCAGCATCAGTATAAGCGGTTAGCTGGGAGGTGGTCGAACGGAAAAGCTGAAGCCCAAGATCAATTGTGCCACGTATGTAGCGCAAGACACGTTTCATAGCATTAAGATGTGGTTCACGAGGGTCATGCATGTAGAGGCATAGTTGCTGAACTGAATAAGCAATATCCGGTCTAGTGAATGTGAGGTACTGAAGGGCCCCGGCAAGGCTACGGTAAAGAACTGGATCAGACACGGGGGGGCCTTCAGGACCTAGTTTGCTGTCAGTATCAACCGGTGTGCGACACGGATTGCAGTTAGCCATGTGAGCCCGTTCTAAAATTTCCAAAGCATACTTGGATTGAGACAAGAAAAGGTCTGAAGCTGAACGAACCACTGAGATTCCAAGAAAGTAGTTAAGGGGACCGAGGTCGGTCATAGAAAACTCACGATGAAGTAAAGCAATGACTTTCTGCAAGAGAGGCGAGGAGGAAGCGGTAAGAATGATGTCATCAACATAGATGAGCAAGTATGCAATATCTGATCCCCGACGAAAAATAAATAGAGAGGTATCGGTTTTGCTGTGAGAGAATCCAATGCGAGTGGCGAAAGTCGCAAATCGTTGAAACCAAGCCCGGGGGGCCTGTTTAAGGCCGTATAAAGATTTCTGTAACAGACAGACATGATCAGGATGTGTGATGTCTTTGAATCCCGGGGGTTGATGCATGTATACCGTTTCGGATAAATGCCCGTTGAGAAAGGCATTTTTTACGTCAAGTTGGTGAATGGGCCAGTTGTGACAGACCGCAATGCTCAGAACGGTACGTATGGTGGCTGGTTTGACCACCGGACTAAATGTTTCGTGACAATCAATACCCTGTTTTTGACTTCGACCATTGGCGACCAACCGAGCCTTGTAGCAATTAAGGGAGCCATCTGCATTAAATTTATGTCGAAATAACCACATGGAGCGAACTATATTAACACCTTTTGGTCGAGGGACAAGTTTCCACGTACTGTTTTTAATTAATGCATTAAATTCATCTGTCATAGCATTGTGCCAATTGGGAATTTGAAGAGCTTGAATGTGAGAAGTGGGGAGGGGAGCAATGTGAGACGCAAGGAGGTTCAGACGTTGAACAGGTTTATGAATGCCGGATCGAGAGCGGGTGACCATGGGGTGAGAGGGGTTTGCAGGAGGTGGGGGTAGGGTGGTTTCAGGTTGAGTAGATGAAGAGGGGGAAGTGGGGTTGAGTTGAGGTTGAGTTGGAGAGTTATTGAGGGAATCGTTGGGAGGAGTTTCAGCGATAGGTGATGTAGAGGGTTGTATGACTGTAGGAGGTGGAGGTGGAGTGGTTTGAGGAGACATGAGAATGGTGCGAGCAATAGGGGAAGGACTATCGAGAAATGAGTATGATGGGGGGATAGAAGTAAGTGAGGTGTATGGAAATTGAGATTCATCAAAGGTTACGTGACGAGATATTATGACTTTGTTGGTGGTAGGTTGAAAGCAGCGATAGCCACGATGATCAGTGGGGTATCCGAGAAAGATGCAAGGGGTGGATCGAGGTTGTAATTTATTAGAGGGGAAGGTGTGAGGGTAACATAGACAGCCAAAAATTCGAAGATGGTTGAAGGTTGGTTGTTTGTTGAATAGTTTAGTGAAAGGGATTTCATTATTGATTGCAGAAGATGGTAGAATGTTTAGTAAGTGAACAGCCATAAATAGGGCTTCGACCCAGAAATTAGGAGGCAGGGAGGCTTGGAAGAGGAGGGTGCGGATATGATTGTTAATTGTGCGAATCATGCGTTCAGATTTCCCATTTTGTTGAGAAGTTTTTGGACATGAAAAACGAAATTGAATGCCATTATTTTTGAACAAGGTGTGTTGTTGGGAGTCATCAAATTCACCGCCATGGTCACATTGGAAAGCTTTTATTTGTTTATTGAATTGGGTTTGCACATATGCTCGAAATTGAACAAATTTTGAAAACGCATCTGATTTTTGCTTAAGCGGATAAACCCAAAGAAAATGAGTATAATGGTCAAGAAAAATAACATAATAGTTAAAACCACCAAAACTCGGAATTGGAGAAGTCCATAAATCCGAATGAATAATATCAAAAGCATTATCAACCACAGTACTAGAAGAAATAAATGGAAGCTTCACATGTTTGCCAAGTTGACAAGCATGGCACAAAGTCAAAGGCTTTGTATTATTACAGCGAATTAAATTGCAAGAAACAAGACGACGTAGCACTTCCTCGCCGGGATGACCGAGTCGTTGGTGCCACGTGGAATGACTGAAGGAAACAAAAGCAAGCTGGGTATTGGTGGTGAACGGGTACAGATCTCCATTGCTATCACAGCGGTGGAGAAGCTTCTTGGTCAGGTAATCCTTCACAGAAAAACCAAACTCATCAAATTCAACTGTACATTTATTGTCACGAGTAAATCGACGAACAGATATAAGGTTTTTGACTATTTGGGGAGTGACAAGGACATGTTTTAAGTGAAGAGGATGAGGGGAGGATGACAAGATGCTATGACCAGTATTAGTAACAGGAATGGAGGCTCCGTTGCCAACAAATATAGATGAAATTAATGCATTATTATTAAAAACAGTAGTAAGGTTACTTGTACCTGCCGAGAGATGTGAAGTAGCGCCCGTATCCATGTACCATCCAGAGTCCTCACCCGGGCAGGGTGGCTGCAATGTCATTGTGCTGAAGGCTTGTGGAAGAGAAGTGGGCTGATGAGTGTAGGGAATAAAGGTCCAGTAACCATGTTGAGAGGGTGGAGGTGTAGATGAGGGAGGCAAAGGGGGTCGTGGGGTATGTGGTGTGGGGCCAAGAAGACCGGGGTTATGAGCCGCAGGTGGTGGGGGTTGGGGTCTTGGGGTAGGTGGTCGTGGGTGGGTGTTATGTGGTGAGTATGATGGATTGGGTTTAATATGGAGAAATCGACACTTGTCACCAAAGCGGCACGGGCCACGTTGGTAGTTTCGACATATTTGTTTCGGAGCAGGGTTAGGGGAGGATGAGGCTAGTAAAACTGTTGGAGCGGAAGGGGTATCATGGTGGTTGGCTCGATTTTGTTTGCGGTTTAGGCGGGATTCTTCTAGGGTGAGCATGGAGCGGGTTTCAAGAAGCGAGGGTGGGGATTTGCTATGACGAATAATACTTGCAACATTATCGTATTTATCTCCTAAACCAGCCACAACATACATAACCAGAGTTTTTTCTTCTATGGGTTGGTCAATATTTGCAAGAAGATCAGCAGCAATTTTAATTTTCTTAAAATACTCAGCAATAGATTGATTACCCAATTCGAGAGAGCGGAGTTCTTCTTGAATTTCCATGGCACGAGCTTCCTTGTTGTCGTGGAAAAGGTTGTGAAGATCGGTCCAAACGGAGTGGGAGGTCGCGTTCCTTTTCAACACCGTTTGCAGTAGGGAGGTGGAGATCGAGCCATAAATCCATACTTTTACCAGTGAATCCAAGCGTTTCCATTCAGCAAGAGTTTCGGGGTTGCTAGTAATAGTGCCATCAAGAAAACCTAGAACCCCAAAACTATCACAATGAGAGGTAAATAGTTCACACCAAGCATCATAATTAAGTTGATCAAGATCCAAGACTAGGGGAACGTGGGTTTTGATGTTGGTAACACCAAATGCTTTGTCGGCATTGAACGCGGATGCGGGAGAGTTTGTTTCTGACATTGAAGTAGGCGGCGGCGGGTGTTAGGGTTGGGGCTGCTAGGGTTTGGCGGCGGCGCCTAGGGTTAGAGGCGGCAGAATGCGATTTAGGGTTTAGGGTTAGAGGCGGCCGTAGATCTGGCCGGAGAAGATGATGGTTTAGGGTTAGGCCGTAGAATGTGGTGAGACTGAGGAGCGGCCGGCGGCGTAGGGTTGGGCCGCTGCTGACGGTTGTGAAAGGGAGAGGGAGACGAACGAGTGAGCGAGGGAGGGAGGGAGGGTGATTGGTGAGCCGGTGAGTGGCGGCTGCGGTGATTAAAGCTTGTGCGGGCGGCGTGCGGCGGCCGGTAGCCGCGGCTAGGGTTTCAGGTGAGTAAGGCGGCGTGCGGCGGCTGGGAGCAGAAGGCGGCAGATGGTGGCCGCAAGGGAGAAGGAGGAAGAAGAAGTGGAGGCGGCGCAACTTGGCCGGCGGCGAGGGTGTGCGGCGGCGCCGGCGGCGGCCGAATTAGGGTAGGGATAGGAGATGAAGAAAGAGAGGGTAGGGATTAGGGTTAGGGTTATTGCTCTGATACCATGATAATTGGTATAAACTCCCATAATCTTTTCATTAAGCAACAAACATATAAATAATACCAAGAGAGTGATGGGCCTCAACCCAAAATATAAAAAGACATCTATTACAAAAGTCCATTATAAAAGTCCGTTAATAGTTTCAAGGTTTTGTGTATCATCTAATGTTTCCATCTAAAAAAAAATATATATATAGAAATGAGTTTAAAAATATTACTGGAATCATATTTAAGATTTATTTTCGGATTTAAACAACACATATGAGATTCCATGATTTTTTGGGAAAAACTTGAGTCTGAGAAAAAAATTTAGAAAATAAAGGGGTTGATTAGAGTGATGTTGTGTGTGTTAGTAATGGAATCGGCCGGAGGGGGGGTGTTCGGCGGTGAAGTAGCAGCGTGGCCACAGGCCGCCGCCACTTTCCTTTGGCCGGTGGTGCTTGCTATAGTTGTTTCCTCTTTCCGTTTTCTGTTGCACCGAGAATAGATTGGAGATGTGTGTAGTGAGAGAGCTGGTCGGCGGCAGAGGCAGCCGGCGTTGCCCTGCTTTCTTCCTGTTATCGTCTGCGTTTTTTTTTTTTTTCTGTTCAGGTATTCATCGAGGGAGAAGAAAGGGGTGAAGGTGGTTGCCAGAATGAAAACCGACCAGAGAGTGGCCGGCCGGCGCCGCCACCGCCTCTGGCCGGCGATCTGGATGAAGGGGGAATGCAGTGAAGGATTTTGTCTGCATATTTTTTTTTTTTGTTGTTGTTCAAAATGAGAAAGGGAAGGGTAAGAGGGTTAGGGTTACAAGTGTTGGGCTAGGGAATTATGGGCTTAGTTAGTTATAAACCTTAGGCTTTTAATTAAATTAGTTAATGGGCTGATCATATATAATTGAAATTGGGCTCATAGATATATTAAAGATTAAAGTTGGGGTTTTGGGTTTTAATTTAGTTGTTGTCTTTTTTTTTATTTATCATTAACTTTGGGTTTGGGTTAGTTATAAATTTCTAAGTCCAGTACAAATTCATTTTATGTGAAATTGTTATTTAGATTATATGAATATTGTGAGTTTATATAAGGTAGAAAGAGATTAGTAACTTGATGACTAATTTAATTAATTTAATAAAGTAGTTTAGATTTAAGAATTATTATTTGAGTTGAACTTTCACTAAATTGAAATAGGAACTAATAGATAGAATTAAATATTCCATATGTAAAATACTCTAGTTGTTCTAGTTAAGTTGGTGCAATTTCAATTAATACTTTTAATCATAGTTGGTGTTATAATTAAGGTTAAATTATTACTTTAATTTATAAAATTGCTTTATTAATGTAACAAAAATAAATCATTTTATGTACAGAAGTACCGATTAATTATTAATGAAGGGGTTTTGTAAACATTAAAAAATAAATCGAAATTTACCGACTTAATCCCTGAGATTTTATTAATAAAATTGATAACGGACTTTGTAAAAATATAGAGTTAAGAATATTGACAAATAGGCAATGTGATTTGATATCAGGTCTTTAGTAAATTCGATTGAGGCGTGTGGATTTCGTTAGTGCTTTCAGCTATTAGCGGGTATACGCTTGGCGAGTACAGATTGCAGACACTGTGAGTAATTGATTTAATTTCGCAAATGATCATAAATGATATGCTTGCACTGGATATCTCTTTCGTTTCTATTGCCATGATTATTCTTTAACTACCATGCTTAGCCTTGAATGTTGTTATTTATTTCGTTGCCTTGAGCCGATATCTGTGAACCCTTTCTCCAGTATGCATACTGTGTATTATGTGGATTAAGCGAGGTTGCTGTGTGCTTCCGAATTGTATGGCGGGCGAGCCGCATGTTTTTGTACACGTGCTAACCGAGCGAGTCGTACGCCGTGTACTTGTTATCGGGCGAGCCGGTAACAATACCCTATTCGTGTATGCTAAATCGAGCGAGTCGTAATGCTACACATGTTGAATTTGAGCTGATTTTTGTGGTGAACATGTTATATATGCTTGTCTGTGCTTTTAAATCTGTTACTCGCTAGGCGACGGCTTACCCCGGTTGTGGGGACAAATTTTCAGGTTTAGCTGATAAGGGAAAGACACCAGCTTCAGGATCTTGAGTTTGAGCATTTATGGTATCAGAAGGACTTCCGCATTTACTCGGATTTATATTTTGTACTTGGGATGGGTAGATCCCTAGACTTTCAATTTGGTTGTAATAATTAGATGTTATATTTTAGCGCACTCTGAATGTGGTGGTTTTAGTTTATTTACGTATTGAAATTGAAGTTGAGATTCGAACGCTTTATTTTATTACTTCGAGGATTATGTTGCAGAATTATAGTAAAAGCGCCGCGTTATTAGAACGAGGTGTTTCAACAAGAGTTTTTGCTAGAGGCAAAGATGCAAGCTCTCTATGATCGGATGGAGAAGGCGAAAGAGGATAAGGCTCATACTGAAGTGAGCATTGATATCAATCAAGGAAGTGGGGGCAGAGAGGATGCCCGAAACAACAACGAAACCGGAAAGAAGAAGGAAAAATCTTCTAAGTCCAAGAAAGGCTGCTCGTTTAAAACCTTCATGGGATGCCGACCGCTTGAGTTTGATGGCAAGATTGGGGCACGCCCATCTATGGACTGGTTGAAAGAAGTTGAGAAATTCTTTCGTGTAAACAACTGCCGGGAGGGAAAGAAAGTTGCTTATGACACGGTATTGCTGAAAGGCCCTGCTCTGTCTTGGTGGGATGCAGAGGTTGAAATTCTAGGGGAAGAGTTGATCGGGTCCATGACTTGGGACCAATTCAAGATTCGGTTCAAGCGGCAATTCTGTCCTGCCGTTTCAATCCAGAAAATCAAGAGGGATTTCATCACTTCCACCAAGGTGATTTGTCGGTGGATGACTATTTGATGGAGTTTAACTCCAAGGCTATGTTTGTGGGGCCGCTCGTTTCTAATGAAGGCCAAGAGGTGGAGTATTTTGTGGAAGGTCTTCGGAAGGAGATTCGGGAGTTTGTGAAGATGCAAGTGATCACAACCTTCGATCAAGCGGTTGAACTTGCTCGTATCGGCGAGTATGAAGTCTCTCGGGTTGATCCCGATACTCCCTCCTCCAAGAAGATGAAAAATGAGGTTCCTCAAGGGTCAAATCGATCATTCCGTAACTCTCATTCTAAGGGTGCCGATTCTCGAGCTCATCCCCAAGCACCTTCAAAACAACAGTCATATTCCCTGAACCAATCAAAGCGGCACTCGTCTGGCACCGCCGCTTCTTGCACCAAATGTGGGAGATCTCACAAGGGGGAGTGTACCCGAGGTCCCTTGGTTTGTCATAGCTGTGGAGAGGAGGGGCACATTCGTACTAAGTGCCCCAAATATGTTGATAAATGCTTCGTGTGTGATGAGACTGGGCACAAATCTTGGGGTTGTCCTAACCGGAAGGACGTGCCGGCAGAAAGTAAAGCCTCGGCGGCGAAGTCGACAGTTGGTGGCGGTTCCTCCCAATCAAAGGGGAATGCGTCGAAAGCTCATGCGCGGGTATTCCAGATCACCGCAGAGGAGGCTACGGACACACCGGATGTTGTTACCGGTACCTTTCTATTGAACTCCTTACCTGCTATTGTTCTTTTTGATTCCGGTGCAAATGTGTCATTTATTGCTAAATCATTTGCACGAAAGCTTGATAACTTGCCTTCATTGTTGCTTTTACCTTTGACTATTGATGTTGCAAATGGGATGTCGGTTGTGGCTACCCAACCTTATTTTGATTGTAAACTCACCTTAGATGAGTATGAATTTGGGATTGACCTTGTGTCAATAGACACAAAGGAGTTTGATGTGATAGTTGGTATGGATTGGTTGGCGGCAAATGAGGCGAGTATTGTGTGTGCGAAAAGAGTTGTTCGTCTAACAACTCCTAACGGCAATGAAATATTTGTCTATGAAGAGAAGCATAAGGGGGAAGTGGTGATCATCTCCATGGCAAAATCTCGTAGGAGCATTAATAAGGGATGCCAAAATTTCTTGGCATATGTGTTGAATGCCAAGAAAGAGGCGAAGGAATTGAAGGGTGTGCCGGTAGTGAGCGAATATCCGGATGTTTTTCCGGATGATCTATCGGGCTTGCCACCCGATAGAGCTATAGAATTCCGGATAAACTTGGTACCGGGAGCTGCGCTCATTGCATGTGCTCCTTACCGTTTGGCCCCTTCGAAGATGAAGGAAATGTGGACCCAGTTGGAAGACTTGTTGGACAAAGGGTTCATCCGACCGAGTACTTCGCCTTGGGGTGCTTCGGTTTTGTTCGTTAGAAAGAAGGATGAATCCTTGAGGATGTGCATCGACTATATGGAGTTGAATAAGGTGACGATAAAGAATAAGTACCCTTTGCCTCGCATAGACGACTTGTTAGACCAATTGCAAGGGGCTTCTTATTTTTCAAAGATTGACCTACGTTCGGGTTATCACCAATTGAAGGTTCAGGAAAATGATGTTCTGAAAACCGCCTCTCGAACTCGCTATGGTCACTATGAATTCTTGGTGATGCCGTTTGGGCTCACTAATGCACCTGCCGCCTTCATGGATTTGATGAATCGAGTGTGTCGTCCAATGCTCGATAAATCGGTGATCGTATTCATTGATGACATATTGGTCTATTCTAAGTCGGAGAAGAATCATGCCGTGCACTTACGGGAACTCCTAGAACTTCTTCGCAAGGAACTGCTATACGCCAAGTTCTCGAAATGTGAATTTTGGTTGCGGCAGGTATGAAATTCTAAACTTTAGCTATAATATCCTTTTATTATATTGTGAAAGTTGAATTTCATTGCTTAACACCTTGGGTTATGACTCGATCAGGTGCAATTTCTGGGGCATGTCATATCTTGTGAGGGAGTTTCGGTCGATCCCTCCAAGATTGAAGCTATTGAGAGTTGGGAAACGCCGCGAAATGCCTATGAGATACGGAGTTTTCTCGGATTAGCCGGTTATTATAGACGATTTATCCAGGACTTCTCGAAAATCGCAGTCCCTCTTACATCTTTGACGCGTAAAAATGCAAAGTTTGTGTGGGCAGAGCCGCAAGAGGAGGCATTTCTCACGTTGAAAACTCGTTTGACTAAGGCTCCTGTTCTTGCCTTGCATGAAGGCAATGAAGATTTCGCAGTGTATAGCGATGCTTCCATTAACGGGTTGGGTTGTGTATTGATGCAGCGGGGGAAAGTGATAGCCTATGCATCAAGGCAGTTGAAAGAGTACGAGAAAAGTCGACCGACTCATGATTTGGAGTTGGATGCTGTAACATCCTCGGATTTATTTTACTGTATTTTGGTTAATTAAGTGGAAAATATATGTTTAAGTTAAAATTAAGCAATTATTATGTATTTGGGTTATTTAGAAGTTTGTTGCTATTTTTAAGAAAATTGAACTCAGAATCATTGTTATGGAATATTAAGGAATTAAAAAGTTATTTATGATAATTCTAAGATTAAATCAGTATTTTATGGAACCGGTTAGTTCGAGTGGTGAAATGTGCAAAAATGACGAAAGTTGTATATAAAGGGCAATAGGCTTCATTTTTCTATTTTACACTATCTCACTACTTTATCTCTCTAGAAGTTCTCTCTACATTTCTCTAAGTTATCTCACAAACCGACCGTCAGATTTTTGAGAATTATACGTCAACGGAAAGGTATCGAGAAATACAACAACAATCTACAAACAGATTTCTGATTTCATACGAATTGAGGTAAGAATCGAATCTTTTAAGTTTATAGTTTCGGTTTTGAAGTTAACTAGAATTCGAATCTGTTGTTTTGTGCGAATTTGAGCTTGTTTTGCTTGAAATGTTGCTGGAGTATGATAATATATGCATAGTAGAATCGAAACTAGGTATTATAACATGATTATTATTTTAGCCGTAGAAATGAAGGATTTAAGTTGAAATGATGAACAGACTCGAATATGTCAAGAACAGAGTCGAAATACAAGAACAAACTCGAGTTTGGTACTAGATTCGAATGTGTACCATCGGATTCTAAGGGGTGGTTCGAATCTATGCCTAGATTCTAATGTGTACCATCAGATTCTAAGGGGTGGTTCGAATCTATGCCTAGATTCTAATGTGTACCATCAGATTCTAAGGGGTGGTTCGAATCTATGCCTAGATTCTAATGTGTACCATCAGATTCTAAGGGGGGGGGGTTCGAATCTGTGCCTAGATTCGAATGTGTACCATCAGATTCTAAGGGGTGGTTCGAATCTATGCCTAGATTCGAATGTGTACCATCAGATTCTAAGGGGGGGGGGGGTTCGAATCTATGCCTAGATTCGAATGTGTACCATCAGATTCTAAGGGGGAATTCGAATCTGATGCATGGTTTCGAATCTAACCCATTAAATTCGAGTTT
>JAANYP010006881.1:0-36805 GCA_020465985.1 Centrapalus pauciflorus | reverse complement strand
AACAGAGTCAAGTCAGTTACATTAAAAACATCATGAACATTATACTCATCTGGAAGATCAAGTTTGTAAGCATTGTCATTGATTTTCTTCAACACTTGAAATGGTCCATCTCCTCTTGGCATTAACTTTGACTTCCGTTTTGTTGGAAACCGTTCCTTCCGCAAATGAAGCCACACCCAATCTCCTGGTACAAAAATAATCTTTCTTTTTCCCTTGTTTGCTTGTTGTTCATACTTCTTGGTGCGCTCTTCAATGTTGTGTTTTGCCTGCTCATGGATTTGCTTGACAAATTCCGCCTTCTTCCTACCATCTAAATTCAAATACTCATTCACAGGTAAAGGAGTTAAATCCATAGGAGTTAATGGCTTAAATCCATACACAATCTCGAAAGGTGAAAACTTAGTAGCAGAATGCACATTTCGATTATATGCAAACTCAACATGGGGGAAGCATTGCTCCCAAGTTTTCACATTTCTCCCCACTATTGATCTTAATAAAGTACCAAGTGTACGATTCACAACTTCAGTTTGTCCATCCGTTTGGGGATGACAAGTTGTAGAAAACAAAAGCTTTGTTCCCAATTTTCCCCACAACGTTTTCCAAAAGTAACTTAAAAACTTTGTGTCCCGATCCGAGACGATAGTTCTTGGCATGCCATGCAATCTAACCACTTCTTTGAAAAACAACTCTGAAATATGTGAGGCATCATTGGTTCGATTGCATGGAATGAAATGCGCCATTTTCGAAAACCGATCAACAACCACAAATATCGAATCTTTGCCATTTTTAGTTCTTGGCAATCCCAACACAAAATCCATAGAAAGATCAACCCATGGTTCACTTGGTATAGGCAGAGGAGTGTATAAACCATGAGGTTGAAACTTTGATTTGGCTTGTTTACAAACAATGCACTTTTCACAAACTTTTCCAACATAAACTTTCATTTTTGGCCAAAAGAAATGTTCCTGCAAAATATTCAATGTTTTTGCCACACCAAAATGACCCATAAGACCTCCACTATGTGCCTCCCAAACCAAAAGTTCAAGTAAAGAAGTGTTTGGAATGCAAAGCTTTGATTCTTTGAACAAAAATCCATCATGTATGAAAAACTTTTCAAAAGAGCCCTTTTCACAACTTTGAAAAATCATACCAAAATCCACATCTTCACGATACAACTCTTTGATTTGTTCAAAACCTAGAATTTTAGAGTCAAGAGAAGAGAGTAAAGAGTACCTTTGTGAAAGTGCATCAGCCACAATATTTTCCTTACCTTTCTTGAATCGGATGACATATGGAAATGTCTCAAGAAACTCCATCCACCTAGCATGTCTCTTGTTGAGCTTTTGTTGTCCTTTTAGAAACTTTAAGGACTCATGATCAGAATGAATGACAAACTCCTTGGTCCACAAATAGTGTTGCCAAGTTTTTAGTGCTCGAACCAAGGCATACATCTCTTTGTCATATGTGGGATAGTTTAAAGTTGCACCACTTAACTTTTCACTAAAATATGCCAATGGTTTTCCTTCTTGCATTAAAACCGCACCAATTCCAACACCCGATGCATCACACTCAATCTCAAAAGTTTTATCAAAATTTGGCAAAGAAAGCAAAGGAGCATGAGTTAAATGAAACTTCAGTTTTTCAAAAGCTTGCTCTTGCTCTTTGCCCCATTTAAAACCAACATTCTTTTTAATCACTTCGGTGAGTGGTGATGCCAAGGTGCTAAAGTTTTTCACAAATCGGCGATAAAAACTTGCAAGACCATGAAAACTCCTCACATCACTTACGCACTTTGGAGTTGGCCAATCCTTAATAGCCTTTACCTTTTCTTCATCAACAGATATTCCATGAGAACTAACCACATATCCAAGAAATACAATGTGGTCGGTACAAAAAGTGCACTTCTTCCAGTTCGCATAAAGCTGTTCCTTCCTAAGCACACTCAAAACACACGTTAGATGCTCAAGATGATCATTCAAACTCTTAGAATAAATCAAAATATCATCAAAGTAAACGACCACAAATTTCCCAATAAAATCACGCAAAACATGGTTCATTAATCTCATGAACGTACTTGGAGCATTAGTTAACCCAAAAGGCATAACTAACCATTCATATAAACCACGCTTTGTTTTGAAAGCTGTTTTCCATTTGTCACCATCATTCATGCGAATTTGATGATACCCGCTCTTTAGATCAATCTTTGAAAACAACTTTGAGCCATACAATTCATCAAGCATATCATCTAATCGAGGGATTGGATGGCGATACTTTACCGTGATATTGTTGATGGCACGACAATCTACACACATCCTCCATGATCCATCCTTCTTAGGTACCAGCAATACGGGAACCGCACACGGACTCATGCTTTCTCGAATCCATCCTTTCTCAAGTAATTCCTTAACTTGCCTTTGCAACTCTTTGGTTTCTTCCGGATTTGTTCTATATGCCGGCTTGTTTGGAATGGAAGATCCTGGAACAAAGTCAATTTGGTGTTTGATCCCGCGAATTGGTGGCAATCCTTTGGGAATTTCCTCGGGAAACAAGTCTTCAAATTCCTGCAAAAGAGATTTAATTTTGCTCGGGAGAATACCGGCCAAATCATTTGTGATTAAATAAGCTTCTTTGATCAAAAGAAGCACAAAAGACATCTCCGAATTCAAGGCTTCCTTTATTTCACTCCTTCTTGCATATGCACAATATTGACTTTCCTTTTCACCCACAAATATTTTCTTATCTTTTTGTTTTTCATTTGAACCTTTTTTTGTGTTCATTATTTTCATTAGGCTCACCTTCTTTGTTTTTCACATCCCTTTGAAGTCGGACTTGATCTTCATAAACTTGACTCGGTGACATCGGCACAAGAGTTATGGCTTTGGTTTTATGAACAAGAGTGTACTTGTTGGTGAAGCCATCATGTTTCACATGCCGATCGTATTGCCATGTCCTACCAAGTAGCAAATGACTTGCTTGCATAGGTACCACATCACACAACACCTCGTCTTCATACTTACCAATGCGAAATGACACCAACACTTGTTTCGTCACACGCACCTCACCACTATCATTAAGCCATTGGAGTTTATATGGCTTTTGATGCTTCATCGTCGGCAATCCTAGCTTTTCACCCATGGAAACACTAGCCACATTAGTACAACTCCCACCATCAATGATAACACTACATACCTTGCCTTGAACATAACACCGAGTGTGAAAGAGGTTTTCCCTTTGTGCATCATCTTCTTCCTTGGAATGAGTGCTTAAGGCTCGCCTTGCAACCAACACTTCTCCTTCTACAGCCATCTCTTCTTCACCATCCGTGTCTTCTTGTGATGATTCGGAAGAATCTGTTTCAATTTCTCCATTTTCTCTAAGCACCATTACAAGCTTATTTGGACATTGACTTGCAATGTGACCCCTGCCAAGACACTTAAAACATTTTATGTCACGAGTTTTAGGAGCATCAGAATTACCTTTCTCCTTGGACGGGCTTGTTGGTTTTGGACCAGATTTGGGATTAAAAGATGATGAACTTTCAGGCCTTTTGGAGCTACCCGCCTTCCAGGTATTCGTTCTTGATCCACCCCCTCTCTTGAGTTGCTTTTCAATTTTAACCGCCATGTGGACCATGTCTTCAATCTCCACATAATGGTGCATCTCAACACGATCACGAATTTCATAATTGAGGCCATTTAACAACCTGGCCATGGTAGCTTCTCGATCCTCTAGAATGTTGGCTCGGATCATGGTAACCTCCATTTCCTTGAAATAATCATCAACAGACTTACTTCCTTGCTTCAACCCTTGGAGCTTATTGTGAAGGTCACGATAATAGTGACTTGGTACAAAACGTCGTCTCATGACCCTTTTCATTTCTTCCCATGTATCAATGGGTCTTTCTTCGTTTCTTCGCCTACTAATCACAAGTTGATCCCACCATGTTAGTGCATAATCAGAAAATTCAACAACGGCGAGTTTTACTTTTTTACGATTGGAGTAGTCATGGCAATCAAAGATGAACTCCATTTTAGTTTCCCAATCGATGTAGGCTTCCGGATCTGACTTTCCTTGAAACGATGGAATTTTCATCTTGATAGAATTCAAATTGCTGTCTCTTCGGGGCCTTCGTCGAGGAGCTCTTCTTTCAGATTCCCATCCGTCACTTCCTCCATCGTCGTCATGATTTTCATAAGAAACTTGTGATGGCGTGCGGATACGTTGTGGTCTTTCAGTCTCCAATCGGTCCATTCTTTCATGAATTTGGTTGAATTCCGTTCTCATCAATCGTCGCATTTCCTCCATCATGGCTTGAACTTGAAGATTAGGAGGAGGTTGCTCATCCGTCATTTTTTTTGCTACAAAATAGAAGACAAAAAGTAATAACAATAAAAATATTATTTCCTCCCCGCACTCCCTTACGTGTTTCACTCAAAATTATGTTCACTCGATTCTCGTGTATGTTGTGTTTGGCTTTTAACCTCTAATGATCTTACCACACCGCCTTTTACCACTCTTTTTAACTCTTAAAGTTCAAAACAAACTAAAAGAAATCAAAATCAAGTGGGCTTGTGGCCTTGAGGAATTCAAAACATACCAAACAACTTTAAGAAGAGATTTGACAAAACCAAATATAACAAGATGAACAATGCTAGTAGTACGTAAATAGAAAAGGAAATGAAAATAAAGAAAACTAACAAGAATTATAATTTACTTTGCGTTCCTTTTTTTTGTCTTTTCTTTTGCGCTTTTTTTTACCCTTTTTTTTTTATCTTTTTTTGTACTTTTTTTTTGCGATTTCTTTTTTTTTTTTTTTTTTTTTTTTTTTTTTTTTTTTTTTTTTTTTTTTTTTTTGCTTGTGTTTTTGCTTCCTTTTGTTTTTAGGAACAAATGATGCAAAGTATGAATAAACAGAAAAAAAAACTAAAGAACTCGTATGATCCCCTAAAAAATCAATTAGTAGCAACCAAGTCAATTTTTGACAGGATCCACTACAAACATGAACCACAATGCAATGATGAAGAGAAGAAATTAAAATGAAAGGACGAATAGAAAGAAAGTAAAAGATGATACGAATGAAATATAAAGTAGAAAATAAACCAATAGAACCTGGCTCTGATACCAAATGATGTGATCTCACCCGAGGAATGTGTGATAGATCACGATTGCCCGATCGTTCTAATGGTTGTTTCAAGTAACTTGGATAGGACCGCGACCCATTGTCTATAAACAAGACAAGAACCTTGGTATAAGTGGAACCGCGACCCGTTGCCTATATACGAGGCAAGAAATTTGGTATAGAGAACGCCACAATCAACCCCACCAAGTTGATTGATAAGTTTCGAACGCCACAAGCTAAAACACTCGATAAGTTCTGAAAGTTCGTAAGGAACAATAAGAGTTAAAAACTCACAATTTTACTCAAAAATGAAGGATTATTGAAATGGTTACATTGAGTGCCTATTTATAGGAGAAAATATAAGACCAACTACTTATCTAGATAAGTTGCACAAGCTATCACGATAAGCTATCAAATAAGCAAGACTACTTATCAAAAGGGCATTATTGACATTTCACCACTTGAAGCTTCTAGTAGGTATTAATCATGCAAGTAACTTCTATCTCTTTATCTCCTCCAAGTAAATGACCATAATGTTGAGAAAACCGTCAAAATGCCTTGAATTTAATCTTTGACAAGTTCTTTAACATGGAAACCTTTATGGGCAGATTCATGGATGTGGCTAAGGACATATTTTGGGCCCTTTTTATTCTTGAAAATATAGGAAAAAGGCTAAGGTTGAAGTGGGCTTTTATTTCACTCAAATTGGGCTTAAAATGAGGAAGTTATGGCCAAAACAATGCACATGGGTGGGCTTGGCCGAATTTTATTTATTTTTGGGCTTTTGTGGATTAAAGTGAGAACTTGGGCTCCAAAACTTGGACTAATATTAGTCTTCAACTTGGATCAACATTAGGAAGCGTGCTTGGTTGTTTTGCGAACAAACGGGAGCTTGATTCCGACAATATTTAATCATTCCATTGAGAGCATCCTGGAACATCTTGGATTTTGATCTTGTGATAGATCCGATCTTCCACCTTAACGGATCTTCGTCATCTCGGTCCCTGGACAGGTTCTCATCACTTCCCGTAGGGCTTCGGCCTTACACATGGGAATACAGATTGGGTTGACTCCCAAATCTTTGCCGTCTCTGACGTGTTGACTTACCGACATGAACTGATAGTATGTTATATATGTGTGGTAACTAATGGTACTCTGTTTACTCACTAAGCAATGTTAGCTTACTCTGTCATGACAACTCTCTTTACAGGAAAATCTGATAAGGCCAAGGTTATAGCAGGTAGTTCGTCTCAAGCTAAGTGAACTTTGATACTGGAGGATTGCAGACTTTTGAACTTTGTGCTGATGCCTATTTTGTCAAGATAATTGCGGTCTCCGGTAGCTTGTTCAATCTTCCGCACTCTGATTGAAGATTTAGAAGCTAGATTAGACCACCATCTTATCTTTAATATTTTTGGTAATTAAGTATATTGTAGCTTAAATTGAATCAGGCATGTGGACCTGTGGTATCAGACAATATATTTATTCCTTAATGAAATGTACTTAAAGAAATTATGACGTGTACTGTTTGTGGTAACTCGGGTGTTACAACGGTCCTGAGCAATACAAGTAATCAAGAAACATGCAGCAACAGTTGTCCAGATTCAGCAGTGTCTAACGTTCCTAACATACAACTAAGTAATCAAGGAACAAGTAGCAACATATGTTTCCATACAAGTCAGTAATAATCACCAATGAGTACCGAAACATATGCAAGTAAGTAATGCAATCTGTCAGTCACAGCGGTCCTGAGCAATGCAAGTAATCAAGGAACATGCAACAACAGTTGTCCAGTCTCAGCAGTGTCTATCATACGTTCCTAGCATACAATTAAGTAATCAAGGAACAAGCAGCAGCAGATGTTTCCATACAAGTGAGTAATAATCACCAATAAGTACCGAAACATATGCAATTAAGTATTGTAATCTGTCACTCACAGCGGTCCTGAGCAATTCAAGTAATCAAGGAACATGTAGCAGCAGTTCTCCAGTTTCAGCAGTGTCTATCATACGTTCCTAGAATACAATTAAGTAATCAAGGAACAAGCAGCAGCAGAAGTTTCCATACAAATCAGTATCAATCACCAATAAGTACCGAAACATATGCAAGTAAGCAATGCAATCTGTCACTCACAGCGGTCCTGATCAATGCAAGTAATCAAGGAACATGCAACAGCAATTGTCCAGTTTTAGCAGTGTCTATCATACGTTCCTAACATACAATTAAGTAATCAAGGAACAAGCAGCATCAAATGTTTCCATACAAGTCAGTAACAATCACCAGTAAGTACCAAAACATATGCAAGTAAGGAATGCAATCTGTCACTCACAGCGGTCCTGAGCAATGCAAGTAATCAAGAAACACGCAGCAACAGTTGTCCAGTTTCAGCAGCGTCTATCATACGTTCCTAACAAACAATTAAGTAATCAAGGAACAAGCAGCAAAAGATGTTTCCATACAAGTCAGTAATAATCACCAATAAGTACCGAAACATATGCAAGTAAGTAATGCAATCTGTCACTCATAGCGGTTCTGAGCAATGCAAGTAAATAAGGAACATGCAGCAACAGTTGTCCAGTTTTAGCAGTGTCTATCATACGTTCCTAGCATACAATTAAGTAATCAAGGAACAAGCAGCAACAAATGTTTCCATACAAGTCAGTAACAATCACCAATAAGTACCGAAACATATGCAAGTAAGTAATGCAATCTGTCACTCACAGCGGTCCAGAGCAATGCAAGTAATCAAGGAACACGCAGTAGCAGTTGTTCAGTTTCAGAGTATCTATCATACGTTCCTAGCATACAATTTAATAATCAAGGAACAAGCAGCAGCAGATGTTTCCATACAAGTCAGTAACAATCACCAATAAGTACCGAAACATATGCAAGTAAGTAATGCAATCTGTCGCTCACAGCGGTCCTGAGCAATGCAAGTAATCAAGGAACACGCAGCAGCAGTTGTCCAGTTTCAGCAGTGTCTATCATATGTTCCTAGCATACAATTAAGTAATCAAGGAACAACCAGCAGCAGATGTTTCCATACAAGTCTGTAACAATCACCAATAAGTACCGAAACATATGCAAGTAAGTAATCCAATCTGTCGCTCACAACGCTCCAGAGCAATGCAAGTAATCAAGGAACACGCAGTAGCAGTTGTTTAGTTTCAGTAGTATCTATCATACGTTCCTAGCATACAATTAAGTAATCAAGGAACAAGCAGCAGCAGATGTTTCCATACAAGTCAGTAACAATCACCAGTAGGTACCAAAACATATGCAAGTAAGTAATGCAATCTGCAACTCACAGCGGTCCTGAGCAATGCAAGTAATCAAGAAACTTGCAGCACCAGTTGTCCAGTCTCAGCAGTGTCTATCATACGTTCCTAACAAACAATTAAGTAATCTAGGAACAAGCAGCAACAGATGTTTCCATACAAGTCAGTAATAATCACCAATAAGTACCGAAACATATGGAAGTAAGTAATGCAATCTGTCACTCACAGCGGTTCTAAGCAATGCAAGTAAATAAGGAACATGCAGCAACAGTTGTCCAGTTTTAGCAGTGTCTATCATACGTTCCTAGCATACAATTAAGTAATCAAGGAACAAGCAGCAGCAAATGTTTCCATACAAGTCAATAACAATCACCAATAAGTACCGAAACATATGCAAGTAAGTAATGCAATCTGTCATTCACAGCGGTCCAGAGCAATGCAAGTAATCAAGGAACACACAGTAGCAGTTGTTCAGTTTCAGTAGTATCTATCATACGTTCCTAGCATACAATTAAGTAATCAAGGAACAAGCAGCAGCAGATGTTTCCATACAAGTCAGTAACAATCACCAATAAGTACCGAAACATATGCAAGTAAGTAATCCAATCTGTCGCTCACAGTGGTCCTGAGCAATGCAAGTAATCAAGGAACACGCAGCAGCAGTTGTCCAGTTTCAGCAGTGTCTATCATACGTTCCTAGCATACAATTAAGTAATCAAGGAACAACCAGCAGCAGATGTTTCCATACAAGTCTGTAACAATCACCAATAAGTACTGAAACATATGCAAGTAAGTAATGCAATCTGTCACTCACAGCGGTTCTGAGCAGTGCAAGTAATCAAGGAATATGCAGCACCAGTTGTCTTGTTTCAGCAGTGTCTATCATTCGTTCCTAGCATACAATTAAGTAATCAAGGAACAAGCAGCAGCAGATGTTTCCTTACAAGTCAGTATCAATCACCAACAAGTACCGAAACATATGCAAGTAAGTAATGCAATCTGTCCCTCACAGCGGTCCTGAGCAATGCAAGTAATCAAGGAACATGCGGCAGCAGTTGTCCAGTTTCAGCAGTGTCTATCATACGTTCCTAACAAACAATTAAGTAATCAAGGAACAAGCAGCAACAGATGTTTCCATACAAGTCAGTAATAATCACCAATAAGTACCGAAACATATGCAAGTAAGTAATGCAATCTGTCACTCACAGCGGTTCTGAGCAATGCAAGTAACTAAGGAACATGCAGCAACAATTGTCCAGTTTTAGTAGTGTCTATCATACGTTCCTAGCATACAATTAAGTAATCAAGGAACAAGCAGCAGCAAATGTTTCCATACAAGTCAGTAACAATCACCAATAAGTACCGAAACATATGCAAGTAAGTAATGCAATCTGTCACTCACAGCGGTCCAGAGCAAAGCAAGTAATCAAGGAACACGCAGTAGCAGTTGTTCAGTTTCAGTAGTATCTATCATACGTTCCTAGCATACAATTAAGTAATCGAGGAACAAGAAGCAGCAGATGTTTCCATACAAGTCAGTAACAAACACCAATAAGTACCGAAACATATGCAAGTAAGTAATCCAATCTGTCGCTCACAGCGGTCCTGAGCAATGCAAGTAATCAATGAACACGCAGCAGCAGTTGTCCAGTTTCAGCAGTGTCTATCATACGTTCTTAGCATACAATTAAGTAATCAAGGAACAACCAGCAGCAAATGTTTCCATACAAGTCTGTAACAATCACCAATAAGTACTGAAACATATGCAAGTAAGTAATGCAATCTGTCACTCACAGCGGTTCTGAGCAGTACAAGTAATCAAGGAATATGCAGCACCAGTTGTCTTGTTTCAGCAGTGTCTATCATTCGTTCCTAGCATACAATTAAGTAATCAAGGAACAAGCAGCAGCAAAATGTTTCCTTACAAGTCAGTATCAATCACCAATAAGTACCGAAACATATGCAAGTAAGTAATGCAATCTGTCCCTCACAGCGGTCCTGAGCAATGCAAGTAATCAAGGAACATGCGGCAACAGTTGTCCAAATTCAGCAGTGTCTATCATACGTTCCTAACAAACAATTAAGTAATCAAGGAACAAGCAGCAACAGATGTTTCCATACAAGTCAGTAATAATCACCAATAAGTACCGAAACATATGCAAGTAAGTAATGCAATCTGTCACTCACAGCGGTTCTGAGCAATGCAAGTAACTAAGGAACATGCAGCAACAATTGTCCAGTTTTAGTAGTGTCTATCATACGTTCCTAACATACAATTAAGTAATCAAGGAACAAGCAGCAGCAAATGTTTCCATACAAGTCAGTAACAATCACCAATAAGTACCGAAACATATGCAAGTAAGTAATGCAATCTGTCACTCACAGCGGTCCAGAGCAAAGCAAGTAATCAAGGAACACGCAGTAGCAGTTGTTCAGTTTCAGTAGTATCTATCATACGTTCCTAGCATACAATTAAGTAATCGAGGAACAAGAAGCAGCAGATGTTTCCATACAAGTCAGTAACAATCACCAATAAGTACCGAAACATATGCAAGTAAGTAATCCAATCTGTCGCTCACAGCGGTCCTGAGCAATGCAAGTAATCAAGGAACACGCAGCAGCAGTTGTCCAGTTTCAGCAGTGTCTATCATACGTTCCTAGCATACAATTAAGTAATCAAGGAACAACCAGCAGCAGATGTTTCCATACAAGTCTGTAACAATCACCAATAAGTACCGAAACATATGCAAGTAAGTAATCCAATCTGTCGCTCACAGCGGTCCTGAGCAATGCAAGTTGTAACATCCAAGTTTCCACAAACAGTACACGTCATAATATTTCATTTCATTAAGTAATAAATATTACTAATTGTTTGATACCACAGGTCCATCAGCATGAATACTTAATAACAACAATATATTAAAGATTAATGGTGGTCTAAACTAGCTTCTAAATCTTCAATCAGAGTGCGGAAGACTGAACAAGCTACCCGAGACCGCAACATCTTTTCAAAATAGGCGTCATCAAAAGTCCAAAAGTCTGCTATTCATCAAAGTCCAGATTCACTTAGTCTGGGACGAACTACCTGCTATGGTCTTGCCTTTATCAGCTTTTCCTGAAAAAGAGTTGTCATGACAGAGTAAGCTAACAATGCTTAGTGAGTAAACAGAGTTCCATTAGTTACCACACACATATAACATACTATCAGCTCCTGTCGGCAAGTCACTACGTCAGAGACGTCAAAAAGGTTGGGAGACAACCCAGTCGGTATTCCCATGTGTAAGGCCGAAGCCCTACGGGAAGTGTATGGAAACAAGTCAAATAGGAAAGGAATCTGCAGAATTCCCTCCTGTGAATGGAGATCTCACATTCGGTCCTGTCAGATAATGCAGTATGCAGCGGCAAGTATATAAACAGTCAAGTAAGCAGTAAGCATGATACGTATTACATAAATGTAAAAGTGAACATGCAATCAAGGCAATTCAAGTGTCTAGCTTCAGTAATGTCAAAAGTACGTTCCTATGATACAATATAGTATTAAAGAAACATGCAGCAACAATCGGAAGTTTCCATACAGTCAATACATTCACCAATAAGTATCGAAATATATGCAAGTAATTAATGAAATCTGTCACTCACAGTAGTCCGTAGTCAGATAATGCTTAACGAATTAAGCTGATCAGTTTACTCTGTCAAATCGGCGGTTTCCTGCAGTTCAGTTTCAAGTCTGGCATATTAATGTCAAGTCTGTGTCATAATCTATATAACCCTAGTTATATATTCAGGTTATTGTCAATTCTGGTTATCGAGTCTGAGGTAGTTCCTATCGTCCCAAGGTGAGTCTATTCTTATCAGATTAAGACGATCCATCTAATTACAGATGTATATATGGCCTTGAACAAAGCCAAACGTATTACTTAGCAAGGTGAAACAGGACATACACATTTTAAGGGTTCGTACAGAGTCTGTTAATTTATTTGTGCATATAATAGATATGCATCTTGAACTTGTGAGTTTTTATCATAATCAAAAGATACTTTTAATTACAATAGGTTGTTTTAATAACTTAATCTGATTTAGGGATTTATCCTTGGCTCGGAACTAAACCAGATTTGAATTTAAAGAGATAGATTCGAAACACATACATATTCGAATCTATGAAGTTAGATTCGAACATATACATTCGAAGGCAATAGGTTCGAACCCAAAGCATAGATTCGAAGGCCCACAACAGATTTGAAGCATTTCTAGACTCGAAGGCATCCAATAGACTCGAACCTAATGCATAGATTCGAAGGCCAACAATAAATTCGAAATTTAGCATACGTAGACTCGAATAGCAGCACTAGATTCGAAATACACTTATACATTCGAAGCATATCTCGAGTCTAGGGGAAAATAGATTCGAGGACCCTTCATTCGACTCTAGGGGGAAACAGATTCTAATTCCACCCCCCCTTCGAGTCTACACTTAAAGTTCACGAGTTTGTTCATCAAGTTCATCGTTTTTCCAGGTTTTTAGTAACTAAACATGAGCATAAATGAGGGAAAAATAGTTACTAACCTTCGTCCAAGCTATATCCTTCGACTATAGATGATTTCCAAGCAAAAACAAGTCCTAAACGAGAGCATATCAGCTTCGAACGAATAGAATTTGAGCAAACTCGAGTTTGCTCTTTCAAAACCGAACCAAAAGACAGAAATAGGGCCGATCTTACCTTAAATCCGGACGAAATCAAACATGCAATGGTAGGTTCTTGTAGAGCTCGACGATCTCTATCCGTTGACGTATAAATCACGAGAATCCGATGAACCGATTAGGAGAAAAGCTAGAGAGAAGGTGAGGTTGTAGAGAGAGAGAGAGAGAGAGTTCTAGTTTTCCAAACCTAAGAAATGAGGAGGGCTGCCCTATTTATAGGAAAATAGGGAGAAAATCAGATTTTCTACTGAATTATCCGGAATTGACCAACTTTATTTCCCAACAATCCGATTTGCATATTTGTTTTAGTCACATTTTTATTCATTTTAGTCCGTTTCGTCATTTTCAGTCTTTAATTTGTCATTTAGCTGAATTTTAATTATTAATTTTATTTCAGCTAATTTTGGGCAACTTTTCATAATTAATTATAACTTAAAATAATTAACTATTTAAGATTCATGTTTTCAGTTAATTACTAATATTTGGATAAAATTGCTTTATTATCCAAAGTCTGATGCTGTAATTTATATTTAATAAATTACGGGCTGTTACACAAGTAATCAAGGAACACGCAGCAGCAGTTGTCCAGTTTCAGCAGTGTCTATCATACGTTCCTAGCATACAATTAAGTAATCAAGGAACAACCAGCAGCAGATGTTTCCATACAAGTCTGTAGCAATCACCAATAAGTACTGAAACATATGCAAGTAGGTAATGCAATCTGTCACTCACAGCGGTTCTGAGCAGTGCAAGTAATCAAGGAATATGCAGCACCAGTTGTCCTGTTTCAGCAGTGTCTATCATTCGTTCCTAGCATACAATTAAGTAATCAAGGAACAAGCAGCGGCAGATGTTTCCTTACAAGTCAGTATCAATCACCAATAAGTACCGAAACATATGCAAGTAAGTAATGCAATCTGTCCCTCACAGCGGTCCTGAGCAATGCAAGTAATCAAGGAACATGCGGCAGCAGTTGTCTAGTTTCAACAGTGTCTATCATACGTTCCTAACAAACAATTAAGTAATCAAGGAACAAGCAGCAACAGATGTTTCCATACAAGTCAGTAATAATCACCAATAAGTACCAAAACATATGCAAGTAAGTAATGCAATCTGTCACTCACAGCGGTTCTGAGCAATGCAAGTAAGTAAGGAACATGCAGCAACAGTTGTCCAGTTTTAGCAGTGTCTATCATACGTTCCTAGCATACAATTAAGTAATCAAGGAACAAGCAGCAGCAAATGTTTCCAAACAAGTCAGTAACAATCACCAATATGTACCGAAACATATGCAAGTAAGTAATGCAATCTGTCACTCACAGCGGTCCCGAGCAAAGCAAGTAATCAAGGAACACGCAGTAGTAGTTGTTCAGTTTCTGTAGTATCTATCAGACGTTCCTAGCATACAAATAAGTAATCAAGGAACAAGCAGCAGCAGATGTTTCCATACAAGTCAGTAACAATCACCAATAAGTACCGAAACATATGCAAGTAAGTAATCCAATCTGTCGCTCACAGCGGTCCTGAGCAATGCAAGTAATCAAGGAACACGCAGCAGCAGTTGTCCTGTTTCAGCAGTGTCTATCATACGTTCCTAGCATACAGTTAAGTAATCAATGAACAACCAGCAGCAGATGTTTCCATACAAGTCTGTAACAATCACCAATAACTACTGAAACATATGCAAGTAAGTAATGCAATCTGTCACTCACAGCGGTTCTGAGCAAAGCAAGTAATCAAGGAATATGCAGCACCAGTTGTCCTGTTTCAGCAGTGTCTATCATTCGTTCCTAGCATACAATTAAGTAATCAAGGAACAAGCAGCTGCAGATGTTTCCTTACAAGTCAGTATCAATCACCAATAAGTACCGAAACATATGCAAGTAAGTAATGCAATCTGTCCCTCACAGCGGTCCTGAGCAATGCAAGTAATCAAGGAACATGCGGCAGCAGTTGTCCAGTTTCAGCAGTGTCTATCATACGTTCCTAACAAACAATTAAGTAATCAAGGAACAAGCAGCAACAGATGTTTCCATACAAGTCAGTAATAATCACCAATAAGTACCGAAACATATGCAAGTAAGTAATGCAATCTATCACTCATAGTGGTTCTGAGCAATGCAAGTAACTAAGGAACATGCAGCAACAGTTGTCCAGTTTTAGCAGTGTCTATCATATGTTCCTAACATACAATTAAGTAATCAAGGAACAAGCAGCAGCAAATGTTTCCATACAAGTTAGTAACAATCACCAATAAGTACCGAAACATATGCAAGTAAGTAATGCAATCTGTCACTCACAGTGGTCCAGAACAATGCAAGTAATCAAGGAACACGCAGTAGCAGTTGTTCAGTTTCAGTAGTATCTATCATACGTTCCTAGCATACAATTAAGTAATCAAGGAACAAGCAGCAGCAGATGTTTCCATACAAGTCAGTAACAATCACCAATAAGTACCGAAACATATGCAAGTAAGTAATGCAATCTGTCGCTCACAGCGGTCCAGCGCAATGCAAGTAATCAAGGAATACGCAGTAGCAGTTGTTCAGTTTCAGTAGTATCTATCATACGTTCCTAGCATACAATTAAGTAATCAAGGAACAAGCAGCAGCAGATGTTTCCATACAAGTCAGTAACAATCACCAATAAGTACCGAAACATATGCAAGTAAGTCATGCAATCTGTCACTCACAGCGGTTCTGAGCAGTGCAAGTAATCAATGAATATGCAGCACCAGTTGTCCTGTTTCAGCAGTGTCTATCATTCGTTCCTATCATACAATTAAGTAATCAAGGAACAAGCAGCAGCAGATGTTTCCTTACAAGTCAGTATCAATCACCAATAAGTTCCAAAACATATGCAAGTAAGTAATGCAATCTGTCACTCACAGCGGTCCAGAGCAATGCAAGTAATCAAGGAACACGCAGTAGCAGTTGTTCAGTTTCAGTAGTATCTATCATACGTTCCTAGCATACAATTAAGTAATCAAGGAACAAGCAGCAGCAGATGTTTCCATACAAGTCAGTAACAATCACCAGTAAGTACCAAAACATATGCAAGTAAGGAATGCAATCTGCAACTCACAGCGGTCCTGAGCAATGCAAGTAATCAAGAAACATGCACCAACAGTTGTCCAGTCTCAGCAGTGTCTGTCATACGTTCCTAACAAACAATTAAGTACTCAAGGAACAAGCAGCAACAGATGTTTCCATACAAGTCAGTAATAATCACCAATAAGTACCGAAACATATGCAAGTAAGTAATGCAATCTGTCACTCACAGCGGTTCTGAGCAATGCAAGTAAATAAGGAACATGCAGCAACAGTTGTCCAGTTTTAGCAGTGTCTATCATACGTTCCTAGCATACAATTAAGTAATCAAGGAACAAGCAGCAGCAAATGTTTCCATACAAGTCAGTAACAATCACCAATAAGTACCGAAGCATATGCAAGTAATTAATGCAATCTGTCACTCACAGCGGTCCAGAGCAATGCAAGTAATCAAGGAACACGCAGCACCAGTTGTCCTGTTTCAGCAGTGTCTATCATTCGTTTCTAGCATACAATTAAGTAATCAAGGAACAAGCAGCAGCAGATGTTTCCTTACAAGTCAGTATCAATCACCAATAAGTACCAAAACATATGCAAGTAAGTAATGCAATCTGTCACTCACAGCGGTCAAGAGCAATGCAAGTAATCAAGGATCACGCAGTAGCAGTTGTTCAGTTTCAGTAGTATCTATCATACGTTCCTAGCATACAATTAAGTAATCAAAGGAACAAGCAGCAGCAGATGTTTCCATACAAGTCAGTAACAATCACCAGTAAGTACCAAAACATATGCAAGTAAGGAATGCAATCTGCAACTCACAGCGGTCCTGAGCAATGCAAGTAATCAAGAAACATGCAGCAGCAGTTGTCCTGTTTCAGCAGTGTCTATCATACGTTCCTAGCATACAGTTAAGTAATCAATGAACAACCAGCAGCAGATGTTTCCATACAAGTCTGTAACAATCACCAATAACTACTGAAACATATGCAAGTAAGTAATGCAATCTGTCACTCACAGCGGTTCTGAGCAATGCAAGTAATCAAGGATCACGCAGTAGCAGTTGTTCAGTTTCAGTAGTATCTATCATACGTTCCTAGCATACAATTAAGTAATCAAGGAACAAGCAGCAGCAGATGTTTGCATACAAGTCAGTAACAATCACCAGTAAGTACCAAAACATATGCAAGTAAGGAATGCAATCTGCAACTCACAGCGGTCCTGAGCAATGCAAGTAATCAAGAAACATGCAGCAACAGTTGTCCAGTCTCAGTAGTGTCTATCATACGTTCCTAACAAACAATTAAGTAATCAAGGAACAAGCAGCAACAGATGTTTCCATACAAGTCAGTAATAATCACCAATAAGTACCGAAACATATGCAAGTAAGTAATGCAATCTATCATTCACAGCGGTTCTGAGCAATGCAAGTAAATAAGGAACATGCAGCAACAGTTGTCCAGTTTTAGCAGTGTCTATCATACGTTCCTATCATACATTTAAGTAATCAAGGAACAAGCAGCAGCAAATATTTCCATACAAGTCAGTAACAATCACCAATAAGTACCGAAACATATGCAAGTAAGTAATGCAATCTGTCACTCACAGCGGTCCAGAGCAATGCAAGTAATCAAGGAACACGCAGTAGCAGTTGTTCAGTTTCAGTAGTATCTATCATACGTTCCTCGCATACAATTAAGTAATCAAGGAACAAGCAGCAGCAGATGTTTCCATACAAGTCAGTAACAATCACCAATAAGTACCGAAACATATGCAAGTAAGTAATCTAATCTGTCGCTCACAGCGGTCCTGAGCAATGCAAGTAATCAAGGAACACGCAGCAGCAGTTGTCCAATTTCAGCAGTGTCTATCATACGTTCCTAGCATACAATTAAGTAATCAAGGAACAACCAGCAGCAGATGTTTCCATACAAGTCTGTAACAATCACCAGTAAGTACCAAAACATATGCAAGTAAGGAATGCAATCTGTCACTCACATCGATCCTGAGCAATGCAAGTAATCAGGAAACATGCAGCAACAGTTGTCCAGTCTCAGCAGTGTCTATCATACGTTCCTAACAAACAATTAACTAATCAAGGAACAAGCAGCAACAGATGTTTCCATATAAGTCAGTAATAATCACCAATAAGTACCGAAACATATGCAAGTAAGTAATGCAATCTGTCACTCACAGCGGTTCTGAGCAATGCAAGTAAATAAGGAACATGCAGCAACAGTTGTCAGGTTTTAGCAGTGTCTATCATACGTTCCTAGCATACAATTAAGTAATCAAGGAACAAGCAGCAGCAAATGTTTCCATACAAGTCAGTAACAATCACCAATAAGTACCGAAACATATGCAAGTAAGTAATGCAATCTGTCACTCACAGCGGTCCAGAGCAATGCAAGTAATCAAGGAACACGCAGTAGTCGTTGTTCAGTTTCAGTAGTATCTATCATACGTTCCTAGCATACAATTAAGTAATCAAGGAACAAGCAGCAGGAGATGTTTCCATACAAGTCAGTAACAATCACTAATAAATACCGAAACATATGCAAGTAAGTAATCCAATCTGTCGCTCACAGCGGTCCTGAGCAATGCAAGTAATCAAGGAACACGCAGCAGCAGTTGTCCAGTTTCAGCAGTGTCTATCATACGTTCCTAGCATACAATTAAGTAATCAAGGAACAACCAGCAGCAGATGTTTCCATACAAGTTTGTAACAATCACCAATAAGTACTGAAACATATGCAAGTAAGTAATGCAATCTGTCACTCACAGTGGTTCTGAGCAGTGCAAGTAATCAAGGAATATGCATCACCAATTGTCCTGTTTCAGCAGTGTCTATCATTCGTTCCTAGCATACAATTAAGTAATCAAGGACCAAGCAGCAGCACCAGTAAGTACCGAAACATATGCAAGTAAGTAATGCAATCTGTCCCTCACAGCGGTGAGCAATGCAAGTAATCAAGGAACATGCAGCAACAGTTGTCCAGATTCAGCAGTGTCTAACGTTGCTAACATACAATTAAGTAATCAAGGAACAAGCAGCAACATATGTTTCCATACAAGTCAGTAATAATCACCAATGAGTACCGAAACATATGCAAGTAAGTAATGCAGTCTGTCACTCACATCGGTCCTGAGCAATGCGAGTAATCAAGGAACACGCAACAGCAGTTGCCAGTTTCAGCTGTATCTATCATAAATTCCTAGCATACAATTAAGTAATCAAGGAACAAGCAGCATCAGATGTTTCCATACAAGACAGTAACAATCACCAGTAAGTACTAAAACATGAGCAAGCAAGTAATGCAATCTGTCACTCACAGCGGTCCAGAGCAATGCAAGTAATCAAGGAACACGCAGTAGCAGTTGTTCAGTTTCAGTAGTATCTATCATACGTTCCTAGCATACAATTAAGTAATCAAGGAACAAGCAGCAGCAGATGTTTCCATATAAGTCAGTAACAATCACCAATAAGTACCGAAACATATGCAAGTAAGTAATCCAATCTGTCGCTCACAGCGGTCCTGAGCAATGCAAGTAATCAAGGAACACGCAGCAGCAGTTGTCCAGTTTCAGCAGTGTCTATCATACGTTCTTAGCATACAATTAAGTAATCAAGGAACAACCAGCAGCAGATGTTTCCATACAAGTCTGTAACAATCACCAATAAGTACTGAAACATATGCAAGTAAGTAATGCAATCTGTCACTCACAGCGGTTCTGAGCAGTGCAAGTAATCAAGGAATATGCAGCACCAGTTGTCTTGTTTCAGCAGTGTCTATCATTCGTTCCTAGCATACAATTAAGTAATCAAGGAACAAGCAGCAGCAGATGTTTCCTTACAAGTCAGTATCAATCACCAATAAGTACCGAAACATATGCAAGTAAGTAATGCAATCTGTCCCTCACAGCGGTCCTGAGCAATGCAAGTAATCAAGGAACATGCGGCAACAGTTGTCCAGTTTCAGCAGTGTCTATCATACGTTCCTAACAAACAATTAAGTAATCAAGGAACAAGCAGCAACAGATGTTTCCATACAAGTCAGTAATAATCACCAATAAGTACCGAAACATATGCAAGTAAGTAATGCAATCTGTCACTCACAGCGGTTCTGAGCAATGCAAGTAACTAAGGAACATGCAGCAACAATTGTCCAGTTTTAGTAGTGTCTATCATACGTTCCTAGCATACAATTAAGTAATCAAGGAACAAGCAGCAGCAAATGTTTCCATACAAGTCAGTAACAATCACCAATAAGTACCTAAACATATGCAAGTAAGTAATGCAATCTGTCACTCACAGCGGTCCAGAGCAAAGCAAGTAATCAAGGAACACGCAGTAGCAGTTGTTCAGTTTCAGTAGTATCTATCATACGTTCCTAGCATACAATTAAGTAATCAAGGAACAAGAAGCAGCAGATGTTTCCATACAAGTCAGTAACAATCACCAATAAGTACCGAAACATATGCAAGTAAGTAATCCAATCTGTCGCTCACAGCGGTCCTGAGCAATGCAAGTAATCAAGGAACACGCAGCAGCAGTTGTCCAGTTTCAGCAGTGTCTATCATACGTTACTAGCATACAATTAAGTAATCAAGGAACAACCAGCAGCAGATGTTTCCATACAAGTCTGTAACAATCACCAATAAGTACCGAAAGATATGCAAGTAAGTAATCCAATCTGTCGCTCACAGCGGTCCTGAGCAATGCAAGTAATCAAGGAACACGCAGCAGCAGTTGTCCAGTTTCAGCAGTGTCTATCATACGTTCCTAGCATACAATTAAGTAATCAAGGAACAACCAGCAGCAAATGTTTCCATACAAGTCTGTAGCAATCACCAATAAGTACTGAAACATATGCAAGTAGGTAATGCAATCTGTCACTCACAGCGGTTCTGAGCAGTGCAAGTAATCAAGGAATATGCAGCACCAGTTGTCCTGTTTCAGCAGTGTCTATCATTCGTTCCTAGCATACAATTAAGTAATCAAGGAACAAGCAGCGGCAGATGTTTCTTTACAAGTCAGTATCAATCACAAATAAGTACCGAAACATATGCAAGTAAGTAATGCAATCTGTCCGTCACAGCGGTCCTGAGCAATGCAAGTAATCAAGGAACATGCGGCAGCAGTTGTCTAGATTCAACAGTGTCTATCATACGTTCCTAACAAACAATTAAGTAATCAAGGAACAAGCAGCAACAGATGTTTCCATACAAGTCAGTAATAATCACCAATAAGTACCGAAACATATGCAAGTAAGTAATGCAATCTGTCACTCACAGCGGTTCTGAGCAATGCAAGTAAGGAACATGCAGCAACAGTTGTCCAGTTTTAGCAGTGTCTATCATACGTTCCTAGCATACAATTAAGTAATCAAGAAACAAGCAGCAGCAAATGTTTCCATACAAGTCAGTAACAATCACCAATAAGTACCGAAACATATGCAAGTAAGTAATGCAATCTGTCACTCACAGCGGTCCAGAGCCAAGCAAGTAATCAAGGAACACGCAGTAGCAGTTGTTCAGTTTCTGTAGTATCTATCATACGTTCTCAGCATACAATTAAGTAATCAAGGAACAAGCAGCGGCAGATGTTTCCATACAAGTCAGTAACAATCACCAATAAGTACCGAAACATATGCAAGTAAGTAATCCAATCTGTCCCTCACAGCGGTCCTGAGCAATGCAAGTAATCAAGGAACACGCAGCAGCAGTTGTCCAGTTTCAGCAGTGTCTATCATACGTTCCTAGCATACAATTAAGTAATCAAGGAACAACCAGCAGCAAATGTTTCCATACAAGTCTGTAGCAATCACCAATAAGTACTGAAACATATGCAAGTAGGTAATGCAATCTGTCACTCACAGCGGTTCTGAGCAGTGCAAGTAATCAAGGAATATGCAGCACCAGTTGTCCTGTTTCAGCAGTGTCTATCATTCGTTCCTAGCATACAATTAAGTAATCAAGGAACAAGCAGCTGCAGATGTTTCCTTACAAGTCAGTATCAATCACCAATAAGTACCGAAACATATGCAAGTAAGTAATGCAATCTGTCCATCACAGCGGTCCTGAGCAATGCAAGTAATCAAGGAACATGCGGCAGCAGTTGTCCAGTTTCAGCAGTGTCTATCATACGTTCCTAACAAACAATTAAGTAATCAAGGAACAAGCAGCAACAGATGTTTCCATACAAGTCAGTAATAATCACCAATAAGTACCGAAACATATGCAAGTAAGTAATGCAATCTATCACTCACAGTGGTTCTGAGCAATGCAAGTAACTAAGGAACATGCAGCAACAGTTGTCCAGTTTTAGCAGTGTCTATCATACGTTCCTAGCATACAATTAAGTAATCAAGGAACAAGCAGCAGCAAATGTTTCCATACAAGTTAGTAACAATCACCAATAAGTACCGAAACATATGCAAGTAAGTAATGCAATCTGTCACTCACAGTGGTCCAGAGCAATGCAAGTAATCAAGGAACACGCAGTAGCAGTTGTTCAGTTTCAGTAGTATCTATCATACGTTCCTAGCATACAATTAAGTAATCAAGGAACAAGCAGCAGCAGATGTTTCCATACAAGTCAGTAACAATCACCAATAAGTACCGAAACATATGCAAGTAAGTAATGCAATCTGTCGCTCACAGCGGTCCAGCGCAATGCAAGTAATCAAGGAATACGCAGTAGCAGTTGTTCAGTTTCAGTAGTATCTATCATACGTTCCTAGCATACAATTAAGTAATCAAGGAACAAGCAGCAGCAGATGTTTCCATACAAGTCAGTAACAATCACCAATAAGTACCGAAACATATGCAAGTAAGTCATGCAATCTGTCACTCACAGCGGTTCTGAGCAGTGCAAGTAATCAATGAATATGCAGCACCAGTTGTCCTGTTTCAGCAGTGTCTATCATTCGTTCCTAGCATACAATTAAGTAATCAAGGAACAAGCAGCAGCAGATGTTTCCTTACAAGTCAGTATCAATCACCAATAAGTACCAAAACATATGCAAGTAAGTAATGCAATCTGTCACTCACAGCGGTCCAGAGCAATGCAAGTAATCAAGGAACACGCAGTAGCAGTTGTTCAGTTTCAGTAGTATCTATCATACGTCCTAGCATACAATTAAGTAATCAAGGAACAAGAAGCAGCAGATGTTTCCATACAAGTCAGTAACAATCACCAGTAAGTACCAAAACATATGCAAGTAAGGAATGCAATCTGCAACTCACAGCGGTCCTGAGCAATGCAAGTAATCAAGAAACATGCAGCAACAGTTGTCCAGTCTCAGCAGTGTCTATCATACGTTCCTAACAAACAATTAAGTAATCAAGGAACAAGCAGCAACAGATGTTTCCATACAAGTCAGTAATAATCACAATAAGTACCGAAACATATGCAAGTAAGTAATGCAATCTGTCACTCACAGCGGTTCTGAGCAATGCAAGTAAATAAGGAACATGCAGCAACAGTTGTCCAGTTTTAGCAGTGTCTATCATACGTTCCTAGCATACAATTAAGTAATCAAGGAACAAGCAGCAGCAAATGTTTCCATACAAGTCAGTAACAATCACCAATAAGTACCGAAGCATATGCAAGTAAGTAATGCAATCTGTCACTCACAGCGGTCCAGAGCAATGCAAGTAATCAAGGAACACGCAGCACAAGTTGTCCTGTTTCAGCAGTGTCTATCATTCGTTTCTAGCATACAATTAAGTAATCAAGGAACAAGCAGCAGCAGATGTTTCCTTACAAGTCAGTATCAATCACCAATAAGTACCAAAACATATGCAAGTAAGTAATGCAATGTGTCACTCACAGCGGTCAAGAGCAATGCAAGTAATCAAGGATCACGCAGTAGCAGTTGTTCAGTTTCAGTAGTATCTATCATACGTTCCTAGCATACAATTAAGTAATCAAAGGAACAAGCAGCAGCAGATGTTTCCATACAAGTCAGTAACAATCACCAGTAAGTACCAAAACATATGCAAGTAAGGAATGCAATCTGCAACTCACAGCGGTCCTGAGCAATGCAAGTAATCAAGAAACATGCAGCAGCAGTTGTCCTGTTTCAGCAGTGTCTATCATACGTTCCTAGCATACAGTTAAGTAATCAATGAACAACCAGCAGCAGATGTTTCCATACAAGTCTGTAACAATCACCAATAACTACTGAAACATATGCAAGTAAGTAATGCAATCTGTCACTCACAGCGGTTCTGAGCAATGCAAGTAATCAAGGATCACGCAGTAGCAGTTGTTCAGTTTCAGTAGTATCTATCATACGTTCTTAGCATACAATTAAGTAATCAAGGAACAAGCAGCAGCAGATGTTTCCATACAAGTCAGTAACCATCACCAGTAAGTACCAAAACATATGCAAGTAAGGAATGCAATCTGCAACTCACAGCGGTCCTGAGAATTGCAAGTAATCAAGAAACATGCAGCAACAGTTGTCCAGTCTCAGCAGTGTCTATCATACGTTCCTAACAAACAATTAAGTAATCAAGGAACAAGCACCAACAGATGTTTCCATACAAGTCAGTAATAATCACCAATAAGTACCGAAACATATGCAAGTAATAATGCAATCTGTCATTCACAGCGGTTCTGAGCAATGCAAGTAAATAAGGAACATGCAGCAACAGTTGTCCAGTTTTAGCAGTATCTATCATACGTTCCTAGCATACATTTAAGTAATCAAGGAACAAGCAGCAGCAAATATTTCCATACAAGTCAGTAACAATCACCAATATGTATCGAAACATATGCAAGTAAGTAATGCAATCTGTCACTCACAGCGGTCCAGAGCAATGCAAGTAATCAAGGAACACGCAGTAGCAGTTGTTCAGTTTCAGTAGTATCTATCATACGTTCCTAGCATACAATTAAGTAATCAAGGAACAAGCAGCAGCAGATGTTTCCATACAAGTCAGTAACAATTGTGACACCCTTGCCACATTAACCACCAATTACCATTCACCCAGGATTATTCACCAACAAACAGATATATAATGATCTGTAGCTTAATAATAGTGCGGAAGCAAAATACATAAATAAAAGTATTACAACAGAGTCTAACAACCTACGGTGCTACAAAGGTTTCACGTCTAAATCTACCAACTCAAATTAATACATTATCCCAAATTCATTACAACATTGTCTCCATAGAACAAATACCAAGATAAACAGTGGAAATCTTCAAGTCACTTCAATAAACGTCCTAGCTAGACGGTCCCGCAGCGGATTTTCCTTTTCCTGTAAAAATTCAACAACTGAAGGGGTAAGCTAAAGCTTAGTGAATACCATATGATTTTACACATTCTACAAATCATTATGATGCCACCCAGGGTAACCGCGGTAACACATACCGTATACCCCACACGTACTCCAAGTACGCAAACCCGAGCCGCAGCTCCTTCGAGCTGACACTCGGCATAAGAACAACCAACCATCTGAGGCAGACATTACATCGGGGATGACCTACTGTCTATCCTGACCACAGAGGTGTCAAACTCTTGGTCATATAGCACAGTAACATCAGAGTACAGATGCGACCACGCAGGTCCATCGAAAAGATGCACAACAAATGAACGGACATGCAACAAATATGAATGTGCATCAACATAAACGCATGTTAGTAGAATGCCAAACGAACATGAAACAACAGGCCTCAGCAGGCAATGCAAACATAAAGCAGATGCAGACATGTTAAAAATCAAAGGTACTCACAGTGGGTGCGTTATTAATCTTTTAGCAATATTATTTCTCCTCGGAATTTCAACCGGATCAACCAAGTACCCCACTGTGGGTTAAACAACACCACAAGGGACCTGTAAGTCATTTGTAACAACACATTGTGTTAATATCTTGTTTAATTCCATAAAACTTAATTTTTATAAGTTTTTACCATTTTTGATCCCAATTTCGGATCCATGTCCGAATTCGGACCCCACCCGAATTCGGACCCCCAGTTCGGATCCCACATGGATCCCAATTCGGATCCCACATAAATCCAAATTCGGTCCCCTTTAATTTCGGACCCAAGCTAAGTTCGGACCATATCCGAATTCGGTCCCCAACCGAATTCGGACCACATCCGAAATTCAAACACTTAGAATATTTTTGCCATTTTTGATAATATTACAAGTTCGGGCTCATCAGAATTCGGTCCCCAACCGAATTCGGACCCCCATCCAAGTTCCAATACTTAGAAATATTTTGATATATTAACTTTCCTGAAATCCGGGCCTCATCCGAATTCGGACCAGATCCGAGTTCATCTCGGATCCGAATTCGGATCCCACCCCATTCGAACTTGTGCAGCTTTTTAACATTTTCCAGATTTTAATTCCATCATTTTTGGTACTTTTTCAATACATGAAATAATTTATACCAACTTAAATATACTTAATTTCAAGCATTTTAACACTAACATTAACATGCTTTCATACTAAATTCAATCCTTTTTGACCCTTTTCATCATCCAACGAACACACACACTAAAACACACACAAAATCCTCAAATCCATACTTTTAGCTTGAATCAGATGCTAAAATTTAATATGTAGCATCATAAACACTAGATTTAAACTAATCCACAACTTGATCATACATGCAACAACATTTGAATCTCCAAATCTATGATTCGGATTTGAACAAAACCGAACCCAAAATGCTTCTAAATTCGAAATTTAAAGAATTATTACCTCAAATCTTCGATTGCAGTGTTGATAGCTCCTTGAATGCAACCTTGTTTCAGATTTTCAGCTTCCAATTCCAAGTTTTGATGTTCTTCGATTGTAGAGAGAGAGAGAGAGATAGAGCTTAGTGAGAGAGTGGGAAGATGGTGAAATGAAATGAAATAAGGATTTTTTTTTCCCCTTTTTATTTCCTTCTTTCAAATCTTGGCACATCACACCCCTCTTCTTATCCGGTTCCATTAAATACTGATTTTTATAAAATAAAAGAGTTCTATCTTTTATTCATCATCACTAACATTTTTAATAATCATACTAAATAACTAGAAGTTGAAATTCTTAAATTTCTTAATTTCCTAAAATAGCAATCAACTTTAATCATCCAGATACATAATCATATTTCGTAATCCAACTTAATTATCTTTAATTACAAAATATCCAACCAATTAATCTAAATTACAATAATTTAGAATTTAGGATGTTACAGCATGGGCTCCACCACGCTCAAACTTCGTCCTCGAAGTTATTTGAATTCGATCATATACTTATTCAACGTATCGACCTTTGTCTCTCAAATGTGATCTATTTCTTTGTGATGCTTCCAACGTATCAGTACCATTTTAATTTCTTTGTTTCTTAACTTCTTTACTTTCATATCCGTAATATATTCCGGCTTTTCAACATATACTACCCTTTCTTGAATTTCTAATTCAATATAATCAACCTAATCTTCATTACCAGTTGTGAAAATTTCATAAAGCTTTCCACATGAAACACCAAGTGTTATTTCGATATTTCCTTATGTAATTCCCAATGAGATAACAGGTTCCTAACTTTTCTGTTATTCTAAATGAGCCAACACACCTCATTGGTGATATTAACAAATATGCTCCATCGTTTACCTCAAAGTTGATTAATTTAGGTGTCTTATCATTATAACTCTTCTTTTCATATCACAGACTCAGCAATCAGAGTCCTTTCAATTTCTTTCCAACATGTAGAGGTTCTACATTTCCTCCCTTACAAAACTTTACACGGTGTTCTCTTGATTTTTAACATGATAACCAATGTTATACAATAATTCCATCAAAGTAATTGATCTTTTCAGTTGGTACTTAAATCCAAAATATATGATCTCATCATGTATTCCAATGTGAAAATAGTCCATTCATTTTGACCATCTGTCGGGGGTCGATAAACTGTACTCATAGCTATATGTGTGCCTAATCCCACTTGTAAAGTAAACCAAGAGTTGAAAATGAACCGACTCTTCCAATCAAACATAATCGATTTTAGAGCTCCATAAAAATAATAACCTTACTCACGCAAATCTGTGCAAGTCTTCCAAATAATAACTTTCTCGAGTTGGTATATACATACCCATTTAAATCAGTCTGTCTACAATTTACCAATTGTAGAAAATTACTTAAATCTGTAATATTGCAAGACAACTTCCAAATTCTCAATTGCTACACTTTTAGCGGAATCCTCCGAGATCTCAACTCCAGAAACCACATACTAGAAAATATAACCCATTGTAATCAAAACTCACGATTTGTTATATTCAACTTTACACTTACACCAAAATATCTTCGATAATTACAATTACCGATTCCTTCAACATTGTTATACAAATCCCTGTTCATAATGTTCATAAAACAGCTGGGGTGTTAATCAATCAAAATGTCGTAATCAGAGACTCGTAGCGCTCATAACTATCCTTGAAAGCCAATTTCAGTACATTCCTTCTTTGGACCTCAACTAATCATATCCCATTCGTAGATCAATCTTAGAAAAATAATGAGCTCTCATGCAGCTAATTGAATAATCATCATTTCCCGGCAGCGGATATTTATTTATTATAGTCAATTTGTTCAAATCACTTTAATCTATACACATTCAGTAGATACAAGACAGTATGAATAACAAACTTTTGGGAGAAGCTCCAGGGATCAAGTCAACACAGAATTTCACTTGTCTTTCAGGTGCCACACCAGACAAGTCTTCCAGAAACACATATGGAAACATTTGGGACAACAGGCGCATCGGCCACAATTTTCTCTTCAGTCTTGGCATCAATAGCATATACCATACAAGACTCACAGCCCTAAGCAATCAGCTTTCGGGACCTAACAATCATCAGTAGACATTGATCCCCGCTTCTCATTTCCCATATATACAGATCGTCTCATCCTTCCGGTGTAATTGTCATTATCGTTTCCTTTATTCTATCTACATGAATCCCATTCTTGATCAACCAGTTTATTCCAATTATCGTATCAAATCACCAATTTTTAGTGGAGTCAAGTCAAGATTGAAGACTACCTCTTCAATCACTATAGTTATTCGGGATACACACGATCTACTTTAACTATGGTGTTATTTATCAGTTTCAATCTTAATCACAACAGACAACTTAAACCACATCATTAACATTTGTTAAGCAGAAGCAGTAGATACAAATAATTGATCAGCACCAGAGTCAAACAGAAGTCATGACTACCTCCGAATCTTCCTTAGATTCTGAATCGTATCACTAGGCTTTTTCCTTGCTTTATAAGCATATTTCAAAATTCTCCTTTAAAATTAACGTGTATTTTCCATGTATTATCATACTCTCGTATGCTTTCCCAATAATATTTAGATTTGTTTTCCTCATATAATATTCATATATAAACCAGTACTGAATCAGACTCTTTGATTCCAACTACATCAAAATTCTCATAAACAGTTCGTATCCTGTTGTTCTTGACCACAAACTTTTTAACTCAAAATATAAACACAGTGTACCTTACCGTTTTCCCTTAATAAAAGTTGATGCTATTTGCTTTATGATACCTTTACAAGTTGTTATCAATCCTTCAAACATATCATACATGACACTAATACGATTAATTTCCAATTCTTTAATCCATTATGGTCAAACTTAATCTTTATTATAACTTCTAAACTCGTTAATAAATTCCATGATATCTATAGCATCTTATCCAATTCGAAGCTTTAACCATCTTGGCTATTCATCTAACACCTACTTATATATTCGAGTGTTCTCAGTCGCGAACATAATTATACTTATATTAATAACAAAACTTCATATCACTCAAGCTCAGGTTAACTTCAGAATCATAAAACTTCAATGTAATATTACATATAAAAACTTAAAGTACTCTTCTAATCTTGTAAAGTAATGTTTAAAAGTTATAACCATAATCTCAAAGATCTCATCTCATTTGTTGAACTTTTCATTCATAGTTTCATCATCTAATATTAGTACATGTTAATTCTTTGTTCGAAATCTGCAAGCTCTGCTAAAATGACCCACTTTTCCACAATTAAAACAAGCATCGGCCTTCCTTGGACATTTGTCAGCCTTATGTCCAAATTGGTTACAATGTCGACATCTTTTACATCTATCACGTTTCTTTGTTCTTGACCTCAAATACGGTCCATTTAGTTCATCTCTTCCAGACTTTGAAATCTTTCCAATAGCTTTTTCTTCAGGTTCAACACGAGGTACAACATCAGACTCACCATATTGCCTACTAAACAACAACTTGAATTGTTCCCAACTAAAGGAAGTAATCAACTCTGATCCCAATTCTTTTTCCCAACAGTTCCACCATTTCTTGGCTTGTCCAATCAATTGATCCTTAGCCAAGCATACCTTGTGTTCATCCTTACAATTCATTTCCGTAAAAATTTGTTCCATAATTGTAATCCACATTTCTGATTCCTCAATTCTCAGAGATCCAGAGAATGTTGGTGGTTGCCAGTTTTTGAATGATTTAATCACATAGTTCATGTAATTCTCATTAGTTCTGGTTTCATACTCAATCTTTTCCTTGCCCTTGTCTTTACGTTTCGCTTTATTCCTAAGGTTTACGTCATCCACAACATAATTCCTTTCATGTTCCATCTTTTCTTTTCTCTTGTCTTCTTTTCTTTTAACTTTGGCCTCATCTCGTGCCCGAAATTGATCTTGAATCATTCTGTTTTGTTCTGCCATCATTGATAGTATCATTTCCCTCGTTTCTCGTGGCGTCATTCCTCCTCCAGACATGTTCTGAAATATAAAACATATAAATTATTTAGTAATCCCATCACATTGTTAACTATAACACATGTTGTCCCGTATGAAAGTCACTTTCCTAAAAGCACTAGATCATATCCTATCTTAGTTCAGATCATTACTTACAATCACTACATATCATCACTTAATGTTTGAGACCAAGACCTCACGACACTTGAATCTCAAACTACTGCTCTGATACCATAAGCTGTGACACCCTTGCCACATTAACCACCAATTACCATTCACCCAGGATTATTCACCAACAAACAGATATATAATGATCTGTAGCTTAATAATAGTGCGGAAGCAAAATACATAAATAAAAGTATTACAACAGAGTCTAACACCCTACGGTGCTACAAAGGTTACACGTCTAAATCTACCAACTCAAATTAATACATTATCCCAAATTCATTACAACATTGTCTCCATAGAACAAATACCAAGATAAACAGTGGAAATCTTCAAGTCACTTCAATAAACGTCCTAGCTAGACGGTCCCGCAGCGGATTTTCCTTTTCCTGTAAAAATTCAACAACTGAAGGGGTAAGCTAAAGCTTAGTGAATACCATATGATTTTACACATTCTACAAATCATTATGATGCCACCCAGGGTAACCGCGGTAACACATACCGTATACCCCACACGTACTCCAAGTACGCAAACCCGAGCCGCAGCTCCTTCGAGCTGACACTCGGCATAAGAATAACCAACCATCTGAGGCAGACATTACATCGGGGATGACCTACTGTCTATCCTGACCACAGAGTGTCAAACTCTTGGTCATATAGCACAGTAACATCAGAGTACAGATGCGACCACGCAGGTCCATCGAAAAGATGCACAACAAATGAACGGACATGCAACAAATATGAATGTGCATCAATATAAACGCATGTTAGTAGAATGCCAAACGAACATGAAACAACATGCCTCAGCAGGCAATGCAAACATAATGCAGATGCAGCAATGTTAAAATCAAAGGTACTCACAGTGGGTGCGTTATTAATCTTTTAGCAATATTATTTCTCCTCGGAATTTCAACCGGATCAACCAAGTACCCCACTGTGGGTTAAACAACACCACAAGGGACCTGTAAGTCATTTGTAACAACACATTGTGTTAATATCTTGTTTAAATCCATAAAACTTAATTTTATAAGTTTTTACCATTTTTGATCCCAATTTCGGATCCATGTCCGAATTCGGACCCCACCCGAATTCGGACCCCCAGTTCGGATCCCACATGGATCCCAATTCGGATCCCACATAAATCCAAATTCGGTCCCCTTTAATTTCGGACCCAAGCTAAGTTCGGACCATATCCGAATTCGGTCCCCAACCGAATTCGGACCACATCCGAAATTCAAACACTTAGAATATTTTTGCCATTTTTGATTATATTACAAGTTCGGGCTCATCCGAATTCGGTCCCCAACCGAATTCGGACCCCCATCCAAGTTCCAATACTTAAAAATATTTTGATATATTAACTTTCCTGAAATCCGGGCCTCATCCGAATTCGGACCAGATCCGAGTTCATCTCGGATCCGAATTCGGATCCCACCCCATTCGAACTTGTGCAGCTTTTTAACATTTTCCAGATTTTAATTCCATCATTTTTGGTACTTTTTCAATACATGAAATAATTTATACCAACTTAAATATACTTAATTTCAAGCATTTTAACACTAACATTAACATGCTTTCATACTAAATTCAATCCTTTTTGACCCTTTTCATCATCCAACGAACACACACATTAAAACACACACAAAATCCTCAAATCCATACTTTTAGCTTGAATCAGATGCTAAAATTTAATATGTAGCATCATAAACACTAGATTTAAACTAATCCACAACTTGATCATACATGCAACAACATTTGAATCTCCAAATCTATGATTCGGATTTGAACAAAACCGAACCCAAAATGCTTCTAAATTCGAAATTTAAAGAATTATTACCTCAAATCTTCGATTGCAGTGTTGATAGCTCCTTGAATGCAACCTTGTTTCAGATTTTCAGCTTCCAATTCCAAGTTTTGATGTTCTTCGATTGTAGAGAGAGAGAGAGAGAGAGAGATAGAGCTTAGTGAGAGAGTGGGAAGATGGTGAAATGAAATGAAATAAGGATTTTTCCCCTTTTTATTTCCTTCTTTCAAATCTTGGCACATCACACCCCTCTTCTTATCCGGTTCCATTAAATACTGATTTTTATAAAATAAAAGAGTTCTACCTTTTATTCATCATCACTAACATTTTTAATAATCATACTAAATAACTAGAAGTTGAAATTCTTAAATTTCTTAATTTCCTAAAATAGCAATCAACTTTAATCATCCAGATACATAATCATATTTCGTAATCCAACTTAATTATCTTTAATTACAAAATATCCAACCAATTAATCTAAATTACAATAATTTAGAATTTAGGATGTTACAACAATCACCAATAAGTACCGAAACATATGCAAGTAAGTAATCCAATCTGTCGCTCACAGCGGTCCTGAGCAATGCAAGTAATCAAGGAACACGCAGCAGCAGTTGTCCAGTTTCAGCAGTGTCTATCATACGTTCCTAGCATACAATTAAGTAATCAAGGAACAACCAGCAGCAGATGTTTCCATACAAGTCTGTAACAATCACCAGTAAGTACCAAAACATATGCAAGTAAGGAATGCAATCTGTCACTCACAGCGATCCTGAGCAATGCAAGTAATCAAGAAACATGCAGCAACAGTTGTCCAGTCTCAGCAGTGTCTATCATACGATCCTAACAAACAATTAAGTAATCAAGGAACAAGCAGCAACAGATGTTTCCATATAAGTCAGTAATAATCACCAATAAGTACCGAAACATATGCAAGTAAGTAATGCAATCTGTCACTCACAGCGGTTCTGAGCAATGCAAGTAAATAAGGAACATGCAGCAACAGTTGTCCAGTTTTAGCAGTGTCTATCATACGTTCCTAGCATACAATTAAGTAATCAAGGAACAAGCAGCAGCAATTGTTTCCATACAAGTCAGTAACAATCACCAATAAGTACCGAAACATATGCAAGTAAGTAATGCAATCTGTCACTCACAGCGGTCCAGAGCAATGCAAGTAATCAAGGAACACGCAGTAGTCGTTGTTCAGTTTCAGTAGTATCTATCATACGTTCCTAGCATACAATTAAGTAATCAAGGAACAAGCAGCAGCAGATGTTTCCATACAAGTCAGTAACAATCACCAATAAGTACCGAAACATATGCAAGTAAGTAATCCAATCTGTCGCTCACAGCGGTCCTGAGCAATGCAAGTAATCAAGGAACACGCAGCAGCAGTTCTCCAGTTTCAGCAGTGTCTATCATACGTTCCTAGCATACAATTAAGTAATCAAGGAACAACCAGCAGCAGATGTTTCCATACAAGTTTGTAACAATCACCAATAAGTACTGAAACATATGCAAGTAAGTAATGCAATCTGTCACTCACAGTGGTTCTGAGCAGTGCAAGTAATCAAGGAATATGCAGCACCAGTTGTCCTGTTTCAGCAGTGTCTATCATTCGTTCCTAGCATACAATTAAGTAATCAAGGAACAAGCAGCAGCACCAATAAGTACCGAAACATATGCAAGTAAGTAATGCAATCTGTCCCTCACAGCGGTCCTGAGCAATGCAAGTAATCAAGGAACATGCAGCAACAGTTGTCCAGATTCAGCAGTGTCTAACGTTGCTAACATACAATTAAGTAATCAAGGAACAAGCAGCAACATATGTTTCCATACAAGTCAGTAATAATCACCAATGAGTACCGAAACATATGCAAGTAAGTAATGCAGTCTGTCACTCACATCGGTCCTGAGCAATGCGAGTAATCAAGGAACACGCAACAGCAGTTGCCAGTTTCAGCTGTATCTATCATAAGTTCCTAGCATACAATTAAGTAATCAAGGAACAAGCAGCATCAGATGATTCCATACAAGACAGTAACAATCACCAGTAAGTACTAAAACATGAGCAAGCAAGTAACGCAATCTGTCACTCACAGCGATCCTTAGCAATGCAAGTAATCAAGGAACATGCAACAATAGTTGTCCAGTTTCAGCAGTGTCTATCATATGTTCCTAGCTTACAATTAAGTAATCAAGGAACAAGCAGCAGCAGATGTTTCCATACAAGTCAGTAACAATCACCAATAAGTACCGAAACATATGCAAGTAAGCAATGCAATCTGTCACTCACAGCGGTCCTGAGCAATGCAAGGAATCAAGGAACATGCTGCAACAGTTGTCCAGTTTCAGCAGTGTCTATCATACGTTCCTAACATACAATTAAGTAATCAAGGAACAAGCAGCAACAGATACAAGTCAGTAATAATCACCATTAAGTACCGAAACATATGCAAGTAAGTAATGCAATCTGTCACTCACAACGATCCTGAGCAATGCAAGTAATCAAGGAACATGCAGCAACAGTTGTCCAGTCTCAGCAGTGTCTATCATACGTTCCTTGCATACAATTAAGTTATCAAGGAACAAGCAGCAGCAGATGTTTCCATACAAGTCAGTAATAATCACCAATAAGTACCGAAACATATGCAATTAAGAATTGTAATCTGTCACTCACAGCGGTCCTGAGCAATTCAAGTAATCAAGGAACATGTAGCAGCAGTTCTCCAGTTTCAGCAGTGCCTATCATACGTTCCTAGAATACAATTAAGTAATCAAGGAACAAGCAGCAGCAGAAGTTTCCATACAAGTCAGTATCAATCACCAATAAGTACCGAAACATATGCAAGTAAGTAATGCAATCTGTCTCTCACAGCGGTCCTGAGCAATGCAAGTAATCAAGGAACATGCGGCAGCAGTTGTCCAGTTTCAGCAGTGTCTGTCATACGTTCCTAACATACAATTAAGTAATCAAGGAACAAGCAGCATCAGATGTTTCCATATAAGTCAGTAACAATCACCAGTAATTACCAAAATATATGCAAGTGAGGAATGCAATCTGTCACACACAGCGGTCCTGAGCAATACAAGTAATCAAGAAACATGCAGCAACAGTTGTCCAGATTCAGCAGTGTCTAACGTTCCTAACATACAATTAAGTAATCAAGGAACAAGTAGCAACATATGTTTCCATACAAGTCACTAATAATCACCAATGAGTACCAAAACATATGCAAGTAAGTAATGCAATCTGTCAGTCACAGCGGTCCTGAGCAATGCAAGTAATCAAGGAACATGCAACAACAGTTGTCCAGTCTCAGCAGTGTCTATCATACGTTCCTAGCATACAATTAAGTAATCAAGGAACAAGCAGCAGCAGATGTTTCCATACAAGTGAGTAATAATCACCAATAAGTACCGTAACATATGCAATTAAGTATTGTAATCTGTCACTCACAACGGTCCTGAGCAATTCAAATAATCAAGGAACATGTAGAAGCAGTTCTCCAGTTTCAGCAGTGTCTATCATACGTTCCTAGAATACAATTAAGTAATCAAGGAACAAGCAGCAACAGAAGTTTCCATACAAGTCAGTATCAATCACCAATAAGTACCGAAACATATGCAAGTTAGCAATGCAATCTGTCACTCACAGCGGTCCTGAGCAATGCAAGTAATCAAGGAACATGCAGCAGCAATTGTCCAGTTTTAGCAGTGTCTATCATACGTTCCTAACATACAATTAAGTAATCACGGAACAAGCAGCATCAAATGTTTCCATACAAGTTAGTAACAATCACCAGTAAGTACCAAAACATATGCAAGTAAGGAATGCAATCTGTCACTCACAGCGGTCCTGAGCAATGCAAGTAATCAAGAAACATGCAGCAACAGTTGTCCAGTTTCAGCAGTGTCTATCATACGTTCCTAAC
>JAANYP010006879.1:0-137171 GCA_020465985.1 Centrapalus pauciflorus | reverse complement strand
AAACTACCCTTTTGTCCCAAATGAGAACTTCAGAAGTTACTTTCACTGCCTAAATTCCAACTTGTCTCCGACGGAAGTCGAAGCCGTGATCCGACACTTACACGTAACCTCTCAGAACAAATGTGCTAAACCCCGTTGGTATTAATAATTAATTGATGACACAACAAAAGTTTATTTTTTTAAGAAAACTATACATTGTTTGCGAAAAAATGTTACTTATATTAATCATTAATATTAATTATTACACATAATTATATTTGAAGTCTATACATATCTAGTTTAATACATATGAGTTGATCAAAAGACTGATTTTAGTTAAAAAAAAATCATGTATAAGAATGAAGTGTATAGAAAAAATAAATAATAATTTACAATAAAATAAAAACTCATCATTTTTCCATCAACTAATATACAAACACGTATTTGCAAAGTATTACTTAATTACAACATCGTCTAACATAATTTCATAATAACAATTTATTCAAACCAATTAATAAAATGTTATCAAACAAAAGCAGTTATTATAAAAAAAATTTAATTTATTTAAATGGCAAATGACATATCCCATTGGCTAAAGATTTATTTAAAACATTATCGCTTCATTATTAACGAAGATCTTCATTGTTCTTAATGGTATACTGAAAAAATAGTAAAACATGTGTTAATTTAGAAGCATTAATACATAAACAACACAAAATTATGAGAAGCTTTGAATGTAAAAAAAAGTATATCAATGCGACGTTTATTCTGAGGTTTGAATTAGAGATGACACAGTTTTGACCCAACAGACGGGACGATAAAAATGGCTCGTAGTAAAAAAAGCAAGCTAGCACATAATTTTTTCTAAATAATAAATGACATATGTTTACCTATTTTATAATATATGCTGATTAAAAAACTACTTTTATATCTTTATCTTGCCGTATTTTATATGTTTATAAACTGAAACATCAATAAAATTTAAATCTAAATGCAAATGTTATCTCACCAATACTTATCTATATATTTAATAAAAAAAATTTCCATTTGCTTATAAATTTATTAAAAATAAATAAACATTATATAAAATTATTAAATTTTAAAAAGTAATTATAAACTAAAATTTTAATCTATATTAATATATATATATATATATATATATATATATATATATATATATATATATATATATATATATATATATATATATATATATATATATATATATATATAGATGAAAAAATTAGAATAATCAACTATTCATATCTATTTTATAAAACTATAAAAATAATAATTATATATATATATTTATGAGTTAAAAGAAAATGTATTTATCGGTCCAAAATTGTCCTTAATGCATATTTGGTTCTCAGATGTTCCCAATGTATCGAGGTTCCCCATTGAACCTCATATATATATATATATATATATATATATATATATATATATATATATATATATATATATATATATATATATATATATAAGTAATGTGATCATTGCAGAATCTGATTTTGATATGAACTGTATAATCAATCTCGTCCACAGTTTAATTTAATCTAATGGTCTTAATTATAAATCAAGTGTGAATTAGTAAAAAAAAAAATTGGTATTAGTAATTTTCAAATATTTGTAAAAACAAAAAGATTGACATTAATTTTTTAAATTAAAATAACAGTAATATGATTAACTTTTAGATCAAAAAAAGTATACCATAAAAATAAAAATTTTATACTCTTTGAAATGAGATCGATCATGATATTTTTTTTTGAATAAATTTTACATGTTTATTTTTTGTAAAAAATTTACACAGATGAAAATTCAGTATATCATATTGAGATCATTCAATATCAAAGTAACACTATATCATATATTCAACATTGCATATTATATATGATAACTATTTATTTTATATATATCATATATTCAACACTTCATATTTAAGACTTATTATTGCAATTCATCATTCGAAATTTGATGTAAATATTTAATGTTTATACTTATATAGATCAATTGGATCGGTCATGATAAATTTTTTTGGAAAAAAATCATGTGTTATGTTTTTCTTTTGAAAAACTGTTATTATGATGTAAATTCAATATACGATAATGAAATATTATATGTTAAAGTAACACTGTAAACCATACATTTAACACTAAATATGTGTTCAGTATTAAAAAAGAGTCAAAATCATAGTCAAAATGAGTGGTCAAACTTGGTAGGCTAGAAACTAAATTAATTTAATATTAGTTGTATATTTATATTCTTAGTGTTATATTCAAATCCTAATATCTATATTGGTTCTACAGTTCTACACTAAATTAAGGTTCTGCAATGATCTCAACCTCTATATATATATACACACACATAGGGTCGGGATCAATGGGGTACCATGTTAGACTGGGGAACCGGAGTCCATCCATGTTTGGTTATAAGCTTAAAAGGTTAATACAGTCAAACGTTTATCTTAAATAATAGATGACAACTAATAAATTAATGGATCTCATAATTATAGAGATTTACTTTCATAATAAATCTATAATAAATTTCAAAATGGCTTTTAATGAACATGTTCAATTGGATTAGACAATGGGTTTTAGTGAAGATGTTCAATCGGATTCAACAATGGGTTTTAGTGAACATGTATAATCGGATTCGACAATGAGTTTTAGTGAACATGTTCAATCGGATGTGTCAAATAAAGGTATTTATTATTTCCTTCAAACCGTTCGTGAAGGTTCAGTTTGATTTACGCGTTATTGAACATGTGCAATCGGGGTTTATTGTGTTTTTAGTCGTTGTTAACCGTTTTGGTGATAAAACCAATATTGACGGTATTGAACATGTTCAATCGTGGTTTATAGAGTGTCATGATTGCACATGTTCAATATGGGTGTAAAGAATGATATTAACTAAAATGGAGATTTTCATGGAATACACAAAGATTTTCATGGGATACACAGAATCTTTGATTCTAATTTAAAGTTTTTAATACCATTTTTTCCCCAACATAAATTAATGTGGGAAAGATTTTTAAGCAAAATTTATATTATATTTTAATAAATTTAATGACAAATGATTGGCTGTAAATGGTTCCCGGGTACCCCAGTCTAACATGGTACCCCATTGATCTTGAATATATATATATATATATATATATATATATATATATATATATATATATATATATATGTATGTATGTATGTATGTATGTATGTATGTATGTATGTATGTATGTATGTATGTATGTGCGTGTAATAAATTTTTACATGAAATGCATAAATTATCAAATGTTTAATTTTAACATCAAATACATAATTTTATACATTAAATGCACAAATTTTAGAGTGGTTCTTACCGGAACCCAATCCTATACACCCACACATATTGATGTTCAATTGAAAGCTTTTATGAATAGGGTATCTCTAGCAACTTTTATGTATTTAATAACAAACCAATACAAAAAGCATTTAAAGAAAATTAAATATATGGGACTAAATTACATAGATGGTCATGCGGTTTATATGAGATTATGATTTTAGTCCCAGAAAAAATTTTATTACACCACAAATTCCTACAATCAAAAAGTTGTAACATTTTGGTCCCTGAAAACTAACAATGATTCACTTGAGCCTTAAGCCTCAGGGGTATTTTTGTCCTTTTGTCTTCAAGGACCATTTGTGTAATTTTTAATAATCTCTTATTGTTTTATTTCTTTTATATTTTGTTTTATATTATAATTATATTTTTTAAAATTTTTTTATCGTTTAATTATCAAAATGTAACATTTTTATATGTTTATTTTTATTGTTATTGTTAACTTTTATTTATATATTACTATAATTATTATATCATAGACCTGGTTCGTTATCTTTTATTTCAATTAGTCATTGAAATTCGAATCTTTCTTCATTCTTTTTTTCTATTTAGGCAAATTAAAAATTGAAATTATTTGTAGTTTTTACTCTTGGAAAATTTAAAGTCGGAATGATCTACTTTTTTCTTATTTCAAAAATTTAAAGTGAGGACATATTAAAGCTTTTTTTATTTGAAATTTTATAATAAGAATTGTTCGTCGTTTCTTCCTCGGAAATATAAAAAATAGGATTGTTTATTTGTTAAAAAAATCAAAAATAAAATGATTTTTCCTTTTTTGTTCAATAATTTAATATCGAAATGGGTCATTGTTTTTTTGTTCGGAAAAATTAAAATCTAGATTATTGGTCGTTTAATTTTTTTCAACTATTCTAATCTTAATTAAAAAACGAACTATTCCAATTTTAGTTTTTTCGAACAAATAAAATGAAGAACGGTTTTGCTTTGGATTTTTTCGATAGAAAAGTTGAACCAACTTGAATTTAATTTTTTGATCAATAAACGACGAACCATTTCGATTTTTATATTTTTAACAAAAACGACGAACCATATTGATTTTGATTTTTTCGAACAAAAAAAGACTCACTATTTCAATTTTAATTTTTTCGATCAGAAAACGATAAAGAATTCTGATTTTGATTTTTTCGAACAAAAGAATCATTCCAATTTTAATTAACAACAATAAAAAAAATAACGAACCGTTCCGATTTTAATTTTTTTGATCAAAAAACGATAAACCATTCAAAATATAATTTTTTGATTAAAAGACGACGGACCATTTCGATTTTTGAATTTTTTTTTTTGAACAAAAATATTATAGACAATTGTTATTTTCAATGAAGAAACGACAAATCATTCTGATTATAGTTTTCCCGAATGAAAAACTATAATTAATTTTGATTTTTAATTTTTCTAAATGAAAAAAAAGAACGGAAAAAGATTCAAATTTTCGATAGCCAATAAAAAAATAATGAAACAAGTCTACTAAATAATAATCGTAAATAAATAATTATAGTAATATATAAAAAAATTCAACACAAATAATAATAATAAACATACAAATAATAATAATAAATTACTAATTAAAACAAAAAAAAATATGAGTTAATTTAAGAATTAAAATCACACATTAACCATCTCTCTCTCTCTCTCTCTCTCTCTCTCTCTCTCTCTCTCTCTCTCTCTCTCTCTCTCTCTCCCTCCCTCCCTCCCTCATCACATTATTCTTTCTCTCTCGGTCTCCACCACCAGACCACCGCCCATTGCCACCGGCAGACCTTTGTCATTGCTAGCAACATGCACACAAACCATGAATATGCACAGCGATGATGATAAACACGAACCTAACTTTCTTTCTCTTGGCCTCCACTAGCCATCGCCACTAGCATACCACCATGATCACAACTAGCGATGAACATGCGATGACGAAGATGAACAATGATGCATCAACGTTTGAAGATCAAAATTTAATTTTTTGATTAAAAGACGACGAACCATTTCGATTTTTGAATGTTTTTTTGAACAAAAATATTATAGACAATTGTTATTTTCAACGAAGAAGCGATAAATCATTCTGATTATAGTTTTCCCGAATGAAAAACTATAACTAATTTTGATTTTTAATTTTTCTAAATGAAAAAAAAAAAAGAACGGAAAAAGATTCAAATTTTCGATAGCCAATAAAAAAATAATGAAACAAGTCTACTAAACTTTCTTTCTCTCGGCCTCCACTAGCCATCGCCACTAGCATACCACCACCATCACAACTAGCGATGAACACGCGATGACGAAGATGAACAATGATGCATAACAGCACCATCAATGATGCATCAAACGTTTGAAGATGAAGAAGTCATGCATCGATGACGAATATGAACATGCAGGGGACGTAAATGATGACAAAGATATGCATCGCTGGTTCGAAGATGTGTATCGCCATCAACCGGTAAATTAAGATTCATGTTTAGAATTAAAGATGATGCATGGTCGGGAATGTTCGAATTCGAGTGAACATGATGCTTAGTTTTAAATCTAGATAAACACGAATGTGAACGATAATGCATGGCTAAAAATGTTTGAACCGATGAAAAACACGAAGATGAACATGATGATGCACGAAATGAACACGATGCAGTGTCGAATCCGGATGAAGATGAACGAATATGCATCGACATATTAATCATATATTTTGAATTTGTATAAATTGTGTTAAATTTAGAAGTGCATTAGTTTAATTTATTTAACATTTTTATTATTCTTTGAGGAACATTCAAATTTCATTTTATGACTCTATTTTACTTTCGAATTTGAATTTCATACATGTCCTTTGGTCAGTACAAAATTTCATTATTACGCATATATCTTTGTAAAAATGGAACATAAGTAAACGAAATTGAACATAAAACTGAACATAAAAATGCAACTCGTGACACAAAACAATCGATTCCATCGACACAATTGAAGTTAAAATTCAAGATTAATCGGCAAAGTTAATCGAACATACGTACATAAAATCAACAACATTGAACATAAAGAGGGGATAGAGTAATTGGAGTTTCCAGAGGTAGAGGAGAGGAGGTATATATGATCGTTGGTTAGAGGTGAGAAATAAATAGTTAATGGTTTTAATCGAAACCAACTTTGGGGTTTTTTATGTAAAAATTCAGTTTAAAAATTATACATGTAGTGCGACATAGGCGCCACGTAAGTCGGGTTTGCCATGTGGATGACACGTGTGTGCCATGTAAGCATAACAACCTATTATAACCGGTAACATCCTAATTTCAGAAATTTTACAGGTTAGAGGTTTTTTGTGCAACAAAAATTATTAGGGGTTTTAATCACAAAAATGTTCCAACTTTAGAGTTTTTTGCGCAAATTTCCCTTTATAATATAACGAACAAAATGGTTGGATCGGAATGATGAACAATCCTACGGAAACCTGATTAAAATGGTTCAGACTGAGTTTAATGTAGGATCGGATCAGTGGCCGATTCTACGATCCTACGATCGATCCCATGAGCATACGTCCAATCTTGTTAAAAAAATGATCTTACAACGATCCTGCTCAATCTTATGATCTTACTCGTGATCTTAACAACCATGAATAATACGAATAAAATTGTAATAAATTTTCAGCAATCTTCTTACTAATAAGTCAACAATTATAAAAATATTAAATCTGTAAAAAATTTTAAAATTAAAATCATTAATCAATAGATTATATATTTCTTTTATAATAAGTTACATATACCCAAATAGTAAAACGTTAAAATTAAAGCATAAAATTATTAAATTTATCCAAGTAAAAGAACTATTTTAATCCTACTTGTAAAAAATAACATTAACCGAACTTTTATTATTCCATTACATATTTTTTTTCCTCAATGAATGTGAGATGTCATTTTATCTTAAAATTACAAAAATAAATGTTTAAATTATAGAACATGTATAACGCATTTCGTTTAATATCGTTTATACGGTTATATCAATGTAATAACATGTTTATGCCATCACCGCCAACCGCTCAGCCTCACGACAACCACCGCCACTCTCTTTGCCTCCCTTCTCTCTCCCTCTCTCTCTCTCTCTCTCTCAACTATCGCTGACCACGAGTGCCGCAAGTGTAGCACCGCCACCAGAACCACCACCACCGTCCGAAACACTAGTTTCAGGTTGGTTTCTTATCTCGATTTTACATTTTAATTTGTTTCACATACTATATTCTGTGTTTTAAATATCCAAGTTAAGCTTATTAATTTCTCCGATTCTATTTTGATTTCACAATTACAACAACATTACAATAACCAAATAACAAAAACATGAAGTATAGAATGGTTTTAGTACCTTGATTTGAAAGAAACCGTGAACAGTTGCTTGATTGCTACTGCTTTTCTCGAAGTGCACTTGAACTACCCGTTAGGGTTTTACGTTTTTCTGAGCTTACAATCTATTTTTAAGGTTTAGGGTTTTATTGATCGGATTTATAAAAGGTTTATCTAGCCCTAATATCTGGATGTGGGCTTGATTAGGTAGATTTAGGTTACTTAATAAACTAGGCCCATTTGTTTTGTTTAAATTAATTGCACTGTTAAGTCCCTAAACTATTTGTGTCTTATTAAAAATATATTTTTTACCAGCTATCGGATGAGCTAGTAAAACACAACCGACAAAACAAAATGTTTAGGACGTTAATCGTTAAAATGTGTAAAGATAATGAGTTTTTTCCAATATTAACTGGATGAAAAAACCAAGGTTACTTGTTTGGTAACCAGTCAAACAAGTCAAATATATGCTTTTGAATAATATAAAAATAGTTGAAGGAATTAAACAATCAGGATAAAAATTTAAGGACTTTCACGAAATTTATAAGGTTTTTTTCAATATTAACGCTTTTTTAAATAGCAGAAGATATAAACCTTTTAATCATACCTTTAGGGACGTTTGGTTCATAGATTTTATGGGATTAATTGGGATTTGCATTTAAAATCATGTGTTTGATTCGCAAATTTCAGTAAGGAATTTATCCTGGGATACCTTAAATCCCTTCATTCTTTGTTATTTAAAACTCAGTCTTCCCCATGTGATTTTAAATCTCAGTTACCTTGCATTTTCAGATTAACAAATTTTTACTAAAAAATAATGCAGATCTTTTAACAAAATCTTGATAAATGAAAATGATGTTTAATGCAAATCATTTGACAGAATGTAAATCTTAGAGAAAATAATCTGCTAACCAAACGACCCCTTAAAATCTTAATCTATTCTTAAATCTATATATTTGTTCATAATGGGACCGGACCAAACCTTCCTCTCCCCCCAAACACCCGCCCCCAAGAAAAAAAAATACATAGTAGCATTGGGTTAAAAGTCCTTTAGTTAATAAAAACAAAAATTACGTTAAATACCTTTTACATAAGATCATTTCACCATTATCTCCCTTTCTTATATGACATTTAGATGGTCTCATTTAAAGCTTATGGAATAACTACTCAGCTGATTGTGTCCAACGTTCATTACGTAGATCTTACGTTACCCGTTTTTTATCTGTTCAATTATAAATAAATTACACATCATGAAAAAAGAGTGTTGTTATACGCACAGCCCCCAAATCCTCTAATTATATTGATTGCACACCCTTTCTCCCTCTTAATTACTTGATTAGTGGTGTTGTCCCACAAATGTCACATCAATATATTATTTTTTTTTATTTTTTAAAAATACGAGACCCAAATATACTTATCACACACCCTCTCTGTTGTAACATCGTCTTTATTTTTTGTTTTTTTGTGACGTGGGACTCATAAATTCTTATAACACACCCCTATTATCATATCATTTTTGTTTTTTTTTTGTTTTTTTATACTATGGATCCCGCATGCTAACGACACACCTCCTCCTTTTTACAAATCTATTTTTTGAGTTAATTACAAAAATGGTATCTGTAGTTTGTATCAAATATAAAATTTGGTCCCTGAACTTTCAATTAGAAACAATATTACTAGATTAAATTACAGAAATGGTCTCTATGGTTTATTCAAAATTATGGATTTGGTCATTGGTCTTTAAAAATTACGAAAATGGTCCCTAAACACACCATTTACTTGCAAAAATGATCCATCTTTCTCTTAAAAAATTTCAAATGACGGTTTTGCCCTTTTCTTAATAACAATTTTGGTCCCTTAACTATGTAATTTACTTTCAGTTTTAAATATAAAATGTTAAATTAAAAAGGTAATTGTTAATATTATTTTACATATATTTATATTTTTATTATTAATTTTATAGTCTAATTATATAACATATATTGTCATACAGATATAACATGTCACTTTTACAAATGGTTGGTGTAACTTCAACCAATATAACGTTTTGTATTGGTTACGCCATAATGCATAAGGAAATAACATCAAATTACGTTCGGGCGTTGAACCAACTAAATTCAATAATGAATTCAGAAGTTCAACCAAAAGTGATTGTTACAGACATAGAGTTGACATTAATGAAAGCGTGCACAATCTTTTTTCCCGTGAGCCAACAAATTGCTATGCAGATGACATATCTCTCAAAATATTTTGAAGAATTGACGATCAAAGTTTTAATCTACAAGGTTGGACTTTATTTCAACACAAGTGGGATAAATTGGTTAAATCTTTATCAGAAAACATCTATGTAAATAATTACATCGGCCTACAACGGTATCTGCATGATGCTAAAGGTATCATTATAAATAATATATTGGGTAAATTGCAATTTTCGTCCCTGTGATTATACACAAATTATTGTTATCGTCTTTTTAATGATTGAATTACGATTACAGTACTTATAGTTGGCAATTTATTATGACTTTGGTCCCTTTGTCCAATATTTTTTTAAAATGACGATTTTGCCCTTTTACTTTTATTTCAGTTTTGGTCCTTGATCAAATTATTTCTTTTATTTCATTTTATTAATAGATTTTTATTCTTTTACTATTTATTTAATATATTTTCTATTTTTTTTATTATATTGTCTAGTTATTACTATTAAAATTCAATTGAAATAAAAGGTTATTCAATATGTTTTATTTATTTATTTATTTGATATTATTATTAATAGTATTAATATTATTATTTTGTTATGATTTAAGTATTTACATGACTAAGTAGTAATCAATGAAAATAACTTGTATATGACTTAATTTAATATGTTGTATTTTTGTTAATTATTGTTATAAATACTATTATTATCGTTCATACATATTGATTTTAGATATACGTTGAACTATTTATATATTTATTTTTCTAAATGTATATTACTTTTCATTTATAAAAAATGAAACTATTTATGCATTTAATTTATATATCTATTGTCTTTATTATATGTTACATTCATATAAATACTTATATATTAATAATTTTTTATTCAAATTAATTTAATTATTTTGTTTTTATCTTAACCAAATATATAATTTAACGTATTTTCTATTCTAATTTAGTTATACCATAAAGTTAATGGTCAGATAAACCTTATACATATAACTTAAGGAACCCCATAATTGTTGTAATTATAACTTAATGAAATGTATAATTATTTCATAAAGTTAAAAAATTAAATTAATTTATACATATAAATATGTAAACTTTACATATTTTGTTGATTTTAAACTATATTTTTTGTTTAACAAATAGTAAATATATTAAATAAATAGTATAAATAAAAAAGCTATTAATAAATTAAATAAAAAGAATAATTTGATCAAGGACCAAAACTGAAATAATAATGAAATGGCAAAATCGTCATTTTAAAAAAATATTGGACAAAGGGACCAAAGGCATAATAAATTGCCAACTGTAAGTACTGTAATCGTAATTTAATCATTAAAAGGATGATAACCATAATTTGTGTATAACCACAGGGACGAAAATTGTAATTTACCATAATATATTTTTTCTTATGGATTTTAAACTATATTTTAAACTTATTTGAGTATGATATATTTTTTATTTGATTTTTAATAGTTTCAGCACATATGCTTACATATTTGAATAATACTTGGTTGAACCCCATATAATGAAATGTTTATGTCAATTTGGTGTGACAAGTCTCTCACTTTCGGTAACAACACGATGAACAGAATAGAGAGTCAACATGTCAGTCTAAAAAGTTTATTAAATTCATGACGAAATAAGTTAGATGCAATAGTAGAAAAAATAGAAGAAATAATAAAATTACAACACTCGGTATTTCTAGAAAAATTAGAAAATAGTAGAATAAAAGTGCTGCATAGGATAAATTCACCTCTTTTAGGATTTTAAATGGAAGAGTGTCAAAATATGCTTTAGAACAAATTTGGTCTGAACTACAACGACTTTACAACATAACAAATATGACGGCTGAAAATTATGGGTGTAAATTTCGTACTAGTTATGGGTTACCATGTGCACATGAACTTGATTATTTTTTAAAGGAAGACTTGTTCATTCCGCTACAGATGGTTGATGCATTCTGGACGAATGAGATAATTTTTTCAACCACCAAAATCTGTTGGTGAACCTTCTGTCCAAAAAATTACTCGTGGTAATCTAAACAAGGGCAAACAAGATATGTCGCGTCAATTTGACTTGAAGAAACCGCCAAGGCATAATGAATACAGGTTTAACTGACATTTCATAAGAGGCAAATAAAAAAAAGAAAGTGGATGTGAAAATTTGTATAAAGATCGGTTACTTGCCTATTAAAAAGCCCATAATACTGAATGCAATGTGCATGTATCGTTGGAGTGATAATTTGTACAAATTTATTTTTATCAAGGGGTATTATGTAATTTATGAGATCATTAAATTATCTTTTTTGTTATAATTTTTCAAACGTTAAAAAGAAAAAAAAGATACTTTTTAATAAAAAAATATTTCGAATGAAAAAAGTAGATAAAATTTAAATAAGTAAATTGTAATATAAAACAAAGTACAAGGACCACTTATGTAATTTACTTTATATAATTCATTAACAATCATTGATTAATAATGATTAAATGATTAATGTTTATAAATTAAATAATTATTATATAATCAAATCAATCGATAATCATTTAATAGTCATTTAATGATTAATAGTAAAATCAACTAATAAATATATAATGACTAGAGTAATTAAAAAATCATATAGAGGGGTGTGTAATTAACAAGAGGATGGATGTGTGTATAGAATAACCCAAAAATAAAGAAGAAACACATTATCTTGATTAAAAGTAAAATAAAATGAAGGGTCTAGATCTTACTAACATAAAGATTGAAAGTGAGTTGTTGCAATTATTAATGGAACTTGTATTCTAATTGACTTGGACTCTATATATATTTGTATGAAAACGACATAAATTGCATCTTTTAGGAGTCAAGAAAACATAAAAAAGCAAAATTACATTTGACTTATCATCATTTGAATACAAGTCTTTATTTTTATTATTTGTGTGGTCTCAATGCCTCTTTGCATAGGCCAACATGTTCGATTTTTCAAGTTTTAGTTTAAAATTTTCTAAGGTAGCAATTTTAGCCCGTTCAATCAAACGGGTCAAATGGGTTAACGACCAAAAGTCATAAATTTTATATAATTTTTAAAAAAATTTCAAAGTTGAATTTTTTTAACACACCGTTTTATAAATTTTCACTTTAAAAAAAATTATATTCTATCTTAGTTTTTTACAATGGGTCCATTTAACTGTTCGACCCGTTGGGTCAAAATTGTCACCCCTAAAAAATCAAATTCGAAAGAAAATAATAAACACCGAAAGTTAAACGAACTTACTCATAATGATTATGTAAAAAAAGTGTCCGTAAATAACGATATACAAAAATTAAATCAATACAATATCATAAAAAGTACAAATTTAATGATAAAATGATCTATATACCAAATTATAGCTTTTTCATGGAGGATAATAGCAAAATAAGGTAACAAGCTGATTTTATTTTCAGACGAGGAACATTATTTATCCCGTAATAAATAATATACTTTTATAAAATTCTAGAAATATAATTTTTTTTGTGACACTAAGGTGTTGTTTGATTGCATAAGAGGTTAGGTGGGTAGGTTTGAGGGGTAGGATAGGGGTGAGGTGGGTAGGTTTGAGGGGTAGATTTGAGGGGCAGGGTAGGGGTGAGGTGGGTAGGTTTGAAGGGTAGGGGTGGGAAGAGATAGGGGTAGGGTGGGGTGGGATAAGGAGGGGTGAGGTGGGGTGGGTAGGTTTGATGGGTTAGTGTAGGGTGGGGTAGAGTGGGATAGGGTAAGTATGGGAGTGGGGTGGGTAGGGTTAAGGGTGGGATGGGGATGGGGTGGTACAAGTAAGTTAAGGTAGTTAGGGTAGGGTGAGATTAGGTGGTTGAAGGTAGGTATTTTAGGGGGGGTAGGTAGGGTAGGGTAGTAGGGGGTTTAGGATAGGGTAGGGGTAGGGTGGGTGGGGTAAGGTATGGGGTAAAGGTAAGGGTGGGGTGGGGTGGGGTAGGGTAGGGGTAGGGTGGGTGAGGTAATGTATGGGTGAGGTGGGGTGGGAGAGACGTGTATTTTTTTTTGTGTGATAAGTAGCATATCAAAGTCTTATCCTGACAAGACATGATAAGAGAATTTTGACTCTTATGTCTTCTGCATATCAAACGCACTTATCAGTATTTTCTCTTACCGAATAAGAGGTTACCTCTGATAAGAGTCTGATAAGTGGCTATCAAACACCCCCTAAATGATCCTTTTAAATAATTTTTTTCATTAAAAATTATTGAAATTATCTTCATTTTAAAAATTCTAAAAAAAGTATACTTTTAAGTTTTGATTGTTGAGATTTTTATCTTTTATTTTTACTTTTGATTTTTTCCATTATAATTGGATAAAGCATTAAAGTATGTTCACATATATTTGGTAAACGATAATTAAGATATGCTATGCTATTGAATTGAGGGACCACCTAAATACCTAATGTGTGTGCATATTAGAGCACAATCACACTTTTATGTTTTGGTTTCATGTATGTACTAGGACCACAAAATAGTTTATAAAAATGTATCATACTTTTATGTTTTTATTAGAGCTAATTGCTAAAAATAGTAATAATTTTATGTTTTTTCAACATTTTAATATTATTTATTTTTTTATGTTGACAACATCAACTTTTATATTTTCTATCATTCATAGCAAAAGGTGAAAAGGTTGTTGCTACAAATGTGGAAAAAAAAGTTGATGTTATTTACAAAATACAAAAGTTGATGCTATTAAATATAAATATACAAAAGTTGATATTATTAACGATAAAAAAATAAATAATGTTGTTATAAATGTCAAAAAGATAAAAAAAAATTGTTATTACTTTTAACGATTAATCCTTTTTGGGGTCGAGTGACCTCAATAGCTTTTTTCATTTATTATTTTTTTTCGAAAGATAATTTTATTTAACACCCAAAAGGGAAGTTTAGAGAAAAAACAACTCTAAACAAACCCAAGTTTTTGTTTTCAGATGTTATATATATTATCAAAAACTTTCGACCCACGTCACTATATATTGAATAATCGTCAAAAAAAAATTCATGATGCTTATATATATCGTCAAAAACTTTATAAGATGTCATGTTTTATTTGTCACAGGTTACACAATAAATCAAGATTTTTGAGGGAATTTTAATAAATAGGCTTCATATAGGGGCTCATTTAAACCTTCTGTAGTATTGTGATACTTTCTAAACAAAAAAGTAACACCAAAGAGCTATATATTTTTAAGTTTGTATAGATTTATGTGGTGTATTTTTTTTTTATATGCATTTATATAGTGTATTTTTAAATGTGTTGTCATTAGGTAATCGAATTACTTGATAATCGGTAACAACAAATAGTCCAACTATCGAATTAAAACACTTTAAAAAGTTTGACTATCAAAGTGCACAAGAAAAAAGTACAATACATAAATGTACATAAAAATAAATGTTTCAGTAAGCATGATAACATGTTATACTGGTCATCAAATCACTCAATTACCTAATTAAAACACTTTTAAAAATACACTACATATATATGTACAAAAAGTATAGTATATAAATATACACAAATTCAAAAATGTTATAATCTTAACAGAATTCAGATATCAAGAAATCAACAACACTTGCAAATTTGATATATATGTGTGTTCACCTTCTTTCTCTACATCTTCACAATACAACCATGCATGCCATTTTATAGATACAAACTTAGAGACAAGAATTACTATGCACATACTATTTTCAATTGCTTCTCAACTTGGTAAAAGACCAAAAATTATGCATCCATAATTGTCCTTTTATAACACTCCCCCTTGGATGATAATTTTAGTAAGAGTTCAACCACGAAATGCTGCCTCATTAAAAACCTTGCTAAAGAAAAACCCAGTGGGAAAAAACTTTAGTCAAGGGAAAAAACGTACAGCGGTTGGTTGACTCCCCCTCATATTGTCATCTGAAAGTCATCACATGTTTTGTACATGTCGCATTCCAATGTTGTGAACGTGTTTTCTGAAAATCGCTTTGGGAAGAGCCTTCGTGAAAAGATCAGCTGAGTTATTGATGGATTGAACGTACCTCATTTCAATTTCATTGTCCTTTATAAGGTCTTGCGTATAGGAGAAAAATCTTGGAGGGATATGTTTGGTCCTGTCACTTTTGATATACCCTTCTTTCATTTGTGACACGCAAGCTGCATTGTCTTCATAAATCAGTGTAGGACTTTTGCCTTTCTCAAGTCCACAAGAAGACAAGATGAGTTGTGTCATTGATCTCAGCCATACACACTCTCTACTGGCTTCATGTAGTGCAATAACTTCAGCATGATTTGAGGATGTTGTAACCAGTGTTTGCTTCTGAGAACGCCAAGATATTGCAGTGCCTCCATTCAAAAATACGTATCCTGTTTGAGATCTTGCTTTGTGGGGATCAGACAAATAACCTGCATCTACGTAACCAATCAAACCTTCTTTTGTATTGTTTGAATAAAATAATCCCAAATCAACAGTTCCTCGAAGGTATCGTAAAATGTGTTTGATTCCCATCCAATGTCGTTTGGTGGGGGCTAAACTAAATCTAGCCAACAAATTTACTGCAAAAGAAATGTCAGGTATTGTACAGTTAGTAAGATACATTAGGGCTCCAATTGCACTAAGATACGGCACTTCTGGACCGAGTAAATCTTCATTTTCTTCTTGAGGACGAAATGGGTCTTTGTCAATATTAAGTGATCTAACTACCATTGGCGTGCTTAAAGGTTTTGCTTTATCCATATTGAAACGTTTTAAGACCTTCTCCGTATAATTTAATTGATGCACAAGTATGCCATTATGCATGTGCTCTATTTGTAAACCAAGACAATATTTGGTTTTACCAAGGTCTTTAATTTCAAATTCCTTCTTTAGTAGCACAATGACTTCATGTATCTCATTTATTGTGCCGATGATATTTAGATCATCAACATAGACAGCTATAATAACATATCCGCCATTTGTCTTCTTTATAAACACGCATGGACAAATTTGATTATTTGTATATCCTTTACATATCAAATAATCACTCAAACGCTTATACCACATGCGTCCAGATTGTTTCAACCCATATAAAGATCTTTGTAATTTGATTGAATACATTTCTTTGGGTTTATTGCTTAATGCTTCAGGCATTTTAAATCCTTCAGGGATTTTCATATAAATATCACTATCTAATGATCCATATAAATAAGCTGTAACAACATCCATTAGACGCATTTCTAAATTTTTAGAAACTGCAAGACTGATTAAGTATCTAAACGTTATTGCATCCATAACAGGAGAATACGTTTGATCATAATCAATTCCAGGCCGTTGAGAAAAACCTTGAGCCACAAGTCTAGCTTTGTATCTTATAATCTCATTTTTCTCATTTCTCTTTCGTATGAATACCCATTTGTATCCTACAGGTTTCACGGCTTCAGGCGTGAGGATAATGGATCCAAAAACCTTTCGTTTGTTTAAAGAATCTAATTCAGCTTGCATAGCTTCTTTCCATTTATCCCAATCATGTCTATTTTGACATTCAATAACAGACTTTGGTTCTGGATCATCACTTCCATTAATAATATCATATGCAATAGCAAAAGAAAACCTTTCATCAATATCTTTCATTTCAGATCTGTTCCATATAATATTTGTATGGACATAATTGATTGCAATCTCTGTATTAGTATCATCAATTTCTCCTTCTTTGGAAATATTATTATTTTGTGTTTCTCCAGGAACACCTTTCTCATTATCAATTGTATTTTCAGAGCTCTTTCTTTTTCTAGGATTCTTATCCTTGGAACCAAACGGTCTTCCACGCTTCAGGCGTGCCTTTGATTCTTGAGTGACTTTGTCATCAATTTGCTCGCTTGGAATTTCAATTCGAGCAGGTGCATTTGCTGCTGGCACATATGATTTAGTCACTCTTTTAGAATCAGTAAATGCATCAGGCAGTTGATTTGCAATTTCTTGTAAATGCATTATTTTCTGAACTTCTAGTTCACATTGTTTTGTCCGAGGATCAAGATGAATCAATGATGGTTCACACCATGAAACATCTTTTTCTTTGTTTTTCTTTTCTCCCCCTAATGCTGGGAAAATTGTCTCATTGAAATGACAATCAGCAAACCGTGCTGTGAAAACATCACCTGTCAGTGGTTCAAGATACCTTATTATAGAGGGTGTTTCATACCCTACATATATACCCAATCTTCTTTGAGGACCCATTTTTGTACGTTGTGGTGGTGCAATAGGAACATATACTGCGCACCCAAAAATTCGAAGATGGGAAATGTTTGGTTCTTGACCAAAAGCAAGTTGTAAAGGAGAAAATTTATGATATGCACTTGGTCTTAGACGAATCAGTGATGCAGCATGTAAAATTGCATGTCCCCATACAGAAATAGGGAGTTTTGTTTTCATTATTAATGGTCTAGCTATTAGCTGAAGACGTTTAATTAATGATTCAGCTAAACCATTTTGTGTATGAACATGAGCAACTGGATGTTCAACACTAATTCCAACAGACATGCAATAGTCATTAAAAGCTTGAGACGTAAATTCACCAGCATTATCAAGTCTCACCCTTTTAATGGTATAATCAGGAAAATGCGCCCTTAATTTAATGATTTGAGCCAGAAATTTTGCAAATGCCACATTACGAGTCGATAATAAACAAACGTGAGACCATCGACTTGATGCATCTATTAATACCATGAAGTATCTGAAAGGTCCACATGGTGGATGAATTGGTCCACATATATCACCTTGAATTCTTTCAAGAAACATAGGATTTTCCTTTTCAATTTTTGTTGGTGAATGTTTCACAATAAGTTTTCCAAGAGAACAAGATGTACATGGAGCCAAGTTACCTGTTTGAGAGATCTTCAGGCTTTTCAGTGGATGTCCATTGGTACCTTCAATTATTCTTTGCATCATGGTTGTTCCTGGATGGCCTAATCTGTCATGCCACAAACTCAAAACTCCAGGATCACAATATTTTTCTTTTACTACCATGTTGGATTCAACCATACTTATATATGTATAATGCAAACCAGAATTGAGTGTTGGCAGTTTTTCCAGTACATGGTTTTTATCGGTAATATGCATAAATTTCTTATTCTCTATTGTCACAGTCTGAGTACCGTATCCATTTCGGTGTATGTCATTGAAACTCAGCAAATTTCTTTTAGATTTTGGAGAAAATAGAGCATTATCTATTAAAAACTTTGTACCATTTGGTAATATAAAATGAGCCTTTCCGGTTCCTTCAATTAGATCTACAGGATCTGAAATGGTATGTATGGTTGCTTTAGATGGCTTTAGTTCAGAAAAATATTTCTTCGTTTTAAGAATTATGTGTGTGGCACCACTGTCTGGAATACAGATATCTCCAAAGTTTGCTTCATGCAGTTCTTCGATGAAATTCATTTTAAACTTCTAAAAATAAATAAGAAAAATATTAATTTAATGATTATGTAAGATAAATATTTTAAGTAGAAATATGTTATATTATTATAAGATTAGGAAGTGCATTACATGATAAACTGAAATAAGACATATCTAGAAAATGAAACACAGTCACACTATTATATATCTAAATCATCAAAGAAATCTGAAGCATTTAGTTCAGGTACCGAATCATTAGGGAGATCATTAAAATTTACTTCTTTCTCTTTTCCTTTAAGAGAATCTTGATACAGCTGACAAAGACGTGGTGCTGTTCGACAAGTTCTTGACCAGTGGCCTATCTTCCGCATCTGAAGCAAGGATCTTCAGGACCCTGAGAAGTATTAGTTTTTGCTTCATTGTTCTTGGATTTTCCATGTGATTGAGATTTATTATCTCGTGGAGCATTGTTATAATCATGTCCATGTCCATGTCCACGTCCACGTCCACGACCCCGAGAATGACTTTTTCCATATTTATAGTTGTAACCATAGCCATGATTATTCTTATAATTATGGTTTTTATTATAGCCACGACCACGGCCTCGTCCACGGCCAAATCCTCGCCCTCGTCCTTGTCCATGTGTATTATTTTTAGGATCACTTTTATTCGTAGCATTTGCTTCAGGAAACGCTACTGATCCTGTAGGACGAGACTGATGATTTTTCATCAGAAGCTCATTATTTTGTTCAGCAACAAGAAGGACTGAATTGAGTTCAGAATATCTTGTAAATTTCTGCATGCGATATTGTTGTTGCAGAGTAATGTTTGACGCATGAAACGTGGAGTAAGTTTTCTCCAACATGTCTGCATCAGTAACAGTTTGTCCACAAAATCTTAACTGTGAACATATCCTGAACAAAGCTGAGGTATACTCATTAACCTTTTTAAAGTCTTGAAACCTCAAATTTCTCCACTCATCTCTGGCAGCTGGAAGTAAAACTTCCCTTTGATGATCAAACCTTTCTTTCAAATCTTTCCATAGAATGCTTGGATCATTTGTGTTCAAATATTCAAATTTTAGCATATCATCAATATGCTTACGAAGAAACACATATGATTTTGCATTTTCTTGTGAGGAACAATTATTTTTCTCACTTATAGTTTCCAAGATTCCCATGGATTCAAGATGCATTTTTACATCAATTGTCCATGACATGTAGTTCTTCCCGTTAACGTCTAGTGCAGCAAATTCAAGCTTTACAAGGTTTGCCATTTTATAACTATCAACAAAAATATTTAACAACATAAATTAGCATTAATTTATTTCAATCAATATTGCAACACATAACAATGGAAGAATCGTAAATGAAAACATAATTAGAAAAGGGTACATCTCATCGAATGAAAGTTGTAGCAAAGAGTATAAAAGTATTGAGAGTATTACAATAAGGAAAATTAAAAATGAGAGAGGCATCTTCATTCTTCAACCAGTTAAGAAAAAAAAAATTTCAAACAAGAAGAAGAACGATTTTGTGAAATAATGAGGTTTAGTGTTGTGGTATTTATAGGGAAAAACCAAGCCATCGAAACGGTCGGATTTTTGACCGTTGCAACGGTTATGTAGCCGTTGTAAAGAAAATTCATAAAATAAAATGATTAAAAGATAAATTTAGTGTAAAATAATTATTAGAGTATAAATTATTAATATTGTTTGTGCATAAAACAATTTATAAAATATGAATCAGAAAAAAAAATAAATTAATAAACATAAATAGATGTTAGTACACATTAATAAACCAACGCATAAATAAATGTTAGTAACAGAATTAATGCTAGTAAGCATAAATGTTAGAATGTTAGATTGCATAAATAAAAGTTAGTATACATAAATAAATGTTAGATTGCATAAATAAATGTTAGTTGCGGAAAGTAAATGTTAGTAACAATAAATAGATGTTAGTTAACATAAATAAGTAGGAGGCTTAGCCTTCCATAAATGTTAGTAATAAGAATAAGAATAAGAATAAATGTTAGTATATATAAATAAAAGTTTAGTAAACGTTAGTAGTCCTTGTATCCAATATGTAGTCATTTAGTTGTTAATTATGGTCTTTAACCATACATTTTGTTTTCAATTTATTTCATACCTTGAGTGAAGGGTGATTCTTGATTTTGTTGAGATATTGAGCTCCTCGTGCTGATAACGTGTTATAATCTTAACAGAATTCAGATATCAAGAAATCAACAACACTTGCAAATTTGATATATATGTGTGTTCACCTTCTTTCTCTACATCTTCACAATACAACCATGCATGCCATTTTATAGATACAAACTTAGAGACAAGAATTACTATGCACATCACTCACTCCTACTATTTTCAATTGCTTCTCAACTTGGTAAAATACCAAAAATTATGCATCCATAATTGTCCTTTTATAACAAAAAATAAATAGTTATTTGGTGCATTTTTCACATTTTAAACCGGTCTTTAAAAGAATTTTTAAAAATTGGCCCCGATATATCATGGTTTTTAAACCTCCTCACCTCCTCACTGCTGCCAAATGCCGATAAGTCTGCGTCGTTATTATAATTTTAAATATTATGTATATATTTTTGTGAACTTTCTTATTATATATATATATATATATATATATATATATATATATATATATATATATATATATATATATATATGTATGTATTTCATTCTAAACCTCTAATTCACATATATACTCAAATGACTATTTCAAATTCATTTTATCTTTTAAAAAAATATAAAATATCATTTTCTAAATTATTTATCATTGAATACCTAAATTACCATCTTAAACCGCAACAAAATACACGGTCGCACTGACCTTTTAGGTTATTTATGTTGGAAAAATGTGTAAAAAATGTATTTTTTATGGTTTTGGACAAAATTTAATTATATATGAAAGTAGTGTGTGTGTGTGTGTAATTAATTAATATTTAATGAGTTTGCGTTCATCATAAAAAGAGTTAAGTTGAATGAGATATGGATGTTCAAAGATTAATATTTAATGTGAAAATTTATTTTAGAAATTATGCACGTCTAATAACAACGATCATTCACAACACTTATAAATGATCATTCACAAGACATATAAAAATGTTCTTTCACAACACTTATAAAATGATCATTCACAACACTTAATTAATCATTCACAATACTTAATTGATCATTTACAATACTTATTTGATCATTCACAATATTTATTTGATCATTCACAATTCTTCAACACTTATTTGATCATTCTTCAACGCTTATTTGATCATTCACAAGAATTATTTGACTATTTACAATTATTCTACACTTATTTGATCATTCACAACACTTATTTGATCATTCACAATACTTATTTGATCATCCACAAGAATTATTTGATCATTCACAGTATTTCTTTGATCATTCACAACACTAATTCACAAGAATTATTTGATCATTTTAACAGTATTTAATCATTCACAATATTTTTGATCATTCACAACACTTATTTGATCATTCACAAGAATTATTTGATCATTTATAATTTTTCAACACTTATTTGATCATGCACAACACTTATTTGACCATTCACAATTCTTATAAAATGATCATTCACAACAGTATCAAGCATTCCATCGAACACCTTATGTGCACTAACTAAATCATCATGGTTTCAAAAATCTGAAAGTTGAATTTGAGAAGATGGAGAAGAAGATGATTTTTAATTGATGATTAATTGCATGAATTATTTATAAAAAAAATGAGTTCAATTGCTTTTTTATGGAGATGAAGATGGAGTTGCATATGGAGATGGAGAAGGGGATGGATTGAATCACAGAAAATGTGTGTGACTTATGTGATTTATATTTTGCATTTTTCAGTCGTGCCCTCAATTTCGTTTTCCAATCGTGAGGCTCTCAACCGGTACATTGGGTACGCGGGATTTGACTTGGTACGTTGTGGAACCCTATTTTATATATATATATATATATATATATATATATATATATATATATATATATATATATATATATATATATATATATATATATATATATATATATATGTATATGTTCAATAGAGAACCTTGATGCATTGAGAACAGCAGAAAACAAATATGCAATTAGGGATCTTTAATATATTTACCATTAATTAATTTTCTTTTTAACGGCAAACTATTCTACTCCTAGTCCTAAACTACTTCTTTGGCCCAAGACTTACTTATGCCACCTAAGTTTCAACTTGCCTCCGATGAGAGTCGAACCCGTGACCTCTCACTTACATATCACCCCTGTTACCAAATGGGCTAAACCCCATTGGTTACCATTAATTAGTTAAAGATAGATTTTGAAATTTTTGTTTTTTTAAAAATATTTAAAGATAATTAGAAAACAAATCAACATATTAAAAACATTTTCCAATATCATTTCATTTTTCTTTCCCTCCCTCCCTCCCTCTAACATCGGCTCCATCCCCGTCTCTCACTCACTCAAAATCTGGCCACCCTTTCTCTTCCTCTCTCGACCGTTGCACCACCGCCATCACCCTCTCTCCGCTGTCACACCACCACCACCAACCATCGTTCGCACTCTCTCTCGGCTACACCACTGTCCTCCCCATATCATTCTTACTCTCTTTCTCTCTCTCGGTTGATGATGACGATGATGATGATGAACACGGACCGAGATGATGGTGAAGATAGACCGATGATGACGGTGATGAACACGACAAGGATGATGATGAACCGATGATGATGCAGCACGACCAAAGAAAGAAATATGATGAAAAATTTATAAATCTTGAAAGTATGTGTATAATCTCTCTCCCACACACGACCACACACATAATAACCCTTTAATTATTTCATGAAAATTTTTATATATGGTTAGTTTTTGTTCTTTCCCTACACGATCCATGATGATGGCCGAAGAAAGATGATAATGCACACGATTTTGAAGATGATGATGAATATGGTCGAAGGTGCATCACGATTTGGGAGATGATGATGAATATGGCCAGAGATGTATCACATTTTTTGATGACGCATTATGATGGGACGAAGATGGGGATGAATATGGTCGAAGATGAGGATGAAGAACCGAGATACATCACAAATTGAAAGATGAACATTAGATGCATCGACATCAAATCATCTTTTTTGAATTTGTTTAGATTTTGTAAATTTGAAAGTGTATCAATTAAACTAATTTAGCATTTATATTTGGGTAAATTACAAATTTCGTCTCTCTGGTTTATTAGAAATTATGGATTGGATCCTTTGACTTTAAAAATTACACTGACAGTCCTTGTGGTTGAAGTTTTGTTACGAATATGGTCTTTTTGCCATTTAAAATGACCATTTTACCCTTAGTTATTTAATAATTATTATTAATGTTGTTTTTATTGATATTTCAATTATTATTAAATAATAGACTAACCTAAAAAATTAATAACACCAGTAAAATTAATTTAATATAAAAGACATAAATTGAATAATAAAATATCAATAAAAACAAATGCATAATAATTATTATTAATCAAAAACTAAAAAATAATGTTTTGAGTTTATTTTTTTGCTTAAAAAAAGTAAACTTTAGTTTAAATCAAAAAAGTAAATGTAAACATTGTCAAAAAGTTTTTAAAATATTTACATAAACAACTTTCTAACGCTTTTAATAAACGTTTAGAAACTAAACATTTGAAAACTTAAAACATTTTGAAAAACTTTAATTGTTTTGAAAAGTTTAATATTTTTAAACATTTTTAAAAAGTTATTTTTTGAATGTTTTTAGAAAAGTCATAGAAAACTATCAAAAAACTTTGAAAACTTCAAATTTATTTATTGTTCATCAAAATGTTTATTATTCATGAAAACTTTTAATTCTTTTCAACAAAAAACCAAAATGAAACCTAAAGTTAAAGAACTATTTTGTTTTTAGTTTTTAATTATTGAAATGATGAAATAACAATTTATATGTTTTTATAGATGTTTTAATTCTTATTCAAAATCATTTAATGTAGAAATGATAAAAATGAATACTCTAATAATAATAATAATTTATTTTATGATTTACAAAAAGTTTACATTTTATTTTAAAAAATCTAAACTCAAAACATTATTTTTTAGTTTTTAGTTGATAATAATAATTATTCGTATGTCTTTAAAAAATGTTAATATTTATTTTCATGTGTTTACACTAAATTAATTTTATTGGTTTTTAAAATTATTTTATTATTTTATAATAACAGAAATAATAATAAAAACAACATTAATAATAATTATTAAACTAGTAAGGGTAAAATGGTCATTTTAAATGGCCAAAAAACTATATCCATAACAAAACTTCAACCACAATGATTGATAGTGTAATTTTTAAAGTTAAAGGACCTAATCCATAATTTCTAGTAAACCACATGGACGGAATTTGTAATTTACCCTTTATATTTTAATTATTTGTTTAAATATTCAATTAATATAAAATTAAAATTTATTTGACTACATATATTATTTTTTTCAAAATACCCATATGCATACTTAGGGTGACAATTTTGACCCAGACGTGATTGTTAAATTGACACATCATAAAAAACTAAGATAGAACATAATTTTTTTTTATAAAACGATGTATCAAACAAATTGTTATTTGATAAAAAAATTCAAAATTATGTAAAATTTATGACTTTTGGTCATAAGCCCGTTTGACCCGTTTTCTTAAACGGGCCAAAATTGTCACCCCTAAATTGCATATCAAATGCTTGTCTTGTGTGATGCACCATTGATCATTTAATCTAAGGATTGTGATTGGTTTTTTTTTAGGTTCTCGATGCATTTGATTCTCCATAGAATCTGACCCCATATATGTGTGTGTTTGTGTGTTTTAAAATACAGAAAAAAAACTAAATATTTCATCTAGACAAGGGAGCCACTACGGGATCATTTCAGAAAGATTAGAAGGGTGGGTGTGGTGTTCACTGTCGGGATGGGAGTGCCACATAGGTCATCCTCGCTCAAAATGGTTAGTATACTCCTTCCTCTTGTCATAAAATTCTAATAAAATTTGTTGTATTTGTGGTATTGCTAATACAGTGATCCTTATATACTCTATCATATGTTAGTGCAGTCTAACAACATGTGATTCATCTAAAGTAACATAATCGTCTCTTGTCGGGTCGTCATTGTCTTTGACAAGGCTTGCACCTCCATCTAGCGATGTGGGATTCACCTATAAACATTATTTTATAAGGTTTCTCACAGCATTTCTTTGTCTAGAAATTTTACTGATACCATTTGAAACGTCATACAAACTACGATACAATATTGTCCATTATGAACTTTTAGCTAGGCATTCTTCACCATCATTAATGTTTTTTGACGACCAGAAGAGAGCCTTTTTAAGACCATCCATTATAGTATTACATTCGTACAAGAAGGTTGTAACAACCTAACTTTTGATCAGTTATGTAATGTTATTTTGAGATAATAATATAATTTTGTTATATTATTTATATTGTAAATATTAATTAAGAATGAAAATTTATTAAGTAAATATAATTTTAAATTATATTTATGATATAATTAAAATGATTAGAATAAAGAGATGAAAAATACAAAAGATTAGTGGGTTAAACTACAAATATAACTAAGTCACATATATTAACCAAATTAATGGTTATTTAACAACCATTTAAGAATTTCACTCTCTCTCTACTCTCTCTCTACATATACGGCCAAACCCAAGAAAACATCAAGAATTCTCATTAAATTGCAATTGATTGAAAATTCAAGGCAATTGGAGTTATAAACATCATCAATCAAATTGGAATCAACAAAGATTAGAGGTAATTTTACTTAAATTTCGATATTTATAGGTTTTGTTCGGTTTTGTGTAAAAACCGAAACCAATAGATTTAGATATGAAATTTTAGGATTTGCATGTTAGATTAAAGTGTTTAAAAACATGTAATGAAGTATATAAATGAAACAGAAACAAGAATTAGTAATCAGATTGTTCAAATAATGAAGAAATCGGAAATTTTGTTAAAAATGGTGTTCTTGACAAAAATGATGAATTTTGGATAATCATGATCAAATAATGATGTTATTAATAGGGAAATTAGTATAAAAACACTCAAATAGTGATATTACATCAATATATTTCATTGCATGTTGATAAAAATGAAAGTTTGATAATTATTAATAAAATCCGTATGAAGAACACCAAGAACACCAAGAACAGTTTCTGGAAAAATAACAAGTGTGGGATCCGAATTCGGATGACCCGAATTCGGATGATGTCCCATTACGGATCATGAAATTCGGATGAAATCCATTTCGGTCCCATACTTCGGATAACAAATAAATATTTTGTTAAGTGTTGGTCCGAACTCGGATGATCCAAGTTCGGATGGTATCAATTTCGGATGGTATCAATTTCGGATAATGAACCGAATCCGGATGTGTGCTTGGTCCGAATTGGGATGCCCATTTCGGATGAATCTGAATCCGGATGATTAATTGGTCCGAATTAGAATGGCTATTTCAGATTGGTCCGAATCCGGGTGCCAGATCCGGATTGGTCCGAATCCGGATGGTCCGAATCCGGATGATCCGAAATTGGATATCCTATTTTGATATTTTTACAAAATTAAAGAAAAATGAATCAAATGATTAACAGAGTTATCAGTTATCAGAATCAGATAAAATAAAGATTATGAAAAAGACATGAAATTGATATGATTTGACAATGATAATTCTGGACAGGTTCAGTTGATATCTGAACATTGACACAAAGAATTTAAAGACTAAAATGATGATGATAAAGATGATGAAATTGACATGATATTATCATGAATGATTTTGATCAGGTTCAGTATATTCTGAACAAAGATTTAAAGACTTAAAGACTTGAAAGCGGGTCTCTGATTTGAAAAGAATTGACAGATTACAGATTGACAAAATCCTGAGATAACTCAGGTGGCAGATTCATATATCTGTTTGACCAAGACCCAGACCTGTGAGTTATAGATATTCAGATTGAACATGCATAGATCCGGTTGAGATATATTGTTGCTGATAGATTTATTGACATTCACTTTATCAGCTGGAATGAGACCTGTGCACACCATGGATGGGTGTTGCCCAGTGGATCATGATAGCTATTTGATTATCTTTTCATATTGCATTTAATATTGCTTCAGACTTTGCCTTATGATTCATTGCTATCATGACTTCTAAGACATATGCTTCCATTATTGATCAGACCTTTGATAGATTGATTCAGCTTGACTAGCCCTTATGGTCTATTGTTCTAGACCCGGCTATTTCACCCGTTCTTATGAATTGGTTATGACCTCCGATGTTCCGCCATATTGACTTACTGGTAGCTAGCCCAGTATGTGGCTGATCCCCACGATTTAAGCGTGAGTGTGGCTTGAACATCATCCGATCTTATGATACTATATCTCAATCATGAGGGCTGTAGCGGCAGCCAAGACTTATCACGCTAAGATTAATGACTCCGCTTGACACGCATGTTGATATTGAAAATCTATAAACTCACTAAGCGTTGCTTACAGATGTTGCATTAATATTTTACAGGAAAAGCCAAAGGAAAATCACCTGCAGGACCTAGTACTTAGGTCATTCAAGATCCAAGTTTTGAAGCTTTCTTAGACCACTACTCAACAAACTCTCTGGTACTGATTGGAAGACAGCAAATGTGGTGGTTCTGGGTAGACTTGACGTGATGTATGATGTTATGACTAGATTAGATGTTACCCTTTTATAACTTTAAATTGAAATATGTAATCTGTATCCTAATATGTAATGTACATGAAATTTTTAATTCCGCAATTAAATTCCCTATCTTAGTATGGTTGATATCGTATTGCATGATGTGGGACCTAGACTAGTGAGCACTGCCCCGTAAGGGGTGGTCTTCACAGGATGGTATCAGAGCACTAGTTTGAGTGAATCAAGTATTACGTGAGTATACTTGGTCTCAAACTGAAGCAATACAAATGTATCAATCATTTAGGTGGTTTGAACTGAGATAGGATGTACAGACTGTTAGGATGGGAAAAAGGGTACATAGATCTAAGTCTATAAACTGATAGTTGAATGATTTTAATTTTCATTAGAAGATGTCAGGATCAGGATCAGGTGATATTCCCAGCAATATGAACCCACAACAGATGTTTGAAATGATGCAACAACTTCTAGCCCAACACTCAGAACAACAGAACAAAATAATGCAAGAACAGTTTCAGGCCAGAGATGAGGCCGAAGCTAAAAGACGCGAAGAAAAGAAAAATAAGAGAAAAGAAAAGCAAGTCCAGACTAATGAATCTGATTCTGATAAATCTAATCCTGAAACCCAAACTGCTCAGCCAAAAGGCTGCAAATTTAAGGATTTTAAAGCTAGCGGTGCATTGAATTTTGAAGGAACAGTGAATCCAATTCAGGCGATGGATTGGATTAGTCATACCGAAGAGATCTTTAGAATCTCTGACTGCTTAGACTCCAAGAAAGTAAGTTATGCATCCGCGTTATTTGTCGGTGCTGCACGTGCCTAGTGGAAAACCCAGAGAAGCATATATGGCGAAGAAATAATTCAGACTCTAGAATGGGAGCAGTTTCTTGATATGTTCAATGCAAAGTACTGTCCAGTCGACCAAAAAGACAAAATGGAAGTACAACTGATGCAGCTGACTCAGGGAACGAAGACAGTCGACGAATACGAGCACGAGTTTTCGCGATTATGCGGTTACTCCTCATACCAAGTAGCTACCGAGGAAAGAAAGATGAATAGATTTCGTGTAGGACTCAATCCTAGATACAGACATCCGATGAGCGCGATCAAATACAAGAGTTATCTGGAAATGGTAGAAGCAGCGAGACAGATCGAGCGAGGATACTTAGAGTACGGCGATCAGCTTTATGCTCCGTCTACTAACCCGATGAATCTGTCTCCTCCAAAGAAACAGCGATTTGGCAGATTCTTTAAGCCAAATAAGTCTCAGTCACAATCTCAGCAATCCCATCAGCATAGTTCACAACAGAAAGCACAAGCTTATTCCCTAACGAATGAACCACGATTCTGCAAGAGATGCAGAAGATCACACATGGGACTATGTAATCCGGATGATGTTACTTGCTTTGCGTGCAACATGATCGGTCACAGTAGTGAAGAATGTCCACAGCAGGGACGTGGATGTGCAAAGTGCGGGAAAAGAGGACATTTTATATACCAGTGTCGTAGTGGATCGCGTTACCAGCCACAGTCATCAGCTGGGGGATCTACAGTTAAGAGTTCTGCTGCTACGCCGACTCCAAAGACTCGAGCTTTTCAAATAACAGCCGAGGAAGCAAAAGAAACACCTGATGTAGTTACGGGTATGTTTTTACTTAACTCTATTCCTGCTCGAGTACTATTTGATTCCGGCGCGAGTCGTTCCTTCATATCGACTTCTTTTGCATCAAGATTACATAAGTCTCCATCAAAGCTTTCTGTGATACTAGACATTGAGACAGCTAGTAACAATTTCGTTATGGCTGATTCCGTTTATCGTAATTGCACACTACTTGTTGATAATATTGTATTCAATCTCGACCTCATCCCGATTCCGTTGAAAGAGTTTGACGTCATCATCGGCATGGACTGGTTAATGAACAACGAGGCTACAATTATCTGCAACCGGCGAGTCATCAGAATCAAGTCTTCAGACGGCCGAGTACTTGAGATCAAGGGCGAGAAGCGAAAAGGTGATCACTGCTTCATTTCTGTTGATAAAGCTTATAAGTATCTATCCAAGGGTCGCGAATCCTATCTGTGCTACGTTTTATCTGAATCCAACTCTGAAAAGAAGTCTTTATCTGATATTCCTATCGTCTGTGAGTTCCCAGACGTATTCCCTGACGATATTTCCGGAGTGCCACCGGAACGTCAAGTTGAGTTTAGTATTGACTTGGTTCCTGGTGCGGCTCCTATCGCAAAAGCTCCATACAGACTTGCACCTGCAGAAATGCAAGAAATGTCTAAGCAACTGCAAGAGCTGTTAGAGAAAGGGTTTATCCGACCGAGTTCTTCTCCGTGGGGTGCACCAGTTCTATTTGTTAAAAAGAAAGACGGAACCTTCCGTATGTGCATCGACTACCGCGAGTTGAACAAAGTCACCATAAAGAATAAATATCCTTTGCCCAGGATTGATGATCTGTTTGACCAACTGCAAGGAGCTAGTTATTTCTCAAAGATAGATCTCCGTTCTGGGTATCATCAGCTGAAAGTTAGAAATGAGGATATTCCGAAGACAGCCTTCCGTACAAGATACGGTCATTACGAATTTCTCGTGATGTCGTTCGGCTTAACAAATGCACCAGTGGCATTCATGGATCTCATGAATCGCGTGTGCAGACCAATGTTGGATAAATCCGTTATCGTGTTCATAGACGATATTCTGATTTACTCCAAAACGGAGGCTGATCATTCCGTTTATCTGCGACAGTTGCTAGAGTTGTTAAGAAAAGAAAGACTCTACGCAAAATTTTCTAAATGTGAATTTTGGCTCAGACAGGTATAATCTCTATTATATATGTCTTGAGCTGTTTTCCTTAACTATTCTATGATTCACATCAGAATTTGAATTTCTATATTGATTCTTATAGATCCAGTTCCTTGGCCATGTTGTTTCTGGCGAAGGGATTTCCGTTGATCCTTCGAAAGTCGAGGCCGTTCAGAAATGGCAAACGCCTCGTAATGCCTCTGAAATCCGAAGTTTCCTTGGATTGGCCGGTTATTATCGGCGATTCATAAAGGACTTCTCAAAGATTGCTGTGCCGCTTACAATGCTAACACGAAAGAATACTCCTTTCGTTTGGTCCAATAAACAGCAAGAGGCATTTGATATTCTGAAGCAAAAGTTGATTCAAGCGCCGATCCTAGCCTTGCCAGAAGGTAATGATGATTTCGTTGTTTATAGCGACGCATCTGGTACTGGCTTAGGATGTGTTCTGATGCAAAGGGGAAAAGTAATTGCCTATGCTTCAAGGCAATTAAAAGACTATGAGAAAAGTGCACCAACTCATGATCTTGAGTTGGCTGCTGTTACCTTTGCGCTGAAGATCTGGCGTCACTATCTATATGGGACTCGGTGTCAGCTCTACACCGATCATAAGAGTCTCAAATACCTTTTCACTCAAAAAGATCTGAACATGAAACAGCGTCGATCCTTGGAGCTTATCAAGGATTATGATTGCGAGATCTTATATCATCCCGGCAAAGCAAATGTTGTCGCGGATGCGTTGAGTAGAAAAGTATATCCAGAAAAGTGCTGTTATGCCCTAACTCCAGTTATATTCTCTTCTGATCTTATTGAAAACATCAAAGTTGCTCAAGCCGAGGCACTGAAAGAAGAGAATATTGATTCTGAAAATCTTAAAGGGCAGTTACAATTTCTGACTCTGAACCATTTGGGACTTCACTGTCTCAAGGGAAACCGAATCTGGGTTCCTAAGTATGGTTCAATCCGTAGCACTCTTCTATCCGAAGCTCATCAGTCCAAGTTATCTATTCATCCTGGCAGCTCAAAGATGTATTTTGATCTGAAAGCTGATTACTGGTGGCCAGGAATGAAGAAAGACATCGGAAAATGTGTTGAAAGCTGCAAAGTATGTCAGATGGTTAAGGCAGAACACCAGAAACCCTTCGGGGATATGCAACCACTGCCAGTTCCTGAATGGAAGTGGGAGCATATAACAATGGACTTCATTACGAAGCTGCCAAAGACCAAAAGACAACACGACTCTATCTGGGTAGTCGTTGATCGTTTAACGAAATCAGCACATTTCATTCCAATGAAAGAAACTTATTCTTTGGATAGATTGGCACAGTTGTACATCACTGAAATTATTTCACGTCATGGTGTGCCAAAGTCTATCGTATCAGATCGTGATAGTCGTTTCACTTCGAGATTCTGGCAAGCACTACAAGATGGGATGGGTACTCGGATTTCTATGAGTACTGCTTATCATCCAAATGCAGATGGCCAGAGTGAGCGTACTATTCTAACTCTCGAAGATATGCTTCGTGCCTGCATTCTTGATTTAGGTGGTAACTGGGATGACCACTTGCCGTTGGTCGAATTCTCTTACAACAACAGTTATCATTCTACAATCAAGATGGCTCCTTTTGAAGCTTTGTACGGAAGAAAATGCAGAACTCCTACCTGTTGGCGCGAAACAGGTGAATCGCCAATAGCAGGACCTGCCCTTCTACAGTTGACTCATGAAAAGATTCAACTTGTTCGAAGAAATATTCTTGAAGCTCAAAGCAGGCAGAAGTCATATTATGACAACCAGCACAGATCAATCAGTTTTGCAGTTAACGATTGGGTGATGCTGAAAGTATCCCCAATGAAGAATGTGGTACGGTTCATTAAAAGAAACAAGTTAGCTCCGAGATTTATTGGTCCGTTCAAGATTGTTGAAAAGATTGGGAATCAGTCTTATCGTCTTGATCTACCAGCGGACTTAGCTGGAATACATCCTGTATTCCATGTTAGTCACTTGAGAAAGAGTTTAGCAGACGAAAGAGAAGTGCAGATACCACACGTTAACTTGCAAATTGATGAGAAGCTTCGCGTGGTTGAAGAGCCAGAACGTATTCTGGACTCGAAGACCAAAAAGCTTCGGAATAAAGAAATACAGATGGTGCTCGTCCAGTGGAAACACCACAAAGGTTCGCATCAGTCTTGGGAATCCAGAGATGTCATGAAAGCAACATATCCCACTCTGTTCGAACGTAGCTAACTTCGGGGACGAAGTTTGTGCGTGGTGGAGCCCATTCTGTAACAACCTAACTTTTGATCAGTTATGTAATGTTATTTTGAGATAATAATATAATTTTGTTATATTATTTATATTGCAAATATTAATTAAGAATGAAAATTTATTAAGTAAATATAATTTTAAATTATATTTATGATATAATTAAAATGATTAGAATAAAGAGATGAAAAATACAAAAGATTAGTGGGTTAAACTACAAATATAACTAAGTCACATATATTAACCAAATTAATGGTTATTTAACAACCATTTAAGAATTTCACTCTCTCTCTCTACTCTCTCTCTACATATACGGCCAAACCCAAGAAAACATCAAGAATTCTCATTAAATTGCAATTGATTGAAAATTCAAGGCAATTGGAGTTATAAACATCATCAATCAAATTGGAATCAACAAAGATTAGAGGTAATTTTACTTAAATTTCGGTATTTATAGGTTTTGTTCGGTTTTGTGTAAAAACCGAAACCAATAGATTTAGATATGAAATTTTAGGATTTGCATGATAGATTAAAGTGTTTAAAAACATGTAATGAAGTATATAAATGAAACAGAAACAAGAATTAGTAATCAGATTGTTCAAATAATGAAGAAATCGGAAATTTTGTTAAAAATAGTGTTCTTGACAAAAATGATGAATTTTGGATAATCATGATCAAATAATGATGTTATTAATAGGGAAATTAGTATAAAAACACTCAAATAGTGATATTACATCAATATATTTCATTGCATGTTGATAAAAATGAAAGTTTGATAATTATTAATAAAATCTGTATGAAGAACACCAAGAACACCAAGAACAGTTTCTGGAAAAATAACAAGTGTGGGATCCGAATTCGGATGACCCGAATTCGGATGATGTCCCATTACGGATCATGAAATTCGGATGAAATCCATTTCGGTCCCATACTTCGGATAACAAATAAATATTTTGTTAAGTGTTGGTCCGAACTCGGATGATCCAAGTTTGGATGGTATCAATTTCGGATGGTATCAATTTCGGATGGTATCAATTTCGGATAATGAACCGAATCCGGATGTGTGCTTGGTCCGAATTGGGATGCCCATTTCGGATGAATCTGAATCCGGATGATTAATTGGTCCGAATTAGAATGGCTATTTCAGATTGGTCCGAATCCGGGTGCCAGATCCGGATTGGTCCGAATCCTGATGATCCGAAATTGGATATCCTATTTTGATATTTTTACAAAATTAAAGAAAAATGAATCAAATGATTAACAGAGTTATCAGTTATCAGAATCAGATAAAATAAAGATTATGAAAAAGACATGAAATTGATATGATTTGACAATGATAATTCTGGACAGGTTCAGTTGATATCTGAACATTGACACAAAGAATTTAAAGACTAAAATGATGATGATAAAGATGATGAAATTGACATGATATTATCATGAATGATTTTGATCAGGTTCAGTATATTCTGAACAAAGATTTAAAGACTTAAAGACTTGAAAGCGGGTCTCTGATTTGAAAAGAATTGACAGATTACAGATTGACAAAATCCTGAGATAACTCAGGTGGCAGATTCATATATCTGTTTGACCAAGACCCAGACCTGTGAGTTATAGATATTCAGATTGAACATGCATAGATCCGGTTGAGATATATTGTTGCTGATAGATTTATTGACATTCACTTTATCAGCTGGAATGAGACCTGTGCACACCATGGATGGGTGTTGCCCAGTGGATCATGATAGCTATTTGATTATCTTTTCATATTGCATTTAATATTGCTTCAGACTTTGCCTTTATGATTCATTGCTATCATGACTTCTAAGACATATGCTTCCATTATTGATCAGACATTTGATAGATTGATTCAGCTTGACTAGCCCTTATGGTCTATTGTTCTAGACCCGGCTATTTCACCAGTTCTTATGAATTGGTAATGACCTCCGATGTTCCGCCATATTGACTTACTGGTAGCTAGCCCAGTATGTGGCTGATCCCCACGATTTAAGCGTGAGTGTGGCTTGAACATCATCCGATCTTATGATACTATATCTCAATCATGAGGGCTGTAGCGGCAGCCAAGACTTATCACCCTATGATTAATGACTCCGCTTGACACGCATGTTGATATTGAAAATCTATAAACTCACTAAGCGTTGCTTACAGATGTTGCATTAATATTTTACAGGAAAAGCCAAAGGAAAATCACCTGCAGGACCTAGTACTTAGGTCATTCAAGATCCAAGTTTTGAAGCTTTCTTAGACCACTACTCAACAAACTCTCTGATACTGATTGGAAGACAGCAAATGTGGTGGTTCTGGGTAGACTTGACGTGATGTATGATGTTATGACTAGATTAGATGTTACCCTTTTATAACTTTAAATTGAAATATGTAATATGTATCCTAATATGTAATGTACATGAAATTTTTAATTCCGCAATTAAATTCCCTATCTTAGTATGGTTGATATCGTATTGCATGATGTGGGACCTAGACTAGTGAGCACTGCCCCGTAAGGGGTGGTCTTCACAAAGGTAAAACTATTAGAGTTATAATTAGATTCTTTATGATTATGGCCTCATTTTTTAAAAGAGTTTCTTTTTTGGGATAATTACTAAAATAGCCAAAAATCACACCCCATTATCAAGTTTTAGCCAAATAATATCAAGCGAACCAAAATAGCCACACTTTACGTTACCACATTTACGTGATAGCCATCATTTACGTGATCTGTACATTTTATTAATATTTTAATGCATTACGTTACAAAGGTGTTTGGTAACACAAAGTAATGATACTTTACGTTACCAAAAAGTATTTACCACGAAATGATAAGCCACCTACTTTTTATTGGGAAGGAGCAACATTTAAATTTGGTAACGTAATGTACCACTACTTTACGTTTCTAATTACCTTTTGTATTGTAATGCATTAAATATTAATAAAAAGTACAAATCACGTAAATAATGGCTATCACGTAAATATGGTAACGTGAAGTGTGACTATTTTGATTAGATTGATATTTTTTGGCTAAAACTTGATAATATAATGTAATTTTTGGCTATTTTAGTAATTTTCTCTTCTTTTTTTAGTCTAACACACTATTTTGCATAAGCACATGACTCATAGTCTCATACCCATCATTAAATCATTTCAATAGTACAAAGACTAGGAAGTATTGTTAAAAGAATGTCTAATCCAAAGTTGCTATATTATTATGCTTATCAAGACATAGTTAATATTGTATCATTTAAGATTTCAAGTCTCATTTTTTTTAACGGGTTTTTTAACAATTAGATGATAATTTCAAAAGGAATCATCCATTTTAATATTATTCTCACTCAAGCACGTTTAACTACACTTTATAATAAAGTTTTTGCAAGATTTGTTGTATTTGTGTCATTGTATTTAATACCGCTATTTTACTCAACTACCCATCATCTTTTAGTGTGGTCTAACAATATGTGGTTCGTCATAATCACATCTCATCGGTCATCATTGTCCTTGACAAGGTTTACACCACCATCAAGTGATGTGGAATTCACCTAAACACACATTTTATAAGGTTTGTCACAAATTACTTTGCGTAGGAATTGAATTGGTACCATTAATTTGTAATGCCATGCCAGCTATGAAACAATACTGTCTTATGAAGTTCTAGCACGTAAAAATAGTTTATCTTGAACATGCTTTAAAGTGTGTAAAAGAATTTTAATTTTACCAATATCAATAAGTTGTAAAAGTCAATAATTATAAATATATAAATATAAAACAACATTCATGGCTTTAATGTATAGAAATAGGAATTTGATGATTTAAAATAGTCCCCACTTAAAAACATGAAATTTTGAATATAGTCAAATTCTTTATACTTAAAAATGTGGCGAGACAAATTATTACCCTTTTAAATGTGAATTTTAACCAATTTGTTCACGTTTTAAGTGTGAAAATATAGAAATAAATTGTCATGACACATGTATTGGCGCATGCTCAAAATTCTACTTGCTTACATGTGTATACATTTATCAGAATAAATGCAAACAATCAACATTTTTTTGGTTTTAGCTAAGCAATTCACCCGTACCTTTATGTTTTTGGCGACTAGAAAGAACTTTCCTAGGGTTCATCATACTAACCAGAGTTATAAAAAGATTCACTATGGTTAGGATCCCAAAAGTTTTAGGGTGAATAGTATGATCATACCACTAGGGGTGTGCAGAAAAACCAAAATCCAAACCGAAACCGGGAAAAACTGAAAATCCAAATCGAAAAACCAAACCGTTTGGATTTTGGACTGGACTGGACTCTCGATTCCGAAAGTTTCGGTTTGGTTTAGGTTTTAACTTTTAAAAAACCGAAAAAAATCCAAACCGAACCGATTTTATATATACTATATTATAAAATTTAGATTTATTAAATACTTACCCCTCTTTAATTATTAAATTAGGTTGTTTAAAATTTAAATTTTAATGTCTGGGGTAGACTAATGGTAGAATGGGAACTGGGAAAGTGGGAAGCATCAAGCGACGCATCGGACTTTTGCCTCTTGGGAGAAATCAAGTTTAGTGGTTAAATCAGACCAAAAAATAGTTTAGTGGCTAAATGAGACAAATCTGAAAGTTGGATAGTCAAAATGATACTTAACCCTAAAAGAAAAGAAAAAAAAAAAGAATGTGAGAGAGATGTGAGGTGTACTAGTTGGCAGTAGGGATGTAAACGGTTCCAGAACCGGACCGAACCGATCAGACCGAAAACCGAATTTTAAAGATTGTAAAAACCAATGACCGAACCAATAATTGTAATGCAGTCCCAGTTCGGTTATGGTATGGGTATTTCGGGTGCGGAACCGATTAGAATCGAAAATTAAAAGATATATATTATTTTATCTATTATAACGAATATATACACAAAAAACATGAAAATAGAATAAGAAAAGTGTCGATCATGATATTATCATATAAATTATGTAGTTTCACCATCCTAAAATTTTGTTCCAACAAATAATCTTTTCGGTTTTCACATTGTGAGCTTTTAAATGATTTCTTAATTTGCATGTTATGAGCTTTTCAAATTATCGGTTCCATACCCAATAAAACCAATACCTGCAGAGCCGTTAACCGAATAACCGATAACCGAAAATTGAAGATTATAATAACTGATAACCGAACCGAATATTATAAATCGGTTTCGGTTCCGGTTCGGATCCAAATACTGTTTGGTTCTTCGGTCATTCCACACATCCCTAGTTGGCAACATGGTATCAGTTCAGGACCAAAATTTTGATACCTCTAAAGACTAAAGGCATGATGGTGTTCCCTGAGTACCGGTCCGAGGTGGACGTACCACCAATTATGGAGGTATGACCACACCGTAACCCTAATGAGTTTTGTTTATTTTTATTCAAAACCTCTGTTCTGCATAAACATATTACCCACATTCATCATACGTTTCACCCAACTTAAATTTTATAATCATCACATTAATTGATCTTTTACAAGTCCTTATCATCAAGAATAACCCGTACCCTCATATTTGTCCCCCACCCTCCCCCTATGAATAATGAATGTATGAAATGAAAGAATAACAATATGATGCATACATTAGATATGCGAAAATAACTTATATGAGATTTTATTTTGGCTAATAATCAACTACAAATAACTATAATACAATATTATATAATCACATGCTTAATAAATATAAAAACGATGTGTATCCATTTAAGTCATACTAAACAGTTAGGCATCAATTAAGTCTGTAAACTCTAAACGAGTTGATAACTCATAAAGTATTGAGGACGGACGCTGTTGTACTTGATTTCAAGATCAATTAATTCAAGGTAATATCTATATTTAAGTTTGAATTAAATATTTAGGATGAATGTGAGTAATAAGATAGACATTTTTATAAATAATTGATTATCTAACCATTCACATAACACTATATATACATTTGATTCTAGAAATAAATATGCAAAAGAATTATATATATTTATTCTCAGATGGTACGATTGCAGCCTTTTGATCAAATTAAAAAATAATCCTAGCCTTTGAAAATCAAATTTAATCGGACTTGTGCTGACATGTCTCAATCACAACTATTAAAAATTTGTTTTAATCGCCTTTATGTTGAGATAACAAAATCCCAACCGTTTAAATCATAAAAATCCAGGATAAGATCAATAACAACATTCAGAAATTTAAGGATAAGATTGTGAATCTTAACCGACAAATTAGAAAATAGGATATTTTTATATTGCTTATGTGCTCCAGTTCTGAAATATTAAAACTTGTACGAATAAAAAAATTAACATCGGTATGTAATTAAAAAAATTTAACATATATACTATTAAGAAAAAAGCAGAATTAAACATTTTTTGAAAAAATATTGTTCCTCAATAACATATTTTAAGACATTTTGAATAATTAAATTATAACAAATCTTTCCTTGTATATTATTGCAACACGATTTTTTCATAAATGTTACACAGAAATTAAAATTTCCTGCCAGAATTACGCAAATATTGAAAAAACATGCAGAAAAAAGACGAACATATATAGTTTAAAGTTTAATTCAATGAAAAAAACAAGATATTTTTCTGTTGCCTATCTTCTTGATTTTTTTTCTCTAGAGATTTGTAGGATATTGATCTTCAATCTTCTGGACATTTGATATTGAAATGAGAGAATACAAACATACAATCATAGAGACATAAAGGATAGACCGATGGAGTAACAAAGTAAAAAGGGATGGTTACTGGTTAGAGGGTTTTCTAGGAGTGAGTATGGTTGCGTTTAGTTCACGAAAACTAGTCAATTTTTAATTTCAGTTTTCAAGTTATAGTTTTTAGAAAAAAACAAGGGTTTCTACGAAAAGTGAAAACTTGTTTAGATGATAAATTTTAGTTTTAAGACTAATAAGATTAGTGATTATAAAATAAAAAAAATATGATAGGTGATAAAAAAGTAAGAGAGAGAAACATAGGAACCAAAACATAGTAATTTGAAATTTTATTTCCCAAATAATAGTACTTTAAATTTTAATCACCAAAAGATTGTTGTTTTGGTTTTAATTATTAAAACATGATGTTTTATCATTTTACTTAACTTTTTAACCCAAAAGTTGTCCATTTTTTTTTCTACTTTTGTAATAAAAAAGTTAATATTTATCAAATTTCATAAAATGAAACTTTATAAATTTATCGATTTTATAAAATGAAACTTTATAAAACGGACAACTTTATACTTATAGTATTTTAATTTCTTTTTGTTTAAGTTGATTGATCGAATATGATTTGTTTAAGTTTTTTATATTTGTGAATTATTCATTGGTAGGTTGTTTAAGGCTTGTTAATTTTAAATGTACATTACTGATGTTATAAATTTAGAAATGAAGTTTTACGTTCTAAACTTATTATATTGGTTCTTTTATTATTTTTAAAGTTAATGTATAATGTTTGAGTTTGTGTTATAAAGTTTCATAACAATTTATAAAAATAATATTATATAAAGTTTCATTTTATAAATTTATAAATTCGGTAATTTGTAAAGTTTCAATTATAAATTGGTATTTTCATAAAATTTGATAAATATTAGTTTTTTTATTAAACGTTGAGAAAGAAGAAAATAAGAAAATGACAATTTTTGGATAAAAAATTAAGTTAAAATCAAAACTACTATCTTTTAGCAATTAAAGTTGAAAGTACTATCATTTGAAAAATAAATTTGATAATCACTATGGTCTAGTAAATAACTCTGAAAAATATAGGGCAAATATTAGAAAAGTAAGAGAGAGAATATGAAAAGTGGTATTTTAAAAAGTGAAATGAAAATTTATGAAATTGTTGTTAAGTAAACAAGTTTTCATTTTCATTGAAAATTGAGATGGAAATTTTGGAAATTTTCTTAATATATTTCCTTTTATAAATTTAAACATATTTATGTATAATCTATATTTATTATTCAACTAGCTTATTTACCCATGTAAACATGAGTATTTTTAATAATTATTTATGTTTTAAAAAGGTTTGATATAAAAATTATGGATTTATTATGAAAAAAGCAACGTGTTTTCAATTATTTTGTGTTTTGGCCCCTGCATATTATTTTTTTTTCAGAAAATCCTCAACTTAATTTTTTAATTTAGAGAAATTTGACTATAAGAACCCGATTTTTCAGTTTTTAAAAACTCAGTCTACCAATTATAATCTGACTCTAATAGATAAATTTCACAAAACCAAGAAAAAATTAACTTGAAGATTTTTTGAAAAAAAAAACATGGAGAGATTGAAACAAAAAAACCGTGAAAACTTGTTGATTTTTTTCGTAATAAACCCTAAAATTAAATACAAACTTACTTATAAATAATTTTTTCTACTAAAAATAATTTTAAAATTAATATTGAATTATTTAAAATTTTAATGTGTTTCCTTTATTGCATTTCATAAATTAAATAGGAATCTATTCAAAATAGATTTTTCTTTTATTAATAATAGATAAATTGGTAAATGAAATATTTAATTATGGAAAAAAGGCGGGAAAATGAAAGTTTAATGTGATGAGGAAGCGACATGTATCCTGAATTATTTTCTTTTATTAATATATATAGATAGATAGATAGATTAATGGCAAATTAAGGTTCACATTGAAATATTATATTTTGAGTATTTAAGTCGTCAAATTATTCTCTTAAAAAATTAAATTGCTAAATATTATAAAATTGAGTTTTTAGGTAATTAAACTTGTATTGTGATAAGACTATAATTTATGTGTTTTCGGTATTATTTTAGGCTCATTTTAAGCACCGATACTTCGTAACTTCCATATTATTACTCCAAATTTGTGTTTCAGGGTCAACAAGTCAAATGGAAGCAGCTCGAGAAAATTCAGCACGAACCGAGCTGGTAGGGGCGCAGACCTGCGCCACCCTGCGCTGCAAAATAAAAGATTTCAGAGTTAGAGAACACTTCCAGCGCAGCTCAGGCCGTACCTCAGGCGCAGGGGGGCGCAGGCCTACGCTAGTGCGGCGTAAATTCTCAGCAGACGCGTTTTTTAACCCAAAACTCTAAATTTCACTCCCTCTATAAATAGAGGTTGATGGCAGCCATTTCAGGGGAGTCCCGAAGTGTTGAAAAAAGCGGTGAAGCCCTGCCAGAGTGGATTCACAAGTCAAGTACGAAGAAGGTGGGTGCAACCGTTCGAAGTCTACGATGATGTCTCCAACCATTCCCGGTGAAGAGCACACGATGAGCGGTTAAACACCATATAGCCGTTTGCGGAGGATTTACGAACAAGTTTTACATTCTTGAATTTCAATTATGTTTTGATGTATTTTGCGTTGCTTGAATATTTTATGTGTAATGCAAATGATAAGCATTCGGTTGTTATTATGATTATAAGTATTGATTGGTAAAAGCAATATAGTTCATAGTGATGTTATTATTTGTGTCAAGTCCATTAGTTTAGGGATTAAGACAAGTAATGAACGTTGCATGCACTATGCCGAGATTTATTGATTAAAATATCTATGATTAATTTAACTACGTACTTAATTATGTATATGTGATTGTTGCATGAAATTCAAGTGGGTAATAACTTATGTCGTAATGATTCCTTAAATGGTTATCTTCAAATTATTTTGTTAATCGATCCGTTAGTTGCTTGCCGTTATTTTAGTTATAATTTAGTCATAATCATTATCCCAAACAAATCATCCAATTCACGATTTAATTGCTTTCAATAAACTAAAGAAACCAGCTAATTAACCCTAATTCACATATGCACTCCCTGCGGATTTGACCCTTACTTCTCTAAGCTTATAGTTAGATTTAAGGTTATTTCTACGGGCCACAACGACGACTCGTCATATAGTGCGTGATTAAATCATGTAAATTCATAAAAATGATTAAATTAAGTCTCTCAACCTTACAAAAATGGATTACTAAGTCTTTAAATTTTGTGATTAAATGAATGAATTAAGTCAGTGAACCTTATAGTAATTAACGAATATTATATGCAAGTATTTGAAGATATTAATATATAAGTCTGTAAATAGTTTATATTATTATTTTACATATTAAAATTGTATTTGCGTACTTTCTTTTAATATACTTAGTTGTTTGTCATTCAAAATGAACGTAGATGATGATGATACGAGTAATAATATAAACCTAAACAAAGAATGTCGGCTTCGCAAAGCAAATCACGTCGTCTTGGTACATTTTATATATTATAAGTTATAATAATTTTTTTATATTTTATTTTATTTTGCCTATAATGAAGAAAAATAAAGATATTTGGTAATAATGAAGCGATAAACAAATATAAGAACAAAGAAATAAAATATTTATCATCATGAACATTGTGAAGTTTTTTTAAAGAAATATTTTTATTGCATGATATTTGAACTAAAATATATCAAATTAGAAATAAATCATCCGAACAACGCATGTATATGTAACTAGTTAATGTAGCTTGAAAGATATGATTATCATATTAATAGTCAATAAAAACCGATTGAGACATATTTGAATTTAAATAATTGGTGTTTAGTCATCTAATTAGAGTATTTTGTTTTACATATATAAATGCTAAGTTAGATTTGTTCTATATTGTAACGCACTAAATATGAAAATATTCTCTATAATCAAAATAAGGTCAAAGAAAAATTACACTTGTAGTACTTGTGATTCAAGTGTTTTATTACAAAATTATGTGGATAATCGAATATTAAAAGAAATATTGTTAATATCTGTAATATATTTTTCTTTGGCCTTATTTAGACTATAAACAATACTTTTAGTATTTATAATAATGGACGGTGGATAATCGAACATAGGCTTACCATTCTATTAAGTAATTATGAAAAGTTAATTAATGTTGTAACTTAACCACATAGACATAGTCAAGTAGTTTACTTTTATCAAAACCTATTTTGGCACGGACTATTTTACATGCTCAAAGGTAACTTGGTTGTAATGTATTCTACGATAAAGCTTTAATAAAGTGACAAGAACAAATATGCATCGATAACTGAATCAATCAACCATGGGTATGAAGTATATGTAATCCCTTGGCATGAAACAAATGCATTTAAAGCTACATATAGCTTGAGCCCCAAGACTCCAAGAGTGCCCCTGATAGTCCTCTTAGCCTTACCCAACGCTCTTCTTAGTGCCTAGCCTAACACTTTAGGAAGCATGGTAGGGTGCACATCGATGGGATTTCGAATGCAAGAGGGAAAATATCTGGGATTGTTGAAATGCCTAGATTCAATATCCTTAATGTAAATCGTGAACCAATATTTTTGATGATAATCATAGAAAATCTCAAATAATGCACGAAGCAAACACCCCTTGCTGAGAGCACCTTTCAAGTTGGCTGAAAAAGAAAGAAAAAAGGCTCGAACTAAGGTAAAACATTGGACTGTTTGTTCGTAAGTCAGTAGTATGACTTCCTTATTTTTATAGAAAATGTTATCAACCCTATTTTCATCCTTTCAAATATCTCATAATCTTCATCAAACTCCTCATGTTTCCACCATTGGGGAACACATCAACATAAGTGAATCATGTATCATTAGGCCATCCGGATTCCGGAGTGATCGTGATGAACCACAATTCACGATGACTTGGCATAAAGGAGTACAATCCTCAGTTTCGACACATCATCCCACCACAATTCATGGTCACCATGGCCACTCCTTCCCCTCTTCATCGTGGGTGGTGTGATGTTGATATGAACTGTGAAGCATGGTCACCATTCTTGATGAACTAAATAGATAGATTACATCTTATCATTATTAATTTTTACAAAAGATTTTAATCACTTCTTAAACGTTTATTATTTTATTTATAAAACTTAATAAGATAAAATGATAGAAATTTTGCTAAACATCTTAAGCAATGGGTGGATTAAATTTTCTTTTTACGAGTTCATTGATGTTCGTCGATTGCTCTTTCAGGGTTTCATCCACGATAGTTCAAATTAAAAAAATATCAAATTATGGCGTATAATTGTATCTTTAAGAGTTATCAACTATTAGAAATAACTTATCATATTCGAAAACGTTATGAGACATAATTAGCTATTACATGATTAAGATTAAGTAACAACATAAATGAATAATAAATCTTGATTTTTTAATTCAATGACTACAATTATAATTTAGGCAATAAATTAATTTTTATAAAAAGAATATTAGCACAATAAATTATAAATTAGGTAATAAATTAATTTTTATAAAAATATTAGCAAAATAAAGAAAAATCATTTAGATCTAAATCAACAAATTTATTTATTTTGGGCTTTAATTGGCATTTTCATAATTGGTGTCGGTTGACTTTTAAGGCAGAGGAGGCTAAACTAAACACGCTACTCTCTCACAAGAGTTGGTGATCTTGGATAGGGGTAAAAGGGTAAAAGACCACTATTGTGCCAAGGGTAAAACCGTCAAAAAGCAACGCAGAAAATTGGTGGTGATGCATCCGTATATATATACACAGACACACAGTAGTGTGTGAAAATACACACAGCCACACACAATCGAAGCAAGGGATCGCGTAATAGAGTGGCATATAGGAGAAGAAATGTGTGGAATATAAGCGTTTGAAGAAGATTGATATATGCAGATATACATACAGAAGATGTATGTGTCTAGTGAGAGAAAGTTGTAGAGAGAGAGAGAGATTTTCAGTCATTTGTCGCCGCCATTTTTGTTACGGCGGAGGAGAAGTCTTGGTTTCTGATTCATCGGAAGTTGTGGAAGGATCGGTTAATGTGATTCATTCGATCGGTATTTTGTTTTCTTGATCAGGTATATGAAACCCTAGTTTGTGTGTGTGTGTGTGCGTGTGTGTTTGATGTATCTGTTTGTTTGTGTGTGATTTTGTTTCGTTGAGATTCGGATGGTCTGATGCTTTGTTAGATCGGTTCGATTGATTGATTGAAATAATATGGAAGTTTGTTGCTTCAGAAATCTGTGAAGTGTTAAAACGAGTGATGGATTTTTATGGTTTTCGCGATCGGAAGTGGTTTTTTGTTTGAAGAAGCAATTGATGTTTGGGGTTTTATTATGCTTTACTGGTGTATCTTCGAGTTCATTGACGGCATTCATTATGATTTATGCGATTTTCTCTCTCCGTGTCTGAGTTCACGGCGTTGAGGACTTACCGTGCTCGTGTGCTGGATCTTGAATATGCTTAAGGAAGTTGTTTCTGAAATTATTTGTAGATGTGCGTCAATCTGCTATTCATGTTGTAGTTCGATCTGATGGATCTGTGGTTTATTGCTGAGAGCTTGATTTTTGCCGAAGCTGATCTCGTTTTCTTCTGCTTAGGTTTAGCACATTACACAGTCAAATCTGAGACGTTTTGGTCCTATTGGCTTAGTTGCAGGTCAGTAAGGGCGTGCAGTGCCTTTACCACAAATAAGATAATCTGTTCTGTAGAGTTTCATGATCTCCTTATAGGTTGAATGAAAAGAAATATTTTGCTACTAAATATTGTGGAATCTATGGTTTCTATTTGGATCAATCTGAGGTTGATTGGGACGGGGCCTGGAATATGCTTTTCTACCTCTTCAATCTCCATCATCAACATAATGTCCTGCCCTGGTAGAGATTAGCGAAGTGTTAGCACATGGATCAAAATCTTCTCTCTTGATGCCATTTTCAAACTATGCTTATCATGCGATGTGGTTTACATGTTTCACATGGTTGTGATGGAAGTCTTGAACCATGCCTATTGGTTATGTGTTGTAAGGCCTTAAGGATTTACAGGCGCAATGTGCAGCATCTCAAGTATAGTTGGCCTCTGTTTTTGTAGAAAATTCCTCTATGCTCTCTTGTTCCAAATGCTCTATCTTTGATTGGCAATGCCATCTATTCTAGTGTAGATCTTGGATTGGTCAATTATTTGATACCTGAAGATAGTTATTTCACTAACTAAAATTTGGGAATGATACCAGGAGTTTTTTGTCAGCATTTGCATTTTTCAGCCCCAAGTACAGAACATATCATCCCTTTTGTGGTAATTGTTTATGGACTAGCTTATGATGTATGTGTTTGATGCTTTGCAGGTTCTGAATTCAGGTATCTTGGGTTCACAAAGCTTTATAGACTCAACTCCATTAACAAAGGCAAACAATGGGGGACCACAACTAATGGTGGGAGTTGAAGTCACTCACATATTCTGTTATGACATATTTTGATGTTGTAGGACATTTGATGGATGTTATTCTTTGTGGACTTTGCAGATTCATCTGTGTACCTGCACTGGGGGTTCAACCTCAACTATTACTTCAAGCAAAAGACGTGGTGGAACTGTATCCTGTAAGAACTGTGGTGGAAGACCAGCAATTGATGGACAAAGCTCTTCCAGTTGTTTGCTTAGCACTGTTTTGGAACTTACTAGTCTAATCAATTCTGACTTTACTTGGACAAAAGTCTCAAAGGGTTGTAGGAGTTCATCAAGGAGACCTCGGAGGTCAAATACAAACAATTTAGCTTGTGGGGAACTGCTGACTGAGGATTCAAAAGATTTAGAAATGCCTGTATCTGAATCAGAAAAGGTGATATTCTTTTGATCATATGTTTAACAGCTTGTGCTATTCAAATAAACAAATTATATGCTTTTAGCAGAAACTTCTGACCTAAACATTTTCTTGCTAATGTGTTGTGTTTTCTGAAATCTCAGTTGGGTATCTCTCTTCTTGGGTGTCACTTCAGTGAGAAGGCTGAACACATCCCAATCAAGAAAAGAAGATTCTTATTCAAGGCATCATCTCCACCACATAATCCATCCTTGGAGGGGGCAGAAAGACAAACAATGTGTCCTAAAGATTCCAGTCATGGGCTTCAGTTAAATCCGAATGCAACTTGTCTATCTGAAGCAGTTACTGAAATTTGTCAAAGAGGTAGTAATGATGATAAACTGGATGAAAAGGAGTTGATGAAGACCACTAAAGAAATTGTTGAGGATGATGACTTCTCTGGCATATCTATACTTGCTGGTGCAGCATGCAGTAGCAGTTTGGGAGCTGAAGTTGATGGTTGTGAAGGCTCAGGAATAGTGTTATCAATGATAAAGAGTCCTAATGCTCTGGGCAGTTTTGAACTTAAAGAAAATAGTGCCAAGTCAATCAATATATGTAACGAAGAATCTGATTCTCATATGTCCACAACTTCCCCTAAAGGTGTTGCATTATCTACAAATGACCATTCCTCCCCAGATAAGTCCATGTTGGATAGCTCTTCACAGGTCCCGGTTGAATCCACAATTAGCAACACAAATCTTGGAACAAGCATGATACAGAAGTCTTCTGCACGAGATGTCAGATTAAACTGGGACTTGAACACTGTAATGGATGCATGGGACGAACCATTTGTAAGCGAACATGAGGTGTCTGCATCCGATGCTGCTGCACATCACAATGTCACATTCGTTGAAGAGAGACAGAATGATTGTACGAAAGACAACTCTGGAGATTGCAAGCTTGGAAGTGAAATGGAAATTGGAAGTCCATCAAAAAACATCAGCAATCAAAACTTACCAAGTCCATCAAAAAGCATCAGCAATCAAAACTTACCTGTTGAATTGAAAAGTTTGGCTTGTGAAAATGAGGACTTAAAGCTGGGACACCAAAAATCAGATGGCTATGCTGAAATCCTTGAATCATCGTCTCGTGAATTAGATAGTGCTCAACACGCTGGGGTTGAGGAAACAGCGTCTTTGCATGATAAGCTTATAGATAGTGTTAACAATGCCATGCCTCTTACTAGGACACTAACCTTGGAGAAACCAACATGTGGTACTTCTGGACGGTGGACAAATTTTGCTGGCCAGGTTTCTAGTGGTTTCGAACGGACAGAGGCTGTCAACACACAGTTGTCAATGGACTGTTCTATACCACCTGGTTTTGATCATTGTTTAAAAATGCGAGCATCCAAAGAAAATGTTGGTGTTTCTTCTACAATTGTTGGTCCTGGGAATAACGAAAAACTTCCCACCAGTACTACACAAATATCTAGATCTGAATCTGAAAAACATGATTTATCACTTCTACCTGCTGCCTCTCTGGAAAATAAACCACATCAGGTTGGGGTTACTTCTAGCAAGGATGACGGTGAAGCCAGAATAAAAATGGAGTTGTCTAGTGACATCGTTGTGATGGAGGATTTGGATAGCAAGGGGACTGAACTTCCCCGAGAAACTGATAAAGTAGGTCCCAAAGCTGTGAATCAGACTTCCATTGGTGCAGATCTTGTCTTGCATTTGTCAGTAGCGGCGGATGACCAACCTTCTGCAATTTCTTCTATGCATGATGCTGAATCACCATTGCAAAATGGTTATGATAATTCTCAGAGTGACAATAGAGCTGGAAGTGGGATTGATAAGTTAGATGAGATGTCGGTTGGATATGATTCTCAATATGAAGATGGAGAACTAAGGGAATCGACTATACATGCTTGGAAAGGATACGAGGGAAATGAAGGAGAAAATGAATATGTTATGGACAACAGGGGAGATGACATTAATTTGGGTACCATGGATGTCCATGAAAGTAGTTCTCATTGTGGACAAGAAGGTTCTTCAGGGATAAAACAACTTGAGGTCGGATCTGGGATAGAAGCAGATTTAATATCTAATGTGCCGTTGCCAGAGAAGATTCTTAGCAGTGAAGTATCCGGTTCAGGACCAAATGAGATGATCGGTGGTCAAGCGAACAGTGAAAGACAGGATGTTGTGCAGCATGCAAGTCAATCAGACGAGTGGAAAATGAATGTTTCTGGATGGGATGCTTTGCCTGAAAATCCAAGAGTCTCTTCAAATAATTTTGCTAAAACCAGAAACTTGAGCAGTCGAAAATTTTCCTACAGGGAACCAAAAGATGGATTTGAGACCGAGGAGGTGGAAATGAAGGCTGAAGGCTCAAGATTCTATAGAAAAGAATCGCTAACGCGTATTGGAGGATCATCCACACGTGATGTGTTTCTTAGTAGGGATAGATTTCGGATGCAGGGATGCAGGTACTGCATTTTACAAGTTATGAACTATAAAGCAAAGCATATTAGTACTATTCTCTAGCTTGTTGACTTTGAATCATGGTCAAACTTCTATTGTTTTGCAGGACTTTGTTTATCGATCTATGACTATCTTACTAATGATCTATGTATTTACACTTTTACAGTTCCAAGGCTGCTGATGGTTTAACTTCCAGACCAGAGAGGGATTCGGGTGCCTTAAGATCCTTTGGACGGGGTAGATACTCGCCACATAGCCGTGGTAGTGGTCGGGGAGGTGGAATGTGGAATCGTTCCCCAGAAAGGGGCAGGGATCTAAAACGTCTTCCTTCGCCATCTTACCAGGGTCCGTCCTTCCTCCGTTCTATGCTAGAAGATGTGGGATCTGCGGATCATATGACAAATGAAGCAGGTATGGATCTAAATGATGCTGGCAGACCGAATACTTCCTCATATCTTGCTCGTCGCTCGTTCAGAAGCAGGTCACCTTTGAATAGGGAAGCAATCGAATATCGTGCGCGTTTGGGATTGAGATCCACTGGAGACACAGGTCATGATAGGATAGTGAATATGGGCAGGGGCAGGGGACGGGGCAGATCTGTGAGATATGGGACAAGACTTGATGGCGATGGACCCAGGGGCCGATACCATGGACCTGCAAGTGAAGAATGTGATGAATTCGTGACGGAATATTCACATCCTTTCCCAAGGAGACGCCGATGCTTTTCGCCCATAGAAAGGAGAGGGAATAATTCTTATGCATATCACCAGTCTGATTCGAGATCTCCTTCAAGACCTCGGACTCGCTCTCCTATTGCTAGCAGTGGTTTTAGACGCCGTAGTAGGTCTCCTAATTTCCGACCTGATACTAGAATGCGAAGACTCAGGTCTCCCAATTATAGGCGTGGTTTTGAACAGGATCATGCGAGTGAATATAATTCAGGACCTCGAAACAACAATTCATCACCACCACCAAGTTCCAGATGGGTAAATTACAAGGAGCGTACTGCTATTTTTGACAGAAGATCGCCTCCACCTGGGAGGACTGATGGACCGCCAGGAGAAAGGTTTAGTTTTTATGATTCTTCAAGAAAACCAAAACAGAATGAGTACTACAGATCAGGGCACCCTGGAAGATTTTCCGACCTAAACGAAGCTGGGAGAGGCAGACCCAGGTACGTAGGTACTGATAGTGATCGACCCAGTAACGGCTATAGACGTGGTGGATTTATCAGGCGCTACGACATGGATGGGCATGCAAAGCGTTTCCAGTACGAGGATGAAGACATTGGTCGGGGCTTTGATTCCCGTGACAAGCACGCGTTGGAATTCCATGCACGAGGGAACCCTAAACCCTGCAATGATGGAACAGATAGCCGGTTTCGTGACTTTCCAAGGCGGCCAAGAGAAGATAGGGACATGGTGGGTGGTGACACTAAAAGGCGGTCTAGGGATCCATCCGTCAATGAACGAGATCGAGAACCAAAACAAGAAAGCGAACACATAGCAGCAGCCGATGCTTTTCAACGAAGACTTAGAGATACGAAAAACCAATCTACTAACCTTGACTCGATGCCTAATGAAGTGGTGAAGGAAGGTGATAATAAACCAGTGTTGGGCTCTAACTAAACCATGACATGATCAGATCATAGTGTTCGTGCTTCTTGCCCTTTGCTATATATTGATTTTTTTTGTTTTTGTTTTTCAGCTTGAAACCTATCTAAATCTTGCAATTCTCTGGTTTAGTCTACTTTCCGAATAGGGTAGTGATCGTTTTTCGTTCACATTTTTTTCCTTTCTTTTTGAATAGATGTTTCCTGGGCAAAAGGATATTATAGCCTGCATAGAGGCTGTTAGTTTACCTTGAAATCAATCAATATTTAAAATTTCTTTCATGGTAATTTTTCTTCTCCCGTTTGCCTTCATATTTTTGCTGTTGTTAAAATAAGAATCAGGCAAAGTCATAGAGAGACCAGTGCAGAGCCAACGAGGCTCGGGCGATGCAAAAGAATTATACGTTTGATGTTGCTGTTACCAACGAGAAGGTACATCCTTCCAAGTAGGGGTGTAAACGAGCCGAACCCGTTAAAGCTGGAGCGAGCTCGGCTCGGGCTCGACTCGTTTATGATAATCTATTTATATATTTTATATTTATTAAATCTATATATTATACATTTATTATATTAATTAAAAACTATATTTATATATGGGCTCATTTAGGCTCGCGAGCTCAACATGTGAAGCTCGGCTCGAGCTCGTTTATTAAATGAGCTTATATTTAGGCTCGAGCTCGGCTCGGGGTCGTTTAACTCGAGTTTTTTTTGAGCTTTAAGCGAGTCAAGCTCGAGTAGTTCATGAGTAGCCGACCCACTACACCCCTACTTTCAAGTGAAAGAAACATACATATACACGAGATTTTGCATATATTCGTAGTAAGTAAGCCGGATAAACCATAGTCAAATATATACATGTATATTTATATGGTAAACTGTACTGTAGTCATTGGTTCATTATAGCTTTGGCTTCACGACCCACAAACCATACCAACTACTTTACTAGCATTTCGTTCATAACACACTTAAGCACGTAACTCATGCCCGAAGTCCCAAACCACTCAGCTGTTGAAGTCGTAGGATACACAGCGATCATTTTAACACCGGAATCGTCCATTGTTTTCATCATCAAAATGGGTGAAGAAAGATGGTCCGGCTGTTAAGCATTCATAGTTCAGCTCGCCTGGCTTTGCTGTCTTTTGCCTGAAACCATGAAAAAGAGCATTCGTTAACGTAAGAAGCGAACCCAATAAATTTATAAAAGTTGGAATCATTATTCCAGTATGTTCTTTCGGATCAGTCTTAAATTCTGCACGTCATGTAACTGGATTGTCAAAAAGTTCGTGATTAGAGTGAATAGTGATGTAAGCTGTCAAACTATATTGTCAAAAAAAATTGCGGGCAAGCCCAGAGTCTCGTAGCAAAACCTAGTGGAGTCGAAAACAGTTGACCCATTTGGCTTTACGAGCTTGAGCGATGCCTGAGCAAGCTGCTCGGTCTTGAGTGTAGCCTAAATTTTTAAATTTGCTTACTTGTTATTCTTCCACAAGGAGGTGGTTAATTCTCCCTTGAATTGGTAAACGAGCTCAACGATCCAAGCCAAATCTTGATCCCATGCTAGCTTGATCTATGGCGCACCATAAGGTATCATCTTAAAAAAAACATTTTTTTAAACATGTATTGATTAACATTACAAATATAATATGTAAATTTCACAACTTGTTTAAAATGATGTGAACGTATATTTATGTGATGCATGATTTCATGCACTTAAAATGTGTGAATGTGCATGAGATTTATATATCATCTTTGTAACGTTAATTAAAACATGTTCAAAAAAATTTCAAAAATTATTTTTAAGCGTGGTAACTTTTGGTGCGCTGCATAACAAGTGGACGAGTGGTACTCATTTAACCTAAATCATATATATATATATATATATATATATATATATATATATATATATATATATATATAGGGGTGAGTTCAATGGAGAACCTTATGCATCGAAGAACCTTGGAGAACCACAATGCATCGCTAGAAAATTGAAATGCATCACGTAGAAATCGATGCATCACGCGGGAATTTGATGCATCACGTGGAAGTAACGATGCATTACGGGGGAATTGTGATGCATTTGTGGTGGTGCATGGAGGTTCTTCAAGGTTTTTCGATGCATGGAGGTTCTCCATTGAACCCACCTCTATATATATATATATATATATATATATATATATGATCTGAGCTCAACGATCCAAGCCAAATCTTGATCCCATGCTAGCTTGATCTATAGCGCACCATAAGGTATCATCTTAAAAAAAACATTTTTTTAAACATGTATTGATTAACATTACAAATATAATATGTAAATTTCACAACTTGTTTAAAATGATGTGAACGTATATTTATGTGATGCATGATTTCATGCACTTAAAATGTGTGAATGTGCATGAGATTTATATATCATCTTTGTAACGTTAATTAAAACATGTTCAAAAAAATTTCAAAAATTATTTTTAAGCGTGGTAACTTTTGGTGCGCTGCATAACAAGTGGACGAGTGGTACTCATTTAACCTAAATCATATATATATATATATATATAGGGGTGAGTTCAATGGAGAACCTTATGCATCGAAGAACCTTGGAGAACCACAATGCATCGCTAGAAAATTGAAATGCATCACGTAGAAATCGATGCATCACGCGGGAATTTGATGCATCACGTGGAAGTAACGATGCATTACGGGGGAATTGTGATGCATTTGTGGTGGTGCATGGAGGTTCTTCAAGGTTTTTCGATGCATGGAGGTTCTCCATTGAACCCACCTATATATATATATATATATATATATGATCTGAGCTCAGGTCTCGTTTTGCTGGGCTTGCTCGTTTGCTTCGGTTCAATTATTGTTATATGTGCAAGAAAAGGAGTTACCATTCTTGATCAGTAAGCATTTCTCGAGTCAAACCGAAGTCCATAAGTTCTTTTTCTGTGTGATGCACCAACAAACTGTATCTTCCACCCATGCCTGTTTGCATGACCATCATATTTCCATTCTTCATGTTGTTAAGCCTCTCAAATTGCTCGACGGTCCATTTGTACCATCTCATCAAGAACACCCTCAACGTCAGTCCGTGTGAAACTATTACTAAATTCATGTTCGGGCTTTGCTCCCCAGGCGGCTGAAATCTTCCTATGTCGATATCCGTCCTCAGTGTCTCCCGAAACCCTGTACCACGTTTCACATACCATCTCGTCATTCCGGGGTTTTGACATCATGGTCATGGTTTGATACCATAATTATAAAACGAACAAAGACTTGCCTGTGATTCGATCATAAACATCTGCTGCGGATTCGCCATTTGGGAAACGGTAGAAAAATCGACCATATTGAACTCTAATAGCTTTTTGAATCTTCATTTGTTCTTGATCTTGGAAGTTTCCTTGTAAAATACATACAAAATAGACAATTTCAGTACACCCTAACGATGCGTGCGTGCGGTAGCACGTGCCAGATTTCATTAAAATAAACAAATAATATTTATCTAAGTAGAAATATGGCAAAATGCGTAGAATAGAAACGAAGTTTGTAACTTTTGTTAATTTTAGAAATAAAGTTTGACATATGGAAAATATAAAGTTATTATTTTTCATCGATTTTAACAATGAATTGTTTATAGCATGTTACCTATATGTAAAATTAGTAAAAACTGATACGTCAAAGATTATTGTAAAAATGTGTAAATGTTGTAAGCATGATTTCTATTCTATGAAATTGTAAAACAACTTTTGTCAAATTTTAATCATAGAAAATTGTATGAAGTAGAAATGATATTTACAACTTTCATCAAATTCTAAATAAACTTTGACGTATGCATAGAAAATAAATAATATTTTACTTTTTTTAACCGAGTTTTGTAATCGATAACATGCTATAACCGGTCCGTTATTAAAATCGATAAAAAGTTATAACTTTGTTTTTATTATATTGATATATCATACTTTGTTTCTAAATGTCGTTCCCATTCGATGCAATTTATCCGTAGAATTTTAATATAAATGGAGATTGCGTTGAATATATGATTGTAAGGCATAAGTAGGTATGACAATGGGACAGGATGTTGGAGCCATGATTTCATTTTCCAATTTCATCTCTGCTTTTTCTTCCTCACCACCATCCTGTCGGGAAATGAGTTTATATATCCGTCTCAGTTTCAATCGGGATCGGGAACCCATCAAAAAGTAAGTTTTTCAACCTCCTAAGTTTAAACTATGAATAATAGTTTAGTAGATAAAATTATGCAATAAAAGTTAAAAACAAATCAATTCAAACATTTTGACGTATTTACATCTATATTTTATAATTTGTGAATAACAAAAACCAAAAAATTTCTTCATAAAAAAACATATAAAACTTAAATATTTTGAACTGCACGTAAAATTAGACGTATAAATATTTAACAAGTTGTATAAAATATAATAAATACTTAATTTTATAAAATTAAATATACCAACAATTATATTGAATCATAAGAGAGAACCGGGTCGGGTTAGATGTTGGGATTAAACTTATGCGGTGACAATTTTTAACTAACGATAAGAGTGACTCGTAGTAAAAAAACTAAGTTAGAATATATTCTTTGTAAGAAAATAAAAATGTAGAAAATTACGTATTAACAGATTGTTTTTTGAAAAACAAAATAATATAAAATTTTTGTATTTTAGTCATCGAGCTGTTACCAGTTTGCTTGAATGAGCCAGAATTGTTACTCCGAAAATTAAAGTGTTTTCATCATGTTATTTTAGAATCAGGGATTCCTGACCATTTCCATCCCGTCTTCGGGTCAAAATGGGGTCAAAGTTTCGGGTTTTTATCGAGAATAAATTTTTTAACCAAATCTACTAAGGGGGTGTTTGGTTTTATGTTATAATTAAGATTATTACGTAACAATAACGTAAATATTAAAGTGTTCGGATTACATTCATCAGTTAGTAATTATTTGCGTTTAGTTATAATTCTTCCATATTTTTTCATAATTTAAAAATATAGTTAATTTGCTTAATAATTAAATATTTGATCGTTTTAAAAGTTAAAACGTAAATCCAAAGGATTCGTATAAAACGTGTCGCGATGATATGTTGTTAGAACAGAGTGACGACAGAAATGAAAAATGAATAGACGGATAAGGATAGAAGAAAGAAGACGACGAAGCTACCGTACCAAAATCCTGCTCGCGCAACCGCGGTTCTTCCCTGACGCCGGCGATTCTCGACCGTTCAAACGCCCTACCTAAACACCGGAGAGTCTCGTTAGCTCTCTGATAAGGTGAAACGTAGAAGTAAACCTTCCAATCCTCGGCACCGTCATTCTCAATCATCTCTCGTATCCTCTCTCCACATTCCTCAGCCTCTCGTTTTCCTTTCTCCGTCAATCTAATCCTCGGATCTGCGACTCTAGTGTACGCTGCTTCATCGACGTTTCCTTCGCTCTGTCCGTGACGGACGAGGATGATTCGTCGCGGCCGTGGAGGCTTGATGGCGGCGGCAGCGTTGAGTATGACGTTCTTCTCCGGGAAGTAGGATAGTCTGTTGTCTTCAATTTTCCGGCGACCGATTGTTTCTTCACAGCAGCACTTGATTTGGTTGATTATTGGAGATGATGATGAAGAAGACATGGTGGTAAAGTAGTAACTGAATTCGTCCGTACAAATGCGAAAATGGAGGTAGGTGAGGTGAAAATTGGATTATAGATAAAGAATCAAATTGGGATGAAACACAAAGTGAGAAGAGCGGTGGTCAAATCCACATTTTGTCCGGTGGTATGGAATTGTGACCGATCATTATCACACTAGGATCAACATTTCCGGACCCCAGTCTTTCTCTCGGATCCGTTCTTGTATTGGACCCGTTTTTTTTCGGGTCCGATCTTAAATGACTTTTAACCGATTTAGGCGTTGTTTGGTTCACAAAAGTTTGTTGAATGAATGTAATCTATCAAAGGAATTGAATTCTGAAATAAATGAAATCTGTCTGATTCCAAAAACTGTCATTTGTTTGGTTGGCAGGAAATGAATGGATTTCAAATTTCATTCCTTGTTGTTTTCTGTTTGGTTTGTATATCTATCAAAGGAATTGGAAAATAATTCTCGTACACAACCAAAAAACCATTATTATTAATTTTTATAGTAAATTTTTTCTTAAATTATAGAGTATTATGATGTCATTTATAAAACATATTTACTAGATAAACTTTATTTCCTTCACAAGTAGCAAAAGCAAAAACAAAAACAAAAACAAAAACAAATAACAATGGGTGAAATCAACACTGTGGGAGGAGTGTGTGAAATCGCAGGGTTGTGTGCGTGTCTAACATAGGGTTAGATACATAGATGGAGGGAAACCAAGAGTGTGTGTGCATGTCAAAAACAGGGGTGAACCACAGAGAGAGAAAAACCCTAGCGGCTGGGAGAAGGAGAACGACAAGCAGAGGAGAACGACCACAGAGGAGGCTAGACGAAGAACACATCAAGTTTTTTGAAAAAAAACGACACGAGTTTTATCGGTTTTGCAAGATTTAGAGTCAAGTGGACGATTGAACATCACAGATAGTCATTGGGCTTGATTTTCTATTGCTTTTCATTGCGATTCAACTATGGTTTTATGAGCTTTTCAATTTGATATGATTGTAAGCATTCGAATCATGGAGTAGTTATTTTACGTTTACTCGGACGAGATGAATTCTAGATTTTTGGGTTAATTAGGTGTTTGTTGATTTGTCGGTTCAATTGAAGTTAGCTATTATTTAGTTTCATTCAACTATTGTGATAAACAAGTTCTTAATGTCAGATTTAAATTGATTTATGGATAGATTGTCATGCTTGTTGACATCAATGTGTTAGTTTGTTTATTCGTATTTGACATTGGTTGTTAGATGCGACGTATTGCTAGACCTAGCATTCGAAATCAAGTTGAGTTTGACTTTAAATCAATCAATATTGCAATTGCTTTTAAGTGAACACTCAGGGTAATTGTCGTGATATTCCATGACCACTGGAATGTCATTACTTGTATGAATTAGATAATAGGTAATGCATCGCGCTTAATTGCATGTTTTGCGGTGATTAATATTTAAAAAAATTTCAAGATTAGTTTTCCAATTTACATAGGTTGAGTAACCTGACTAGGAAACTCATTCTATTTATTTGAATCTCGAATCGACATAATCGCAAATCACATTCAATTATCTCAGAATAAATCTAGAAAAATTCAAGTCTAAGTGAACGTCTTTTCCTATTGATACAATTCATGCCATCATTATTCATTGAATTGCCTCCTAGTGTTTTCCAGTCCATTTATCCGTTTAAAGCTTATTTAGTGTAATTCATTTAATCAAAACAATTTTCTAACGGATAGATAAAAACAAGAGCTAACTATCAGAATTCATTACATTGTTCCTCGAGGTCGAAATTCGGTTCTTATTTTAGCTATACTATTAAATGAGAGGTACACTTGTCTTTTCGTCTTTTAGTCCCTAACTCCGGTATATAATCTCTTTTAAAACCCGGTTAATTCGACAATGCAATTGCCTCTATGGATGATTATCTGCTCTTAATCTGCGTTATTACTAGTATTGTCGGTACCCATTGATTCTTAAGGTTGATTAGTTTGGTTTTGTAGGTTCCTCATCAATGTTTATGTGCTAGATTGATTACTTGATCGATTTATAATGCTGATGACTATGTATTGTTCTTGCTTGAGTGAAGTATAGTGTCAAGACCTCCCCTTACGGGACAGTCCTGAATGACTAGGTCCCAAGGAGCAATACAACATCAATCACAACTAAGATAGAATTAATAAAGTGCGGAATCAAGTCATCACAGAAATTAGGATTAACTTACAATAAGTTTAAAACAAAACTATTAAAATTTAAAAGTAAACTATAAAGGGCACAAGGACACTAATCTAGTACATAATCACAACACATGTCACTGCTTCTACCCAAACCACCACCATAATCATCCATATTCGATACCGACTGCAGAATAAGTAGTGGTCTAATGACTTCAAATTCGGGCTGTAAAAAGATTCAACAACAACTGTAAGCGGTGCTTAGTGAGATTATAGATTTAACAGTTAACATGTCATGACAGTTTTAAGCGGAGACGTGACTTTGACTTTTGACTTTAATATCTGACTTTGACTTTAAGCGTGATTTTGACATGACTGCCGCTATCAGCCAGACATTGTGAGACATAGGACTTAAGATTGGATGATGTTTAATCCCACGCACATGCTTTTAATTGTGGGGATCAGCCACACACTGGGCTAGCTACCAGTAAGACAACGTGGGCAAACATCAGAGTAGACTTAATCATAGACTGACATAGACTTACATAGACTTGAATTGAGCGAAAGCATATGAAAAGCATCGATAACAAAGCAAATGACTGTAAGCATTCAAAGTAATGAATCAAGATAGCATCAACAATATATATCCAAGACTAATTCAGACTATAAAGACATGTGTGCAGGATGATATATTAAAAGCTATCATGATCCACAGGGCATCACCGTACCAAGGTGTGCACAGGTCACATTCTAGCTGAGCATATAAGACTTTCAAATAAAGCTAGAACAACAATATGTCTCACAGAAAGACAAACATGTATACAGTTATATCTATAACTCACAATTACTGGTTTTATTGCATGACTATTGACTTTGACTTTCACAAGCGGAGTAAATCCACCACCTGAGTTATCTCAGGATTTGACTTTAGCTTTACTGTTGTGATACCTTTGCCACAATAAACCACCATTACAATACACCCAGGATTAAACACCACATAAATTATTACATAATGATCTGAATGCTTAAGCAAGTGCGGAAGCATTAAAATACATAATAAAAGTAATACAAATGTTTTAAACACCCTACGGTGCTACAAGGTTCCAATACTAAGTCTACACACTCAATTCATTATTACAACATCCGGAATATTACAACATTGGTCCCAAAGCACATTTACCGATTGAGTAGTAGATATCTTCCATGACTTCTCAAACGACCTAACTAGAAGGTCTAGCGGCAGATTTTCCTTTTCCTGTAAAAAATTAAACAACTGAGGGGTAAGCGATTGCTTAGTGAATACACAGATTTACGCATTTTATAAATCTTTATGAAGCCAACAAGAGTACACTGACGACACACGTCGTGCACTCTCCAAGTACACAGAGTACGACACACACGAGCCGTCGCTCCTACGAGCCCAAAGCTCGGTATATAAACCAACCATCTGAGACAGACATGACATCGGGGATGACTTACTGCCTACAAGAACCTCGAAGGGATCAGCTCCGGGTCATATAGCGCAGTAACATCGGAATATCAGATGCGACCCGCCGGTCCATCGATAGATGCACAACAAAAGAACGGACATGCAACAACTATGAATGTGCATCTAAATCTACGCAAGTTAGTAGAGTTCCAAACAATAATGAAGCAACATGTCTCAGTAGGCAATAGCTAACATAAAGTAGATATAAACATAGGAAATCATATGTACTCACAGTGGGGTGCGTTAATTAACTTCAATCAATATTATTTCTCTTCGGAATTACAACCGGATCACAAAGTACCTCACTGTGGGTTAAACAACACCACAAGGGACCTGTTACATAAACATATCATACACATGTTCAGTAACAATTTCCATCATAATTTTACAAAATTAACGTGTTACAACAGTCGGAACCGTCATCCGAAACTCATGTTTAAATTCTCTTACTTGATGGTTTTATTATTCACAATCAATCCCCTCATTAATACCATCAATCTCACGTTTAATAATGAGTCTCGCCAAGTTTCACAAATTTTCGTGTTAACCCGTCGAAATTATATCTGAAGTTTATACTTTTAATCTCCAATATTTGAGATTGCCAAAATGTCCATAATATATCTGAATAAAAGAATGTCCGACCGGTTCCATTTTATTTTCTCTAAATCAAACCCCAACCGAGATGACTATACACACACACACACACACACAGATATATATATATATATATATATATATATATATATATATATATATATATATATATTATTGTCTCTTTTTCAATGAAAATAAAAAGGGAAATACCGAAACTTTCAAAGGTTTCGGTAATCACCATTTATAGTTTCGGTATATTGGGGTGGGTTTCAGTACATGTTGTGATAGTTTCACCATCAAAGGTTTCACTAAAAAGTTTGACTATCAAATGTTTCACTAAAAAGTTTCACCATCAATGTTTCACTAAAAAGTTTCACCATCAAGGTTTCACTAAAAAGTTTCACCATCAAAGGTTTCACTAAAAAGTTTCACCATCAAATGTTTCACTAAAAAGTTTCTGTAGTGGGTTTTGGTACCCCAAGGTTTCGGTACATGGGTGTGAGTTTTACCGAAACCTTGAGAGTTTCGGTATCCAATCAATGGTCTCGGTACATATAAAGTTTCGGTACTATAAGGTTTCAGTAGTATGGTTTCAGTACCATGTACCGAAACCTTAGAGTTTCGGTACTAAGTTTCACTATTATGTGGGTTTCGGTAGAGGTTAATACCGAAACCTTAAAGGTTTCGGTACCCATATTCAAGGTTTCAGTACTATGCAAAAACACACAGAACCCACGATTTTAACTCCTAAAATCATATTTGTAGCTGAAATCAAGTCCTGAAATTTTGTACATAACTTCTAATACACTAGATTTACACACACCCACAATAACTATTAACATGCATCCACATTTTCAACCGAAATCAGTGATTTGGTTCTCTCAAAAACCGAATACAAAACATTAAACTTTAATGAGATTAAGTGATTTGTATCTTAAATCGATGTTTGCAATGATTTAGTTCCTTCAAAACAATTTGAATCCGGATTTTCGGCTTCTAATTTCCAACTTTTTGATGTTTCTTGCTTTGTGAAAATAAAGAACCGTGTGTTCTTTCTTTTAGATAGAGAGAGAGAGAGCAGAGAGAATGTAGAGAGAGAGATGAATGATTCAAAATGAAAGGCTTATGTCTTTTTATTTTCCACTTTTAACTTTTGACACATTCAACACCTCAACTTTCTTTATAATCATCATACTTAAATAAATAATTAATTAAAACTAGAAATTCTAAAATTTTTAATTCCTTAAAATAGCAACCAAATTCTTAAATTCTATTAAATAAAGATTAAATCTTTATTTTATCCTTTCAACCACTTAATAATAATTATATTAAATTAATAAATTGAAATCATCAATTTCTGAATAAAACAACCAACTCTTATAATTAATCCAAATACATAATCCAACATAATTATATTAAATTCAAATTTTATACTAATTAACCTCAGTTACATTATTTTAAATTCTTAGGATGTTACAGCATGGGCTCCACCACGCTCAAACTTCGTTCTCGAAGTTACTTGGATCCAAACAATTGTGGATATTTATTCATCATCTCTGTCTTGGTTTCCCACACATGATTCGCTCCCTTATAGCACCATCTCTATCTCTTTGCTTCTTAACTTCTTCACTTTGGTATCTAAAATACATTCCGGCTCCTCCACGTATCGAAGCCTTTCGTCAATTTGCAACTCTGTGTAATCAGCCCAATCCTCATTGCTGGTAGTGAATGATTTTCTAAGGTTCCCCACATGGAACACCGGATGTATGCCCGACATTTCTTCAGGCAATTCTAAACGGTAAGACCGGTTTCCTACTTTCTCGGTAATCTTGAATGGCCCAACAAATCTTGGAGCCAACTTGCCTCTCTTTCCAAACGTGTAACACCTCTCATAGGTGATACTTTTAAATAAACCCAGTCATTCACCTCAAAGCTGATTGGTTTGTGCCTCATGTCGTAATAACTTTTCTGACGATCCTGGGCCGCTTTCATATTCTGTCTAATCAGCTGTATCTTCTCGTTTGTCTCTTGTAACAATGCCGGCCCAGCAATCGGCGCTTCTCCAGTTTCTCTCCAACACGTAGGAGTCCTACACCTTCTCCCATATAGTGCCTCAAAAGGTGCCTTCTTAATCGTCGCGTGATAACTGTTGTTGTATTGGACCCCCCCTTTTTTTTGGTTCGATCTTAAATGACTTTTAAATGGCTTAGACACGGTTTGGTTCGTTTGGTTCACAAAATGTTTGCTGAATGAATGTAATCTATTAAAGGAATTGAATTCTGAAAGAAATAGAATATGTCTGATTCCAAAAACTATCATTTGTTTGGTTGGCAGGAAAGGAATAAAATTCAAATTTTATTACTTGTTGTGTTCTGTTTGGTTTGTATATCTATCAAAGGAATTGGAAAATAATTTTGATACACAACCAAAAAGCCATTATTCTTAATTTTTATAGTAACTTTTTTCCTAAATTATAAAGTATTATGATGTCATTTATAAAACACATTTACTAGATTAACTTTATTTCCTTCACAAGTAGCAAAAAAAAAAACAAAAAACAAAAATAAATAGCAATGGGTGTGTGGGAGGAGTGTGTGAAATCGCGGGGTTGTGTGTGTGTCAAACATAGAGTTAGATACATAGATGGAGAGGAACCAAGAGAGAGAGTGTGTGTGTGTGTGTCAAACACAGGGGTGAGAGAGTGTGAGAGAGTGTGAGAGAGAGAGTGTGTGTGTGTCAAATGCAGTGTGTGACAAACACAGTGGTGTGTGTGTGTGCTGGAAATCGATTGTGTCTATGTGTGTGAAATTGATTGTGGGTGTGTGTGTGTGCAAGAAATCGAAAGAGAAGGTGGGAGGAGAATCGATACTGGAGGTAAAATCGAATGTGGGTGTATGTGTGTGAAATCAACTGTGTGTGTAAGACGAACGCAATGTGTGTTAAATCGACTGTAAGTGAAATCGATTGAGGGAGAGACGAACGTAGCGTGTGTGTGTGTGTGTCTGAAATCGAGAGAGGGGAAGGGAGGGAGAGAGAGAAAGATGAACCTGCAACAATGGAGGATAACAATGGAGGAGATGCTTGGAATAGATGGAGGCGTCACTTTTCTAGGGTTAAAAAGATATAAGATATATTTTAACATCATATGAAGGAATGAAACGAGAAATCCTAGCCTTTCACGAAAGAAAATAGATTCAGCAGCCATAGGAAGAAAATTTTTTTGTTTAAGGGAATCCTCATTCCTTAGTTTATACCTACCAAACATATCATGGAATGGAATTTTCATTTCAATTCCACGAGATTCTCTCAGGATTCCGTGAACCAAACACGCACTTATTATTATTTTTTTTACGACCAATTTTGGTCCTAACCAAGTTGAACTTCTGATTTTCTGGTTCGGTTTTTACTTTTTCGGTTTGTGTTTTTTTATTTGGATTTTTTACTTTGGTATTTTCAACCAATTAGTATAAACAAATTTGTAATTATGTATTATTAAAACTTATAAATAAAATTCCAATTTATATAAATAAAATGATTACAATTAGTATAAAACAAATTCGTGATCATATATTATTAAAATTTATATATATAATTACGATATATTCTATATAAAATGAATGTTATACCAAATGTTTTTATTAATATTGATAGTTAAAATATGACAAATCTAGTAGATCTAAAGTTTTTTTTTCTTGTCTCAATCTTCTTTAAACCTATGTGTATATTGTTGATTATTCTGTTTTAGATCATATGTGATATTCTATATAGAATACACCACTACCTATTTATAATATGTGACATTATATATACAATGCGTTGATTATCTACGTATAATACATGTTATACCAATGGCTTCTTGTTATATTGAGAGTTAAAATAATGACAAATGTAATAAATCCAAATTTTTTTTTGTTCATTGTCTCAATCATCTTTAGATCTACATGTCTATTGTTTATTTTTCCGTTTTTAATCGTCAACGATATTCTATATAAAATACATAACAAATGATTTAGAATACGTGACATAATGCCCTAGAACCACCGTGCTGGTTGTACACCACCACCACCACAGTTCCTTCTCTGTCTGTGTCTCTCTCTCTCTCTCTCTCTCTCTTTCTCTCTCTCTCTCTCGCTCGCCACTCCCCCTTTCCTTCTCGGTCGCTAGAAAGCCTCCACGATTGTGCATCGCTCTCTCAACCACCACGGTTCCCTCTCTTCACCACCACCACCACCAACATCAGCCACCGCCGCTATTCACCAACACCATCATCTATGAAAAGATGAACACGAAGACGGTGAACATGAACATGATGAATAAAGATGCATCAAGAAGATGAACATGAACACGAAGATGATGAACAACATAGGTGATGAACGGAGATGATTAATATGAAGACGATGATGAACGAAAATGTATCAAGAAGATGAACATGAACATGAAGATGATGAAAAAAATATATGATGAATGAAGATGAACGATGAACACGATGCATTGATGAACGATGAAAAAAATGAACACGACGCATAGATGAATTTGGGTATCTTTTGTTAAATGTGTCTTTTTTTAACACGATGCATAGATGAATTTGTGTATTTTTTTGTTAAATTTGGAAGAGTAGCTTTTGAATTTATTTAGCATTTATTATTTGATTATTTGTTAATATATTAAATTTAATGAGGTATGCACATCCCAAAAATGTCATTCCTTGTTTGTTCTTGCAATGCACAAGATGCATAACATTGTCTAACTATTTACTTTTTTGTCATTATCAAATCCACACAATAATTTGATCTAATAGATGATATATGTTTTTTGTACCTTGATGCATAAAAGTTATCCACTAAACCTCCCCCCCCCCCCTTCCTTCTCTCTCCCTCTCTCTCTCTCGCTCTCTCTCTCTCTCTCTCTCTCTCTCTGCTCTCTCTCTCTCCTCTCTCTCTCTCTGTGTGTCTCTCTGTGTGTGTGTGTGTGTCTATATATATATATATATATAGATATATATATAATAGATACATACATATAGATATATATATACATATATATATTATATATAGAATATATATATATATGATATATATATAATATATATATATATATATACACATATATATATATATAGCACACATATATACTCTATATACATATATATATATACATATACATTATATATATACATAATACATATATATATATTATATATATACATATAATATATATATACATATACATATAATATATATATATATATATATAATAGGGGTGGATTCAATGGAAAACCAATATGCACCTGAAAACTATGGAAACCTACACATACCGTCCGGTTGGGTGCATTTCATGAAAAAACCCGGTGGCATGATCGTAAATAAGGTGATGCATCACGCGGGAAATTCAATACATCACGTGAGATTTTGATGCATCACACGGAGATTTTGATGCATTTGTAGTTGTGCAGTGCGGTTTTCACAAGTTTTCAGGTGCATGGTGGTTTTCCATTGAACCTCCCACACACATATACATACACAGATATATATATATATATATATATATATATATATATATATATATATATATATATATATATATATATATATATATATATATATATATATATATATATATATATATATATATATATATATAGGGTTGGGTTCTGGTAAGAACCATCAATTCCGTGATGCATATATTTGTACATCAAATGCTCAAATTTAAAAAATAAAATTTTAACTTAAAACCATTATTATTCTTAAATATTAATAACTATCATAATCTAACACTAAAATTACATTCATTAAATTATATATGAAATGCACAATTCGTATATAAAATGGACATGTTTTAGCATGAGATGCGTAAATGCTTACATAAAATGAATAAATGTATCGAAAGTATAAATGTTAGCATCAAATGCATAATTTTGTATATTAAATGCACAAATTTTAAAGTGGTTCTCACGAAATAGAAGGATTCTCATGTGAACATGATTCTATGTGTGTGTGTATAAATATATGTATGTATGTATGTATGTATGTATGTATGTATGTATGTATGTATGTATGTATGTATGTATGTATGTATGTATATATGTGTGTGTGTGTGTGTGTATATGTATTGTATATCCGTGTAGTATGTGTATGTATATGTATATGTATATGGATATATGTATGTACGTGTTTACTTAGGTTTCTTTTCCTAGTACGAATGGATTTAATTAACAAAAACTTAAAAGTATGATGATTTTTTAAAGGGGTAAAGCCATACAATAGTCACCTACTTTTGAAAATTTATCAATATGGTACGTCTACTTTTTTAAATATCGATATGGTACCTGTACTTCAATTTTTCATATCGATATGACCATATTTGTAATAGACCCCTGTTTTTCCATACCATTAGAACCCTGTTTCGTATGTAAAAACCGGGCTCTATTACATTCTTATCAAATTTGTCATATGGATGAAAGTAAATATGATAAAGAAAAATATGCGGATTAAAATGAGAAAAAATGATTGAGGAATCACATTAATAAAAATATAATATTTTAATTTAGAATATCGTCAATACTTTGGTTTCGATATAAATGCTATTTTCCAACCACATATTCCGGTTGATAAGCCCAAATCGATAATTTATTTGTTGGAGAATCTTGATCGAGTATTTGGGTTAAGCCCAATAACTTTGTTCTCTAAATAACAAATCTTCTATTCATATTCCTATCCCCTTAAGGCCCTAATTATAATAAACCACATATTTATAATTTTTGGATGACAAAATTGGTATTATTTTGAAAGTAAAATACAAATTTCTATACAATTTACGATTTATCGATATGTTTGGTTAAACTTCTAAATTTATCCACATACCGAGTATGCGGCACCGTTCACATATTTATCGTGTTTCCATACTTAGAAAGCAAAATCTAAGTGTTATAATAACAATAATTTTAAGTGTCGCTACTCATTAGTTTTATAGACGGACATAACTATGATTTTCTGTTTTGTACGAGTAGAAAAAGAAAATACGTATCATTTTCAAAGTCCACCGTCTTCCTTGATTTGACCGACTGATTCACACCTACAAAGGGCGTGTTTGACACAGAGTTTTAGAAGCTTCAACTTTTGATTTTTGAAAGGTTAAGCTCAAAAGCTCCCCTTTGATTCGTAAATGAAAGCTACTATAAGCTATTTCACGTGAAGCTACTTAAGAAATAATCTTTCAAAAGTAGTTTGAGATTTTGGTAAAAAAATTTACCTTTTTACCCTCATAATATTTATAATCTACAACTTTTAATTAGTTATAATGTCATTTAATACAAAAAACTACAACTATTTTTACCAAACACATTTATAAAAACTAAAAACTCCAGATCTTTCAAAAAGTTACAACTACTAAAAGTTTCATCTCACAACTCCAACTAGAAGTTACAACTAGTTAAGCCAAACATACCAAAAATCAAACAATCATGTTTTAGTATCATCTTATTTTCTTATTATTTTTCCCTCAAACCCTTCAACGAACATCTTCAAAGTATAAAATTGGTTGGTTTTATAAAAACAAGTTTCTATTTTTCATTCATAAAAGACGGTTAAACGAAAAATCCAAAAATCACATCTCATGTATCAAATCATTGTGACTTAAGAGTCCAAAATTATTCTAAATAATTGATTTAAAAAGAAAAATGTCAACCAACAAATCTCTATGATCCATAAATTGCTTTTTATTGTTTTGGAGGTTTGCATGTTCTCTCAATAAAAACAAAAGGAGATGTCGATGATTTTGAGGATTTGAGAATGTTGTTCATTCCTAGATACTACTGAGGGGTTCTCATCTTCCTATGCTTACTTTTGTCATTGTCTTATTACTTATCTTTTTCTATAATTTTATAAGGGTTAAAATTGTAAAAAAATTACCTATATACTTTTTTCATTTTCACGATTAAACTTTTAAATATTTTTCGACCATTTAAATCCTTTAAACAATTTTTTTCATATACATACACATATATATATATATATATATATATATATATATATATATATATATATATATATATATATATATATATATATATATATATATATATATATATATATATGTTGGTTATCCAACTAATAATCTTTGATTTTGTACCGGATTAACATTAAAAAGAAATATATTTCATCGTTTAACAATTAAGTCAATAACCATTAACTAGAAACATTAAATATCGTAGGAACCAAATCGATAAAAATTTGAATTTATAATGATTTTATTACATATGAATTTTGAAAGAACCATGATACTTTCAAATTCCTATCAATTTGGTCATTCAATTCTAAATAAAGTAACCAAAATAAACAAAAATATACATAGAGACTAAAAGAAAAAATCATGACAAAAGAACCAAATCAATAAAATATAACATCACATTGTTTTTTAATATAAACTCAAAGGATTATTTTCATCGAGAGTTTAAACTACTCAAGTCCCTATGAATACTTAAACTCGATTCTCTTTTTCAAGTGTTACCAATGCTTCCTCTGACCCATAAAAGAAATGCTTACTTAGCCTATATAAACGTGTTTGACACTTAGGCATGGCAAAAAAACTCATACCCAACGGGGAACCCGTAACTCGACCCCGATTTGACCGGGGAATCCCCGAGTTGACCGGAGACGGGGACGGGGAATCCCCGATTTAAATTAACGGGGATGGGGCGGGGATGGGAGACACTTTAATCCCCGACCCCGATCATGTTTTATGTTTTAACATAGATTATTATATATATTTAACTTTACAACGTAAATTATTCATTACATTTTTTATAATATATTAAATATTATTGTATATGACTTTTCTATAGTTTAAAATACTATTGTTTTTTTCATTTTAGTGGTTTTATATATATTTTGCAAACATTTTTTTTTGTTTTAGTTTCATTATAAATTATAAATTATATATGTAAATAACTCAAATATGTTTGAATTGATTTGTTTTAAAGTTTATTTACATAAATTTTTCTACTAAATTACTAATTATAGTTTAAACTTAATAATATTTTAGGAACTTGAAAAACCCGGTTCCCCGACGGGGATCCCCCGATCCCCGATTGGGACGTGGATGGGGATAGAAACTCATTCCTCGACGGGGATGTGGCTGGGAATGGGAGAGAGGATTAAGAAGCGGAGATGGAGATGGGAACTGAGATCCCCGCCCCGCCCTGCCCCATTGTCATGTCTATTGACACTAAGCTTTTGTAGCTTTTTTAGCAAGTTTAACTTTAAAATTTTAAATTCTCAAGTCTTAGTTAAAGCTCCGTTTAGTTAATATGTGCTTATTTATTATTTGAAAATGAAAGCTATCATATTATTTTGTACAATAATAACTTGAAATAGTTTTCAAAAGGAGTTTGAGCTTTTTCACATTCTTAGAAATTATAAACTACAACTTTTATTTAATATTAATGTGTTTTTATATCATTTAATACTAAAAGTTATAGTTGCAAACTTGCAACTACTTTTACTAAACACATTAATACAAATTAAAAACTCTCTCTCTTTTTAAAAAGTTACAAATTTCAGAAGTTACAGTTATTAAAAGTTCTAGCTTAAAACGCCAGCTCGAAACAACAATTAGTTGTGTCAAATATACCCAGAGAACATGTGTTTCTCGTGAATAAACTGAAACGGAAATTATAATGTATATTATGTTTATGCGTTAGAATATGAAATGACGTTTAAAGTTGACAAAATGTATGTTTATGGGTTAGAATATGAAATGACGTTTTTTTTTAATTTTAAATTTATCAAATGGTCTCCACCAATGATGATTTTTCTTTTCTTTTTTTTTTTAATTTAAAAGTTCAAAATTTCATAATACACTATTATCTTAGTGTTATCTTTTATTTAGCCTTTTTATTTTAATAAATTTTTATTTAGTCCTCTTTTAACGTTTATTATTACAACATTTTCTTACATACTTAAAATTATGATTTTAATAATACTTATGTTTGTAGTTGTCTTTTGAAACTATTATATTATGTTTAATTGTATAGAAAAGACTTTATTATTCAGATGCACGATACAAAATTCTAATGAAATTGTTTTATTTTTTTAAATATATACATTTATCAAATGGTCTACACCAATGACCATTTTTATTTTTTTCTTTAATTTTAAGTTTAAATTTTTCATAATACACCCTCACCTTGATGATATCTTTTATTTAGCCCTTTTATTTTAATAAATTTTCATTTAGTCCTCTTTTAACGTTTATTATTACAACATTTTTTTACACACTTAAATTTATGGTTTTAATTATACTTATGTTTGTAGTTGTCTTTTGAAACTATTATATTATGTTTAATTGTATAGAAAAGACTTTATTATCAGATGAGACGATACAAAATTCTAATGAAATTGTTTTATTTTTTTTAATTTTAAATTTATCAAATGGTCTCCACCAATGACGATTTTTCTTTTAATTTTAAACTTAAATTTTTCATTATACATCATCATTTTAGTGTTATCTTTTATTTAGCCTTTTTATTTTAATAAATTTTTATTTAGTCCTCTTTTAACGTTTATTATTACAACATTTTCTTGCATACTTAAAATTATGAGTTTAATTATACTTATGTTTGTAGTTGTCTTTTGGAACTATTATATTATGTTTAATTGTATAGAAAAGACTTTATTATTCAGATGCATATTGTTTTATTTTATTTAACTTTAAATTTAATTTTCTCACAATACACCATTGTCTTAGTGTTATCTTTTATTTAGCTATTTTATTTTTATAAATTTTCATTTAGTCCTATTTTAACATTTATTATTACAACATTTTCTTACATACTTAAAATTATGATGTTAATTATAATTATGTTTGTAGTTTCTTTTGAAACTATTATGTTATGTTTAATTGTATAAAGAAAGACTTTATTATTCAAATGCACCATATAAAATTCTAATGAAATTGTTTGATAATTAAAATGTAACTATTAAATATTTAGATTTTTTTATTAAATATGATCATGTATAACATCGAAAATTATAATGTTGACAAACTCTAATCAATGTATTAGAGACATTATTGTTATAAATTTATTTGATTTGATCGTAAAACCAATAAATTAAATTGACAATTAAACCTAATCAATGTCAAAATTTCAAATTGTAGTTATGAATATTTGATTAATTAATTCTGGTTCCGATCCGACTTAATAAGACATTGTTTGTAATTTTAGCATTGCAAAATCTAGAAAACCAATGATAAGAACCTACTAACAGTATCATTTGTGTTACTTCTTGAATTTATATCGGCTTTTCAATTTCATCTATTCTTCGATGTTGGTTCAGTTGTGTTTCTTTGCTTGAATTGTTTGAAAAATATCGTTTTATTTGTTTTCATATATATATTTTTGTAATTAATATTTTAAACCTCGTAACAACGCGTTGGTGTTCAATAACTCGTTATAAAACGAGAAAAAGAAAACAAAAATTTATTTCATTATTAGTACTTAAAAGAAGACAAATTCTTGACACGTATATCATGAAATTGAGAATATAAAAAGGCTAAAAGGCCAAATCAATTAATGATTACTATAAAGGGCACGTAAACATTAAAAAAATACTAATAAAGTTAGTTAAATTAATAAATACAAATAGGCATAATATATTTAATATATGTAAAATTTCAAACAAAGAGTAAAACATGCCACCCATAATGGAGCAAGATGAATCTTATCAAGTGATACTGTGATAGTTCCATGCCCAGTGAATGTTTGTTTTTTCGACAGTTTATTCCCAATATAATAATAAAAATGAAATAAAAAAAATATTATATATATAGAGGCGGTTCAATATAAAAACTCTATGCGCTTCATGCACCACCACAAATGCATCACAATCCTCGCGTGACGCATCAAATTCCCGCGTGATGCATCGACTTTCTGCGTGATGCCATAAGATTTTTGCATTATGCACCACCTGATACAACGACTATAAAATGGTTCCCTGGTTTTCCGATTCATGGAAGTTTTTCATTGAACTCACCCTATATATGGTTGAGATCCATAGAGTACCATATTAGACTAGGGAACCTGGGCATGGCAACGGAGCGGTTTCGGGCAGGGGAATGGAAATCTCGTCCCTGTTTAAAAAAATCACGGGTATTAAACGGGGATCCCCATCGGGTACGCGAGGAAACCCGCAGGGAATCGGGGAAACCCACTTATAAATCAATAATATGAAATTTAACGACATGGTTCATAATTTAATCTTAAAACGTCAGTGTGTTTAAAATTACAATACTAATATTAAATAAAATTTGTATCTTTATCAAATGATAACGTAAAAACTTTCTTTTAATAAATTATATATAAATAAATAAGTTGTTTAAATTATACATAATCATTTTTATGCATAACATATAAAATAAATAAAAATATTTATTTTTTATATATAATATATAAACAATATAAATAACATGTTGCTATTAAAAAAGTAATCGGAGTATTCGAGGATTTAAACGGGTTATGTAATCGGGTATACGAGACGGATTTTATCAATACAATACCCGCCCCATCTCCCGTTTAACTTAATCGGGGTCGGGGAAACCTGCCCCGATTAGATCGGATTTCGGTTTTCCCAGTCGAGTTTGGTTTTTTTTTTTTTTTTTTGCCATCCCTAGGGAACCAGAGTTGAGAGTACTACATTAAATGAACATGTTCATTACGATAAAATGTTAAATTTCATGTAAAATGTAATATTAATATGTTAAAAATTGCATTATGATTAAGTAGTTCACATCATTTTCATATTTATCACGTTAATTTTGTTTAAACCTTTAATTTAATGCAAAAGTGTAATATGTGCACATGTTCATGCATATTGTACCTTTCAAAATGTGCATATTACTATTTTGCCTGAAATATAACATTTTATCATAATGAACATGTAAACAATGTATATTAGTCTATAATAATGTGCATTTGAACATTTGTATATTGCAATTTTACATGAATATCATATTTTATCGTATTAAACATGTTAATTTAATATTGTACTCCAATACTCCAGTCTAATATGATACATCATTGATCTTTTATTTTATATATATATATATATATATATATATATATATATATATATATATATATATATATATATATATATTTGCTATCATTATTTTCTTTGTCTTTTTTCATTGTAATCTTTAAGGGAAATGTAAAATATATTTACAAATAATAAAATTGTTATCTATGCTAGCTAGACGGTCTTTGTTTTACTTGGTATTTTTATTTTACGGTTTATTACGGAAAAAAAAAACATGTTTTCAATTTTTTTTATGTTTTCATCCTTCCATGTTTTTCCCAAGAAAGTCCTAAAGTTAAAATTTTTTTGGTTTAGTGAAATTTGGATATTAGAATCCGGTTTTTCAGTTTTTAAAAACCCGGTTTACTAATTATAACTGGCCTCTAATAGTCAAATTTCATTAAACTAAAAAAATTAACTAGAAAATTAGTCTGAAAGGAAATTACATTGAGGGACGAAAACGCAAAAACCATGAACATATTGGTTTTTTTCATAATAAACCATTTGTTATATGTGTGTGTGTGTGTGTGTGTGTGTGTATATATATATATATATATATATATCTGTGTGTGTGTGTGTATGTAGTGTTAGGATCATTGCAGAACCTTAATTTAGAGTAGAACTATAGAACAAAACTACATCATACGATTATAATATAACACTAGGGATAAGATGGTAAATATATAATTAACATTAAATTAAGGGTAACACACCAAGTTGGACTACTAAGTTTAAACATTATTTCGACTATTTTAATATTGAATGTACATGCAGTATTTCATATATGATATAGTATTACTTCGACGTTGAATATGTGATATAAACTGTAATTCGATATTGAATGATCTACATATGATATGTTGAATGGTCGTCCGGGTAAATTTTTTTTAACGAAAAATAAACACGTAAAATTATTTCGAAAAAAATATATCATGACCGGTCTCGTTAAATTAAGGGTAGTTTATCAAGTTTAACTACTAATTTTGACTCTTTTAATATTGAATGTATATGCAATGTTGCATATATGATATATAATAGGGGTAATTGCGTAAAAAACCATCAACTTGTCAGCTTTTTGTGATTTAAACCCCAAATCATTTTTCGTTGCATAAAAAACCCCGAACTAACTAAAAATCAGTAAATTAAGGTTTTATCAATGAGTAACCCGTTGAAACTGGTTATTAATCATACGTGGACCGGTAAATAACCTACATGGAATAAGTTTTAATTGTTGAAACCGGTTGCCAAGTATTACATATCATTTAAACCCCCGTTGATAATTTTTAATTGTAAGTTTTAAACTGGATTACATCATCAACGAGTGTTTAAATGATGTGTAATACTTGGCAACCAGTTTCAACAATTAGAATTTATTCCACATAGGTTATTTATCTGTCCACGTCCACGTAGGATTAATAACCGGTTTCAACCGGTTAACAATTGATAAAACCTTGATTCACTGATTTTTAGTTAGTTCGGGGTTTTCCATACAACGAAAAATGGTGTGGGGTTTTAATCACAAAAACCTGACAAATTGAGGGTTTTTTGCGCAATTATCCCTATATAATATTACTTAGACATTGAATATACGATATAAACTATTACTTTGACATTGATTGATCTCGACATACTATATTGCATCGTGGTTTGGGTAAAAAAATTTTACGAAATAAACACGTAAAGAAATAGGATATCTTTTTACTAATGTTAATGTTTTTGCTATTGCCATTCTTTTCCATGTTTACCGTTGAATGATCTAAAATATCACTAATATCAATATTTTTTTCACTAATTTCAAACTTGATTCTTTTAATCAAAACCATTATATTAATGTTTTTTAAGATGTACATTCTGCCTTCTGGTGCACTGTATATTGAGTGATACTTTATCGAACCATATATATATATATATATATATATATATATATATATATATATATGTGTGTGTGTGTGTGTGTGTGTGTGTGTGTGTGTGTGTGTGGGTGGGTGGGTGTTGTGTGTGTGTTGTGTGTGTGTGTGTGGATGACGTGAGAATGATCATATGTTGAGAAAAAGTGAGGAGTTAGAGAGCGCCATGTGTCATTCCATCCTAATCAAGATTAGGGGCAAATTAGTCCTAAAAATGTCTTTTTACAAATTATGGAAACTATTCAACTAAATACAAATAATATTTATAGAAATGATTATTTTGGATATTTTTTCAATGAATATTGATCATTTAATTCAAACCAATGATTCATTTTTAATTAACGTTTCTATTTTTTTAATTGTTTTAGATTTTTACCATGGATTCAATGTGTTCGTTTGATACAATATATTTTATAAGATGGATACAATATTTTTTATACAAATAGTTGATTCAGTTATACATATTGATTTTTTGTTTTATAAAACATTTATGATTCTCTAAATAAAAGATTTGATACATATTCATATAAGTGTCGATACATATTCATATAAGTGATACAATAAACCGAGGATTCAAATAAGAGGCTTAATACGAGATTTAATATAACACTGATTCACAATAGTATATAATCGTGATACTATAAACCGGTGATTGATACGCTGTGATACATCACTGGATCAATTTTCTATAAAATTGTTTAACAACATCGATCCAGTGATACACAATAATATATAACAGTGATACACTGTTTCACAACGTCGATCCAGTGAGTGATTCAACACTGGATCAATTTTCTATAAAACTGGATCAATTGCCTAAAAATCGGTACAAACCCATTTTTAGAAAATAATACTAACTAAAACTGGAACTTGCTCGAATAGAGAGAAGGCATCAAGATATGTATGAACGAAAACATACTTGGCTCTTGGTGAGGTGGTAGCTTTGGGATGCGGCGGCCATGAGCAATGTCGATATGGTTGAAAGCGGTGGTGGATCTGGCAGCAATGTCCATTGAACCCACCCCTATATATATATATATATATATATATATATATATATATATATATATATATATATATATATATATATATATATATATATATATATATGTGTGGATGTATGTATAGGATTATATGTCAAAAATAACAACTTTTTGTAGTTTTATCGTTTATAGCCACATTATTTTAATAGCAACAAGTTTTGTATTTTTTATTTTGACCAGAAAACCTGCTATAGCAAGTTACCATCCATTTATAGCGACAACTTTGATCCTTTTACCAATAAAAGCAACAACGTTTTATCTTTTTACCGATAATAGCAGCAACTTTTAACTTTTTATCAATGACAACAACATATCAAATTAAAACATTATTTATCTTAAACTTATTACTACTAGAAAAATTAAATTTATGAAAATCAGAACACGTTCAAATAGGTTTATAATTTATATTTGTGTCCAAATTTTGTTAGAGATAGAATAAATGCAATGTGTGGCAATGAGAGAGATAACGAATAAGTATCTTTTATAAACGCTACAAAAGGAAGAATATTTTAATATGTTATATAGTCATGCAATGATCCAAAGTATATTGTCATTGTTAGGTTTATATACACGTGTTAACAATTTTCAAGTAAAACTTCAACGTAACCGAATTAAAAATAAACCACAAAACAAAATTAAATCTAAGATTTTAGGAACAAGAAATAATCATTAATAAAATAGAATTGTATCTTTTATTCCAATAATATGAACAAAAACAATTTAAGTGAGATGTTTTCGGTGTTACCGGTGATGACACAAATTTGTATCTAGAAATCTAGGAACAACACATAATCTAATATTCTAATTATAGAATTAATGTAATAGAATTCTATATTTGAACTTTGAAATATGTCTATTTGAAGTTTTTAACAATTATGGTTGCGTTATAAAACATATTTTTGGATGTTATGATTAATTATATTCATGTTTGAGTATTTATATATATGTGAATTGTATGTATAATTCTAAAATTTACATATAAAAAATTTCAATCTGACTACTCCGTGCCTAAGCCCGAATACTCCCAAATCTCCAGTTGGTCAGCCGACTACCGCCGAATTATTCTACAACAATGCATTTAAACCAAAATTTTATCCCTTACTTGGATAATTAAATCATATATAGTTATCCATAAATTTAAATGGATACCCTCTTATATATTAAATAATTAAAAGACTAATTATCCATAATTAGATCGTAGTTATTTATAATATTATACATTTTTTATCAAATAAATAATGCAAATATTGTTTTAATTAAGTATCCAAAAATAATACGAATGTAGCATAATGTTTCTTTAACATGACATCGTATACAAAATAGATTGAGTTTTGCGTTGTCATGTTACACTTGAATGGTCGCCCCTATTATACTCCTAATAACCCAGCTATGCATGAAATTATGACACAAATCAAAATAATTTTCATTTATTGATGTTTATAAAAGAACATATATATTATCTCTTTTATAGACATACTTTCTATTTGATTTATTCTCTAACAAAATTTGAACAAAAGAATGGATTATGAATTTATTTGAATGTGTTTCGATTTTCATAAATTTGGTTTCTTTAAAATAATAATAAGTTAAAGCTAAATAGAGTTTTAGTTTGATATGTCGTTGTCATTGAAAAAAGTTAAAAATTGTTGTTATTATCGGTAAAAACGTTGTTGTTATTATTGGTAAAAGGATAAAAGTTGTTGCTATTAATTGATGGTAACTTGCTATAGCAGATTTCCAGGTTAAAAATTGATATAATTGGTAAAAGAAAAAATACAAAAGTTTTGCTATTAGTGATAATAAATAAATAATGTGGCTATAAACGGTAAAACTTATACATATATATATATATATATATATATATATATATATATATATATATATATATATATATATATATATATATATATATATATATATATATATATATATATATATATATATATATATATATATAGATTCAGGTTCAAAAAAGTACCTCTCGAAATCAAGTGCACCCGAAGGTACCAACCTTAAAAAACTTTTTTTAATTTTTTTTTCTCATAACCATGTTTAAATTAATGTTATACACATGATATATGAATTTCACATACATTCACACTTTCTGTGTCCTTAAAAATTATGTGAATGCTCAATGCATATTTATGTGAATGGTCATCCATGTGAATGATCATTTCACACCATGTGAATGGTGTGAATGACCATTCACATGATCTTTTTTTTACCATTCACAAGATTTATGATGTTGCTCATTTTGTAAAAAAGTTTTATAATGTTGTCTTATACATGTCTATTAAAAAAAATATATGTGAATGATCATTCACATTAGGATACGCTGGGTACGCTGGAATCTCATAGGTACGCTGATGAACCTGATTATATATATATATATATATATATATATATATATATATATATATATATGTATGTATGTATGTATGTATGTATGTATGTATGTATGTATGTTAATCAGAGAGAGAAATAAATAAAGAAAAGTTAATAAACTAAAAGATATATTTTTAACTTATAATATTTAATTTACGAAAGGTCAATTTTTGTCTCTTCTAAATAATTTATTTTATCTTTATGGCGTCCAACCATATTTAAATATTTTATAGCAGAAAAATAATATATTTCTATGAATTGCAAGACGTATATTTATTATTTAGATCACCGTCTCATGAATTTAAGAAAAATTTAGAAATATGTGCAATAATCATAAACCAAGTCATTAATCTCAAATTGTTTTAAAATGCAATTATATTATATTATTTTAAATTGGAAAAATCATGTAAAACGTGCTTTTAATATTTTTCGGATAAGTCATTGTACCTAAAACGTTTCCATAAAAGTCCCTCAACATAAATACGTTTTCGTAAAGAGCACTGTACATAAAAATGTTTCCATAAAAGTCCTTTAACTTAACGAAATTTTAAGAAAAACATCTGAATTATCCTTAAAAAATATCATAAAACAACACAATTCGTAAAAATATTCAAGTTAAAGGGCTTTAATGAAAATGTTTTTGTACAGGAGCTTAATCGAAAAATATCAAAAGTGCTTTGTTTTTTGTATATTTTCCCTTTTAAATAACCAAAATATTTTCGACAATAAAGAAATGTTTATCCAGGATCGTTACATATATTATATTATTATATTAGAATTTGATTAAAACTAAAACTCTTAATATATATATATATATATATATATATATATATATATATATATATATATATATATATATATATATATATATATATATATATAGGTTGAGTTTCATGGAGTCCAAACTTAGAGTGGAGTTCTGGAATCCCACATTGTTTGGTTCAACATACAAAAGGGTAGAGTTGTCAAATGATAATATCTATTGATTTGGTGTCAATTAAATAACAAAAACTTATTCCTAGAAATCAACATATTATCCATAAATAAAACAGACATTATTCTAACAAAATCAAACAATCCTGGAATTCATAGAAATCGTGAGTATCTATTGATAAAACAACGTTCTAAACTAACAACATATCATTATTTATTTGAACATTTGCAACATTCATTTGTTTATTATCATGTAGTATTGTAATTGTTAATGAACATGTGCATCATTCATTTGTTTATATCATGTAGTATTTATTTGAACATGTGCAACATTCATTTGTTTATATCATGCAACATTGTAATTGTTAATGGACAGGTTCAATCCAAGGTATCAAGCTCATGTATCATCACCGTAGTTTAATCCACAATATTGTAATTGTTTATATCAGTGAACTTGTTCACTTGCACACGTTCATTAACAAAACTATGAACAACTTCCCTTGGACTAGTTCAAATTACAAGTCTTTCTGTTGGTATGAAACTTGTTCATTTAAATAATGTGAAGAAATATTATTTCCTTTAATATATGTGCATTCAAAAAACTATGTACAATTGAACTTGTTTTACTATCACATTCACCTATTTGTATATAAAATCAATTTCCTAAACTGAACAAGTTTGTATTGAAGTTTTAATGAAATGAAAAACTTCAAAATCACTTGTTCATGTAAAAAGCCCAAAAAACGAACTGAACAAGTTCAAAATAACAGGATAATCTTTAAATATGGAAGGGAGTATCACAAGAGATAATTTTGGGATTCTTGATAATATATTTTGATACCGAAATCACCCTTTTGTTTCCAATCACCCACGTATCTTCATAATTTAAATTTATGTCATTAAATAACTAAAGATGATTGCCAAACATGGGTGGACTCCAGAACTCTACTGTCCCTTGGATGAAAAGAATGTGTGGGTTAGATCAAATGCCAAAAATGTAATTAAATAAAAAGTTTTATGCATCAAGTGCACATAATGAAATTCGCGGAGGGGTAAAACCGGAATTATGCAATCCTTATTTAATTATTACACTTCCAACATTAACAAAAATAATACAAATTCAAAGTAAATCAAAATACATGCATATCGTTCATGTCTTTCAAAAATAAATCATGCATATCGTTTATCTCTTCCAAAATCAAAATACATCAAAATACAAAAAAGAATCGTTCATCTCTTCATGCATATCGTTCATCGTTCATCATCAAAATTCATGCATATCGTTCATCTCTTCCAAAATACATGCATATCGTTCATCTCTTCCAAAATCAAATACATGCATATTGTTCATCTTTTCCAAAATCATCAAAATAATCCTTTTATCTTTGAAGGTGTTCATCATTCAAAAATGCATCCTTTTAACGCGTTTTTCATTGAAGCCGTTCATCATTCAAAAATTTATCATGCATTCAAAAAATGCGGTGATTATTAGCCAGAGAGAGAGAGAGAGAGAGAGAGAGAGAGAGAGAGAGAGAGAGAGAGAGAGAGAGAGAGAGAGAGAGATGGCCGGTGGGGAGGAGGACAGTGGTGCAGCGGCCATGAACCGAGATAGGGAAAGAGAGGTGGCGGGTGGTGCGATGGTGGTGCAGTTACGGTGGTGCATCAAAAAATAAAGGAGATGACAATGTTGTGCATGTTAATATTGATGACGGTGGAGAAAAGGTGCACGATGGTGGTGGTGGTTGGTGGTTGACGATTGTTGGTGGTGGTGGCGGTGCTATGGTGGTGTGTGGCCGAGGATGGAAGGAAGCAAGAGGGGCTAAGAGTGAGGGGAGAGAGAGAGAGAGATAGAGAGAGAAAGAGGGAGTGATTTTAGGAATGAAGTTAATGGTGATTTTCATACCAAATTTAGCCATTAATTATCTTAAAAACATTTAAATTCAAAAATAATTTTCATACATTTAATATCCTTTAAATGCCCTTTGTGCACCCTTGGTAGATAGTCCGATGCACAGAAGTTCTCAATGGTGCCTCGATGCACAAAAGTTTTCAATCGAACCCCAATCTATATATATATATATATATATATATATATATATATATATATATATATATATATATATATATATATATATATATATATATATATATATATATATATATATATATATATATGTATAGACACACTCACGGCTACATACATAAATACATACGTGTGTGTGTGTGTGTGTGTGTGTGTGTGTGTGTGTGTGTGTGTGGTGTGTGTGGTGTATATATATATATATATATATATATATATATATATATATATATATATATATATATATATATATAGTTGTGATTTTTGTGATATGAGCTACACGGCACACACACATCAAGGTGTGTGTGGTGTTTAAAGCGGTTGTATCTAAAACACACATTTATGTGTGTGTTTTTCCCCGTTCCTCGTGTGTTTTATCGCGTAACTAGCGCCGCTCGACCGTGTCATCACCGGTGGATACCAAAAACATCTCATTCGTGTATTTTTGTCATCAAATACAAATGTATGAATTTTATTGCTTTGTCGTTTAGTTATATTATGTTTTACTTGATGATCCGTGTACGGAATTCGTAATTTTTAAAAGCTTCTGTTGTACATTTAATACAATTAAAATTTTATGTTTTTATGAAAAACCAATACGAATTCCCAACAGTTGTATCAGAGCCACCTCAAGTAACATAATAATAGTATTATTGATGTATTTATGTTCAACGTTCTTAAAGTTTTGATTCTTAATAACTAAAAGTGTTTAAACGATCGGAATCGATAATTAAAACGTTTAAGGTTTTGATTTGACTTAACGAAAATCGACCAAAGAGTTTGGAAACCCGTTGGCGATTCTTGGCCACCTTGGAGTTTCTCGGAACTCAGAATTTTGAAACCTTAGTTCGTTTTATTTGATTGATGTTTAATTGTTTAAAGTGTTTAATTGATTAAAGACGAGAATTAAATGTTTCGGTTCGCGAAATCAAGCCTTGAGATTTCAACCCATGACCTCTCGGCTATGATGTGGTAGCCGAAGCCATGGATGGTTTGTTACGTTGTGTCGTTTAATTCACGGTTACACTCAAACGATTAAATTAAATGCGTTAAAATCGAATCAATAAATCAAAGGTGTTTGGTTATCAATATTTAAACACTTGTAACAAAATATATGTATATATGTTTCGGTTTTATAAAATTAAAGTGGGAGACTTTATTAGTTTTATAAAGTTCACAAAACGGTTTAAGTATTATTCGATTCGATAATTAAACGATAATTGGAATATGAAAATCGAAATAATCAAAGTGAGTTGCTTAATGGCTTCGAATAATTTCAGCCGTCAATGAGTTGAATACTCTATTTTTTTGTTCATATGGGTTATTAAACCCGGGTATTAGTCGGTTACCTAAGTTGGTTCCTTTCCGTTTTCCGGTAATTCATCGTTTAATTAAATCGGTTTTTAATTAAAAGGTAAATTTTAATGTTGAAGTTAAAATTAATATCATCAAATTTTTTGTTTAAATCGGCCTTGTCGTAAGTTTTTTTTTTAACCTTTGGCCTGATAAAATTTAATGGTAATTTTAATTTATAAACTAGATTTAATTTATGCATTTAATATTTAATTCCATAAAAGGCATAATAAAATTAAAGAGAGTTTAATTTAAGGATTCTATTTTTAAATTGATAAAATTGTGACTGTGAGTCTCATGCTCGGTCATAGTTTAATGTTTTGAGATTTAATCTTGACGTTACCGTTTTGGTAGAAATCGTTTGAAACAGTAAATTAGTTATTTTGGATTTAAACGATACTTTAATAATTATTATTAAATTTTTCGATCATCAAGATATAATTAGTCAGGATTGACAAAGATTTTGTTTTGAGAATTATCTCGATCAAAACGATTTGATCGGTAACTTGAATTTAATCCAACAAGAATAATTAACTTACGTTATTATCAATTGGTTTTTCGAAATGTATTATTTAAGATGATCAATCTTCTTAAATCTTTTAAGTGAAAATATTTTATTGGTAAAATTGTTTATTTAGAAAATTGACATTTTAATTAAAGTAGCGTTTCAATTGAATAACAGTTAAGTGATAATTATTTAAAGGAAGTTTAAATTATATATCAATATTAATTTGAAAATAATAATTATATTTATTAAAGGTAGTTTAATAAAAAGTTTCTTATATTAGTGAGTTTGAGTTTCAAAAGTGTTTGAATTGTTAATTTGATATTTTAAGAAAATAATATTTATGAATATAAAGATAATGCAAAGATTGAATTAAATTTGAAATTTTTTCCGGGAAAAAGTTTTTAATTTTGGAAAGTGTTCCTGAATTTCGAGTTTACGAACCGTATTTAATTTAAGAACGATATTGGACATGATTACTTCAATTAATGGTAGATTAATTGGTTTTGGAATTATTTTCATGGCAAGATGAAAATGAATTCAGGATTATTTATATGCTTTACTGCCTTATTTATGTTTGTGACATAGTCGAGCCTTGAGACCCTTTTATGTGTGATGGTTGTTTATTTAATCTTAATAGTGATTGCTATATTATTATTGGTTATTTTTTTGGGAAGGCCTGCGTGCCATTGTAATCCCGGTTTTATGATGTAATCTGTAATATGTTAGAAAATAGGCAAATGTATTTAGATTAAAATTATGTAAAAATATTGGCGAAGATGTCCATCAAGAAGAAGGTCTTTCATCAAGGACACTCGGAGACATCATCGGATGCTGAGGCTAGTGGGAGCTGAAAGAGTTCAACCTTCTTGTCTTGTGTGTTGATTTTGTCCTTTAGGTTTTGACCTAATTGGTTTGTCCGTATGACTCTCGGAATCCAATTTAGTTTTGGCAAAACTATGTCACCGTGTGGTTGTATGTTTTATTTCTTTATGCTCTATTTATATTTGTGTGGTTGTGGTGAAAAAGTAGATAAATAAAAGAAATCAAAACTACAATCAATTTAGATGAAAAATTAAAGTATTTTAAAGTAAGTTTAAATTGGAAACTTTAATTATATTGTCAGGTGTTAGATATGACATTTTTATGAAATTAGTTTTTCAAATAAAAAGGAGATTTATTTTAAAATGTCATATGATCAAAGAGTTGAAAATTTTTAAAACTGGTACATTAACTGAACTATTTACCAAAATAGGTGGTGTCTTGGATAGTATCGCTCGGGCTGTGGTTGTTGGAATTTCCGAGAGGTTTATAACCGAAAGGATCCTGCCCACTGACTGACTTGACTGACCACTAGTTCTTGGTAAGAGACTAGTTATAAACCCAAATTAAGATTTTGACACGGCACACCATCCATTTAGTGGCACTCATGCTAACCGGTCGTCACAAGTAGCTTCAGCCTCCGTTGGGTGCTTGTGCCGCAAACTTGGAAGGTGTGAGGTAAGCACTGCGGATCCTAAGTAAAACTTGGGCCAGTGTCTTGCAGTTGTTATATGGTATGTGTCATTGGTGGTTCCTCAGTAAGATTGTTGCCCAAGGTGTGGATGAGATTAAACATGATCAATTTAAGAAATTGGAAATCTCATAAGATCTAAGAGTTGCAAGGAAGTTGTAATTGGTAAGTTGTCTGCCTTAGTAGCTTATTCATGTAGGTTCAACATTCGTTGGGTGCATGAATAAGTAAAAGGGTTCTTAAGATTAATAAATCATTTTCTAAATTTTGGGTTATTGATTTATTAATGGTCAATCAAATACTAATTTTTGAAAAATGTTTTTAGAGGCAGAGGTAGAAGAGGTTTAAATAATAACAATAACAGTAACAATAACAACAACAATGATAAATATCCTTCCTCCGCTTCCTCCACTTGCAAATCATTCCCAAAAGCACATGTTGTGACTTTAAGGTCCATTCGGGACATGGAAAACTCAAAAGAAGCAATTTCCTAGACTGAGAATGAAATCTGACTATTGTTCTGAGAATGGAGTGAAAGTCGTATGTTCTGGAAAGGGCACAAGGACCTGCTCCTGTAGAGACTGCTACAGTTGAGGATAGAAATCTCCAAAAGAAGCATTTTGAGTATGCGATCGATGTTGACTCTCTAATGCTAGTAACCATGATATCTGAGCTGCAGAATAACCTTATGGATGTCCCAGCTTACCAGATGTATCACCAGCTAAAGGATATGCTCCAGAGTCGGGTCGGACTGAGAGATATATTACAACTAAGGCTCTGAATTCCTGCAGAATGGCAGAAGGAACAGCTGTCGGACCCAATGTGCTGAAGATGAAGGATTATTTGGATCATCTTAGCAGGCTTGGGTATCCCGTGACACAGGATATGGCCACGGATCTGATTCTCTATTCCTTATCGGAGGAATTTAAGCAATTTGTAATTCATTGCGATATGCATGATATGGAGAAGACGATCAGAGAGTTACATCAGATGCTCCATGCTGAAGAGAGCATGGGTTTGAAGCCTTTTGAAAAGCCTAAAGATGTGCTGATGGTCAAAGAGGGAAGGATTAGGAAGAGAGGAAAATGGAAGAGACAGAAGGGAAAGGAAGTTCCTAAGCCGGAGGTTAAAGCTAAAAGGTAGCTAAAGCCTAGAACGAACCACAGAAGTTAAAGCCAAGGATGACAAATGCTTTGAGTGTCAGGTTATTGGGCACTGGAAAAGATATTGTCCCAAGTACTTAGAAAGAGTCAGCGCTGACCGCACTGAGACTTCAGGTATCTAAATTATTCACTTTCTATTGTTCTTGGATATGTGATAGCCAATTGAACAAATTTTTATGCACAATGTCTGCAAGGACTAAATAAAAGTGAAAAGAGATGACAGCACCCATAGGAGCATAGAGACATCTTAGAGAATATTCTGCTGGACACTATTTTGTTCATGTCATCAATAGTTCATCATGGTGTAGTAAACAATTTCGTAGTTGAATTTCTTGCAAGTATTTTTGGGATAAATAAAGAATTTTTTGCAGTTGAAAATTTATTGTTTGAAATTCCTATTATTTAAGATTACTAAGCCATGATTGTAGACTATTGATTCAAGTGGAACTTGGATAGTAACTTGTCAATAGAAACTGGACAAGCTAGTACTCATTTTGAGATAAAAATGATTACTATGTTGTTGTGTAAATTGTTCAAGTGTTCAAATGCAGTTTCATTGAACTTGTTAATTTTTGAAAGTTAGTTCAAGAGATTATACGAGTTGGATAGTCATCCGTGATTATATAATGAACTAATAAAATGCAGAATTAAATGTAAATAAGTTACATGGAGGTTAATTCACTTAACTTGTCAGACACAATTAAAGACTTGATAAGTCAGGATTGTTTAGACAAGAAGTAATCGCATTTTATGAAATTACATTTCACTACTACAAATTGAAGCTAATGCAACACTTTTGATGTAACACATTAAAAATTGTTGTTTTTTTATTTAAATTCGCTCTAAAGCAACACATTGACAGTAAGTGTTGCATATAATGATTTAATGCAACACTTTTTTAAAGTGTAGCAACTTTTACTAAAAATTGCAACATTTGTTTAAAGTGTTGCATATTTCAATAAAAAATGCAACACATTTTTAGAGTGTTGCATTTATAATGAAAAAAATGCAACACATTTTTAAAGTGTTGCATTTATAATGAAAAAAATGCAACACATTAAATATTATTTATTTAATAATTACTTTATACAGTTTTTTATAATAACTAACATCGTAATATTAAATAATTTAATTACCTTTCATATTTTTTTTATATTGAAACGTAGATAAAAATCAAACAACGACAAGGTATACTAAAAATGTCATATATATTCACGTGTTGAAACTAAATTTTTTTTTAACTTTTCGAAATTTTCTTGTACATTATATATTGTTTGACACAAAATCAAAAACATTATTGAGATTGACTTATTATTCATTGATAAAATTTGATTTTATCATAATTCAATACGAAATTAAAAAGTTAATATAAAGAGATCTTTTATTTTCTACCAACAATTTATTTTAATTAATTGTCAAGGTTGATATTATATTACTAAATAAAAATATGATGTATCGAATGATCATCACGTGACAATTTTTATTCTGATACACACACATATTTGATACACAATGCTTATATATTTTATTACAATAAATAAGAAGTGTTATGATACATATATTTTTTATTAATATTTTATGTTATTTTAAAAATAATAAAATGTATTTATTTTTGATATAATGAATTGTATTTATTTTTATTCTAAACATAATAAAATTTATTTTTATTATTAGGTGAGACTAATAAAATGTGTATATCTTCAAAATAATGAATTGTATTTATCTTTTATTTTATTTTTTTAAAATGATAAATTATATTTATCTTTTTAGGTGAAATGTGATGATAATATATGACAATTATGTTACTTGTTTATTCAAGTTTAATTTAATATTATATAAAAATTAATATATTTAACCAATCATTACCTAATAACGAAAATAGTCAGCCATGAAGGAATTGATGCGTCAAAATGTCAAATGATGGAAACCTGAAGGGGTATAAGTGCAACTTATGGAAAGGAAATTAGGGAAGGTGTCTGGTGCAAATAGCGGGACCCCTTGTTAACCCATTCAAAGAAAACAAAATCGTCCCTCTCCTCTCACCATTTGCGAAACCCTACCAGTGCCGTCGTCGGCCATCCGCCCACCTGCCGCCACCGACCTGCGGCCGTCCTGTCTCTCTGCCTCCCCCTGCCGCCGACCTTCCTCTCTTCCCTCACTTCCTACGACCGTTCCCCGTCACTCCCTAACCTGTGGCCGTCCGCCGTCTCCCCTACCCCTAGCAACCATTTGCACCGCCGCCGTCTCCCCCTCACCCTAACTGATTAAAGGTATTAATTTTTATTTACAAAATCTTGATTATTGTCATTTTTTTTGTTGGATGATATATGTGTTTCATCAATCTATAATGATGTGTATTTCTTTACAATATATTTTTCAAACCCACAATGTTTTTTCCGATTTGATGTGTATTTTTGAAGTGTATGTTGGAATTAGTGTCCAAGTCACAATTATTTGTAAACATATTGTTATCAGGCTGGATCCTTTTTGGGTGCATGCAATGAATTGTAAAGAGAAGATGATTAACTTAAATATATAATTAGTTTGTTAATTTATTATGTTTAATAAATTAATTGGAAACTAAATAATTGATTATATTTGATTAATGGGTTAGTTTGTTAATTTATTAATAGTTAATAAATTAACCGGAAGCTAATAGAATTAATTGAGGACGTACAGGGGCTAAACAACAATTAGTTGATAGTCAACAGGGCACCCCCTAAACCCTAATAGGGGGGCCGGCCACCAATCCATCCCAAATGGATTTGAGATCAAAAATTTGTAGGTTTCTAAAACCTATAAATAGGCAGCCCCTGCCTGCTTCATTCCTCGCTCATTCAATTCTAAGTTCTCTAACGATCACAAGGGATACCAGTTTTGGGACTCTGAGATCTGAGCTTAGAAAAGTTATAGTTATCTTTTCTTTTGTTCATTGGGTGTAAACAACTAGAGGCGATCTTGCTTTAGACGCTTGTTGCTCGATTCAGAGACTGTTCGTGAAATCGTTCTTCGTGGAGAAAATTGCGAATTTTCTCAAGGTTAGTTTTTCTTATTCATCTCTTTATTTTAATAATTAGTTGATTAGCTTGTTTGGTTAGATCCTTAAGGTTTTATATTCTTGCATAGTTAGGTTATTTAATTTTCCGCAAAGTTTTAATTTAACCTAGCAAGGGTATAGGAAACCCAACAGTGTATTGTTTCAACAATATTTTTCTCAATTTGATGTGTATTTTTTCAGTAACTGTTGGTTTGAATGATTGTGTATTTTGATGATATAAATTTTGTTGAAACATAAAATGTTCTATGTACTAATTTATATGGTTATTGTTCTAATTGATGTATATACAAAGGGTTGGATTTATATGTGTTCTAGTTTCATTTTTTTGCGAATGTAGAAGTATTTTGATTATATATGATGTATAAATTTTGTTGAAACATAAAATGTTTTATGTACTAATTTATATGGTCATTGTTTAAATTGATGTATATGCAAAGGGTTGGATTTATATGCAATTGCTTCTTTTATTAATGATTAGGTATTTTATATGTCTTGTTGTACCAATTAACATATGTTGTTCCATATGTATTATTAATCCTTTCCTTATTTTATCAGCATTAGCATGAATCAGCAGGTTTTTTTTGAAAGTTTGTTGTCATTTATGCAATTTCAGCAAAGTTGATTGCTATTCTGGGCAGATTTTTTTGTGAAAAACTAGAAACTTATATATAGCTGCAGTTTAAGTTCATAATTGTTTTATAAATAGCTGCAATTTTGAGGGACTTGTCTATGGATTTTGGTATCGATTTATTTTTTTCTAATGTGGTATCAACTCCTCACAGCGAAAGATTGCAATTTAATCCATTTATATGACCATGTTGTAATTTGACCTGGTAATAGGGATGAAAATTGTTTTTTTTTTCTTGGAGTGAATATATGAAGTTTCTTGTGTCTATTTGATGTTATTTTGTGAGCTTTATCTTCAAACACTTTTTCATGCAACTTTTATGCCATTATTATGCTGGTCTAACGCTCTCTTTCCTATTGTTTTGCTACTACTTTATGTATAGTTTTGTTGTCAAATTGCAAGACATACAAATTTCTATTCTTGGTTTATTGAAGGATTCGAGCACTGATGTAACACTCTCTATTCTCAGGTAATTCTAAACTTTAAATATGGTTAAAATACGTAAATAGAGTTTTCAAAATTGACGAAGATAACAAAAGTATCATATATGACTTTTAAAAGTCAAATAATGAATAAATGAGACTTTAATATACCAAATCACAAAATAGCAATAAACGATGAAATATTTATATAAGTTTGATGTCTTTAAAGGATTTAGGATGTGTTGCAAAAAGAATCATTGAAATCCGACATCACATGAAAGTTCATTGCTATTTTAAACAAACTTTTGGTACTTTAATGCCCAAAAGTATGAAATATCAATGAATGATGAAATATGTTTATATATTTGGTCTTTTCTAAGGATTTTAGACTTGTTACAAAAAGTATCGTTAAAATTGGACGTCAAACGAAAGTTTATTGCTATTTTATGCAAAGAATTGTAGTTTAACGAGTAAAAATACAAATTTACTGTGGGAAGTGTAATATTTTTATAGAAATGCTATTTTTAGAAGATTTTTAAGGTGTTGTGAAAGTTTCATCGAAAACCGACTTAATTTGAAAGTTTGTTGTGATATTATGCAGTTTCAGGAAAGTTGATTGCTATTTTTGGCAGATTTTTTTGTGAAAAGTGATCGACAGAAAAAGAGTTGTGCATGATAAGCGTCGGTTTCGTATGAAAGAAATTACAAGAAGAGGAATTGAATATGCATTCCCAATATTGTAATTTACTTTTTTGTTGTATCGCTTATACATTTGATGATCTTTATTTTGGTTGTAGACGTTTATATACTTGACATGCTTTTTGATCCATATGTTATGAAATGATATTATTTTTGTTATATTGAATTGTAAGTAGAAAAACTATCACGAAACAATTAAATAAATATTTGTATTTGCATTAAATTTAAAAAATAATGAATGTGTTTATTTTGTCTAGAAAATATTGCATTTATGTAATTTAAATCAATAATAAAGTGTTGCAATAGATTGATAATGGTGTTGCATTTACATAATGACAACATTTGATAAGTGTTGCATTTGACAAATAAATTGTTGCTACAAGTTGGTAACAATAAATTAAATGTGTTGCTTTAGAGTATAAAAAGTGTTGCATTTATAAAATAACGGCAACACATTAAAAAGTGTTGCCTTAGAATATAAAAAGTGTTGCATTTATAAAATAATGGCAACATTTTTGAAAAGTGTTGCATTATCTAGTGAAAGTGTTGCTTTAGACCTAAGGCGACGCTGGCTTAAAGTGTCGCATTAGGCCTATAGCAACACTTTTAAGGCCTAACACAACACTTTTCCCATATTGCTTTAGGTTCATTTTGTGTAGTGTGTGAAATGTATACAACTTGTGTGATGGTTAGTGAAACACCCATACAACAATAATACATATTTCAGTGTAATTAACAATAATTTATACATCAATACTTGCGGAATTAGGGTAGAATTAAAACTTTTACAACTAATGCATCATAAGTGATGCATCCGAATAGACAACTATTGAATCTACAAGGTTACAGGTCATGATCCTGCAAACGAATAGTCAAGGCCAATAGGTCGACTAACCCAAACCCAACACAATCATCAAAGCATATCGTTAGTCTCGAGTCTACACTCTGAATAATGAGGAAGAATATAAACTTCCCGCTAGATAGCTCAAACCTGCAAAAGGTTAACAACTAAAGGGGTAAACAACAAAAGTTGTTTAGTGAATTCTAAGATTAATATAAATAACAATTAACATGCCGACCATGTCTATCCAACACATATTTCTATCAACCAAAGCTATAGGGGCCAATGATGGCCAATGCCAAGTTAGAATGGGATCACCTCATCCTCGTTGAGGACTATCGGTGTCCCACATCAATTATTTACCTATTCGAATTCACAACAAGCTGTCTCATCTCACTGAGGACTATTTGCATTCTCGACATTTACCAAGGTCACATGTTCCACCGTCACCGCCCGGCCTAGCCGAGTCAAGGTGTGGAACCAACTCAACTCTTGGAATCCACTACACCGCTAGACATAGTCGAGCCAAAGTGGGGATTCCAACGCGTGTCATAGTAGCACGTTGCAACGCTTTTACAAAGATGCCTTACCAAATTGGCACGTTACATTACCACAGTACGTACTACTAATGACTCCAATTCAAAGGTGAGAACAAACATGCTTGCGGCCCAACGTGTCATAATCATCGCCACGAAGGCGGCCCGTTGCCGTCCTCACATGATGTCAACACCACCACTAGGATATAACTCATGCTTGCAGCCCAACGTGTCATAATCGTCGCCCGCAAGCGGCCCGTTGCCGTCCTCACACGAGATAATCCCATCCAAATCCAAATACCACATACCCCATGGTCGTCTAGGGTTCCCTGTCAAAGTCGGGAGTGGTATTGCCTCTAGCAAGTACGAGGGTGTCCCTAGCAAGTACGGGACTGTCCCTAGCAAGTACGGGACTTCCGACAATGCAAGTACGTCGGCATCCGGCTCCCAAAGGGCCAGGAATGATCCATGGACAAAGAAGGGGTTCAAAATGCATTCCACAACAAGTTAGGGTTCAAGAGGACTCATGAGAGTCTATAATGGTCCATAAGACCAATTAAGGAAACCACCCATGTGGATCTACTAACTGTTCATCAATAATGGTTTTAACATATCATCGGGGTCGTTTGTCATTACTAATAAGCCTACCGGTTAAATAGTCCTTTATGCCAAATTATAATCAATTAGATTTCCACGAATGCGGCCCAATATACAACTTAAAGGGGTCATGCATATATCTCAACTATTATTAATCACTCACAAAAGTGAATAGTCCAACCTACTAGGTTAACCAACACGAATTGCCATTTTCCAATCGTTGTTATCCATACAGATAAGTAGTTAAGCATACTATATGAGATGCACGACAAACCAATCCACAACAATATCAACTAGCATGGCAGTTCATTTTCAATTCATGATGGATGACAACATGTTCAATAATGCTACAATGAATCCATCTATAACATGTGAATATGCATGATCAAGTAGCATGTTATCAACAAAGGCATAAACAACAATTAACATGTAATCATTCATCTACATTAGTCCTAGAACTCACAGTGATTGGTTTAGAAGATTCCAAAGCCTTCCAAATAGCCACAATAGCCCGGAGAACGGCTAAAGCTTGCAATCAAGCTCCTTTCGACCCAATTCACCTAGAAGCATTCATATCGCGTACACGTAAGCCCCCAATCACAAGATAAGCCCCTAAGAGTGGGCTAAGGGTATTTGGTTATCAAACCGAAAGCACTAAGTTCATATGAGGCCTTAGGAGTTCCGGACTCGATCCAAAGCCCTCAAATCCTTTAAACACTTAATTTAGAGGTGCAACGAACGTATAAGACCCGAGCACCGACCCCCGACCAACCAAAACACATTTTTGGGGCAGAATGATGGTCATGGCGCGACCCAGGGGAGGGTAGCGCCGCGACCCACCTTCTGGTTGCACCCAACTGCACCTTCAAGCCCCAAATGCGCACCATAGTCCCCAAAACCTCCATAAACGTTTTCGTAACTTTGGAGGGACTTTACCAATAATATTAATAGCATATTAAGGTCACTTTAACACCTCTAAACATAATAGAATGATTTCATAACATCCCATGGTTCTAAGGAGCTCATACGGACTCCGAACGAGTCCGAAAATGACCGAAAGCTCCAACCGACAACACCAAGCTCCATTTGAGCTCATTTTCAATTCTAATCAATTCCATAGCACTATTTGACATATTTAGGCTATGTTTATACATTCATAATATATTAAAACATTAAACCCAATCCCAAAATGCTTGGTTTCTCATTGAGGCATTTCACCGAACACTTGGCGTGCGGTTTAGGCCTAAAACACCAACTTGAGCCTTTGCTCGAGTTTAACCCCAACCAATACATGAAATCACTGAAATAACATATTTAGATCCTTGTATAACCTTCCCACACATTTAAATCATAAAAATTGCCAATTGGTTCATAAGAACTCTTTTGAGTTCACAAATGGGTTAAAACCCAATTCACCACTTTAAAGCTCCAAATGAGCATCTATTAACTTCCATTCGATTCCATATCAATATTTAACATATATAAATCAAGACTTTAGAATATTTAATCTACTAAAACATCAAACTCAAATCCATAACCCATTAAAGCTCATTTGAGCCCTAGATTGGGTTCCAACCAAAACTAACTCAAACTACCAATGTAATTACATATTATGGCTCCATTTTGATCATATAACAACATACTAAAAGATTGGAGCCATTACAAAACATTTCAACATAAACCCGTTTAGGGTTTCATCTCCAAAAATGGAGGAAATGAAAGTAAATGAAGAAGAAGAAGAACAAAGGAGGTGATTATACCTTCAATGATAGCACCAAATAGAGATTTCTAGGCTTCAATCTTCACCCTTGATGATCATAATATCCAACCCTAGACTTCTCTCCATATTTTCTCTCCACTCTTGCAAAAATGAAGTGTGTGTGTGTTTTGTGTCCCTTTGGACGATTTTGAAGAAGGAAAAAGGAGGGGGTTTGGCCTTTGGCCACCCACAACCCTCCATCTATGCACATATGCACAATATGCCCCCTTCCCACAAGTCTTTCAATTGCATTTATATAAATTACAAACTAAAATGTCATAACTTGCATTAGTTAATAATTCAAAATCTAAATAAATAGATTTGACATAATTACACAAAATGTATTCAAATATCAAATTATGTTTTCCTTTTTATCATATAAGTCTCAATATTATTATTATCTCTAATTAATAATAATTACTCCAATAATTATAGTAACTCAACATTATTAGGGATATAATTACCTCTTAATTATTTGGGGTGTTACAATTCTTCCCCCGTTAAAAGATTCCGTCCTCGGAATCCTAAGACTCAACACAATACAAGGTGATTTAAAGACCACATGTCTTATTACACCGCAAGGCTAATTTACACTTTCCGAATATGCATAGGCAATGAGCACACAGAGATGAACAGATGCTAGAGACCTCACATCCAAACAACAATGATTTCAAATAATATGATTACCCCAACGACATAATCCTAGTTGCGTTACGCAACACATCCCCGCTAGATCACTTACATGATTTGACCGAGTTAAACGACATAATTAGATCCTATACACATAGTATTACCACCGGACCACATGGTATTCAAGTATCTAGAATATTATCTAGTCACATCAAATGACTTCATCATTCCAAATCAACATATCGATTCAATTGTTCTCTAAGAACTATTATTTATCCACAAGGTAGCTTACATATTTTATCAAATTACCGACATGTAAGTAAACGAAATTTTGTTGTATCAAGTAAACAACAATCAACGAAGTGCTCAATGGAGACTTAGAGCTAGTCCACAATAGTATGCTCAATTTCAACTTAGAGCTCATCCACCCTTATTCACAAATTAAGGGTTTATTACCAAATATTCAATTTCTTTGGACAAGTTGGTTCTTACATTTTTAGGCAAATATACCCCCCTTTCACAATTTAGGAGTACACACAAATTACCATGTTTAATTTCAATGTGATGACACAATGTCATCTATTCAACCACAATCATTGACAAAACAACTGCCACTAAACCCCAAAAGCATTATTGGTTTAACCTCATTTATAGTCAATTGACTAATCTTGGAGGCACAAAATGTCTACTACCCCCGTTGCACTAACGCAACTCCTAAATTTTCCGGGAAATTTACTATTAAACACCAAATTTCTTCTTTCCAAATGACAAATTAGTTACTATTGGGGAATAATTTTTCCAAGGCATTGCCATTCTAATTTGACACCACCTAATGCTACTCATAGCAATTAAATTTTACAAGGAACTTTTACATCTAAAAGTTCATTTAGGTTTTGGCTTACCAATTATAGCAACTAATTAAACACAGATTCATTCCATATCAATGATAATTTTGTCAAGAAAATCCAGATTGGATGCAACCATACATAACAAGGTTTCAAAGAGGCGAACCCGACATCAAAATAGAAGGCAAAGACTCCACTATGGGGACTCATAATACTCGGCTGCAACTTCATCTTTGCCAAAATTAGCCTTCCATTGAGGGCAATCCCTAATTACGTGGCCCGCATGGCCACACCTTGGACAAACTAAATTTCGCATCGGGCATCTAGGTCGGACATGACCAACCTCTCCACATTCATGACACACCAGGGCGTCATTCATACATTTTCCCCTATGAAACTTCATACACTTCGAACATCGACGCCGAGATCTAGATCTCGAAGATTGGGGCGGAACATGATGTCTCGACGAAGGGCGAGTCTGAGACCACGAATAGGGATCAACTTCCCTAGGGTATACTACATGCAACGGTCGAACTAAATCATTGGGAACTTCAGTCATAGTTCCCACTGAGGAATGCACCACACGGTCCTCACGGGACAATTCATACTCGCGGAGTCTAGCACACTCCACAGCTTTCTCAAATGTCGGGATCTCACACATTCTAACAAATTCCCGAATCTCCCTTTGCAATCCTTCCACAAAGAACTCGATCTTCTGAGCTTCATCAGTCACAAGATGTCCCACGAATAGGGCCTTCGAGTTAAACTCCGATGTATAGTCGTCCAGATTCCTTTCACCTTGGGACAGACGAATGAACTCACGCCTAGTTCTCAACAAGGATGACGATGGACTAAAATGTCGGTTAAATCGGTCCTTAAATTGCTCCCAAGTCAAAGAAGCTACAAACTCTTGCCCCAACATGGCCATCTCGGCATCCCACCATACCAAAGCAGGACCGGTCAGCAAGGCAGCTCCGTACTCTACTTTGTCAGATTCAGCGCATCCACATAGCCGAAATTTCTTCTCAACTTCTTTAATCCAATATAAAGATTGAAGGGGTTCAACCCCTCCTGCAAACTCGGGAGGTCTACATTTAATAAAGTCTTGGAAAGTGCATCCTTCCCTTAATGACTTAGAAGAGGAACCAGCACGTTCCTTCCTTTCCCTTAACCTAATTCATCATTATTTCTAACAACATCTTGCAAAACTTTGAAGTTTGCCTCCATTATCGTCTCTTCCTTAATCGACCCTCCTCTACCATTTCCGCCATCTTGCGGAGTAGTTGAGACTCCTTCGAGTCCATTTCATCACCTCCCATACTACGGCTACGCTCATCGTCGGCCATATCTGAAATATATAATTCAATTTTTATATATTACAACTCGTTATTAATATACGTCTACCCAAAGTATCCCCACCCTAGGCCAAAGTTCAAACCTATGTTTGTTATCATAATATTTGCCTAGGTGGGTCAATATAAGCATCATCCAAGGGTTCAAGGGTAAGTATCGTGCACTATACTCAGTCGATGAACTAGTCTCTGATACCAAATTGAAACACTCATACAACAATAATACATATTTCAGTGTAATTAACAATAATTTATACATCAATACTTGCGGAATTAGGGTAGAATTAAAACTTTTACAACTAATGCATCATAAGTGATGCATCCGAATAGACAACTATTGAATCTACAAGGTTACAGGTCATGATCCTGCAAACGAATAGTCAAGGCCAATAGGTCGACTAACCCAAACCCAACACAATCATCAAAGAATACAGTTAGTATCGAGTCTACACTCTGAATAATGAGGAAGAATATAAACTTCCCGCTCGATAGCTCAAACCTGCAAAAGGTTAACAACTAAAGGGGTAAACAACAAAAGTTGTTTAGTGAATTCTAAGATTAATATAAATAACAATTAACATGTTGACCATGTCTATCCAACACATATTTCTATCAACCAAACCTATAGGGGCCAATGATGGCCAATGCCAAGTTAGAATGGGATCACCTCATCCTCGTTGAGGACTATCGGTGTCCCACATCAATTATTTACCTATTCGAATTCACAACAAGCTGTCTCATCTCACTGAGGACTATTTGCATTCTCGACATTTACCAAGGTCACATGTTCCACCGTCACCGCCCGGCCTAGCCGAGTCAAGGTGTGGAACCAACTCAACTGTTGGAATCCACTACACCGCTAGACATAGTCGAGCCAAAGTGGGGATTCCAACGCGTGTCATAGTAGCACGTTGCAACGCTTTTACAAAGATGCCTTACCAAATTGGCACGTTACATTACCACAGTACGTACTACTAATGACTCCAGTTCAAAGGTGAGAACAAACATGCTTGCGGCCCAACGTGTCATAATCATCGCCACGAAGGCGGCCCGTTGCCGTCCTCACATGATGTCAACACCACCACTAGGATATAACTCATGCTTGCAGCCCAACGTGTCATAATCATCGCCCGCAGGCGGCCCGTTGCCGTCCTCACACGAGATAATCCCATCCAAATCCAAATACCACATACCCCATGGTCGTCTAGGGTTCCCTGTCAAAGTCGGGAGTGGTATTGCCTCTAGCAAGTACGAGGCTGTCCCTAGCAAGTACGGGACTGTCCCTAGCAAGTACGGGACTTCCGACAATGCAAGTACGTCGGCATCCGGCACCTAAAGGGCCAGGAATGATCCATGGACAAAGAAGGGGTTCAAAATGCATTCCACAACAAGTTAGGGTTCAAGAGGACTCATGAGAGTCTATAATGGTCCATAAGACCAATTAAGGAAACCACCCATGTGGATCTACTAACCGTTCATCAATAATGGTTCTAGCATATCATCGGGGTCGTTTGTCATTACTAATAAGCCTACCGGTTAAATAGTCCTTTATGCCAAATCATAATCAATTAGATTTCCACGAATGCAACCCAATATACAACTTAAAGGGGTCATGCATATATCCCAACTATTATTAATCACTCACAAAAGTGAATAGTCCAACCTACTAGGTTAACCAACACGAATTGCCATTTTCCAATCGTTGTTATCCATACAGATAAGTAGTTAAGCATACTATATGAGATGCACGACAAACCAATCCACAACAATATCAACTAGGATGGCAGTTCATTTTCAATTCATGATGGATGACAACATGTTCAATAATGCTACAATGAATCCATCTATAACATGTGAATATGCATGATCAAGTAGCATGTTATCAACAAAGGCATAAACAACAATTAACATGTAATCATTCATCTACATTAGTGCTAGAACTCACAGTGATTGGTTTAAAAGATTCCAAAGCCTTCCAAATAGCCACAATAGCCCGGAGAACGGCTAAAGCTTGCAATCAAGCTCCTTTCGACCCAATTCACCTAGAAGCATTCATAACGCGTACACGTAAGCCCCCAATCACAAGATAAGCCCCTAAGAGTGGGCTAAGGGTATTGGGTTATCAAACCGAAAGTACTAAGTTCATATGAGGCCTTAGGAGTTCCGGACTCAATCCAAAGCCCTCAAATCCTTTAAACACTTAATTTAGAGGTGCAACGAACGTATAAGACCCGAGCACCGACCCCCGACCAACCAAAACGCATTTTTGGGGCAGAATGATGGTCATGGCGCGACCCAGGTGAGGGTAGCGCCGCGACCCACCTTCTGGTTGCACCCAACTGCACCTTCAAGCCCCAAATGCGCACCATAGTCCCCAAAACCTCCATAAACGTTTTCGTAACTTTGGAGGGACTTTACCAACAATATTAATAGCATATTAAGGTCACTTTAACACCTCTAAACATAATAGAATGATTTCATAACATCCCATGGTTCTATGGAGCTCATACGGACTCCGAACGAGTCCGAAAATGGCCGAAAGCTCCAACCGACAACACCAAGCTCCATTTGAGCTCATTTTCAATTCTAATCAGTTCCATAGCACTATTTGACATATTTAGGCTATGTTTATACATTCATAATATATTCAAACATTAAACCCAATCCCAAAATTCCTGGGTTCTCATTGAGGCATTTCACCGAACACTTGGCGTGCGGTTTAGGCCTAAAACACCAACTTGAGACTTTACTCGAGTTTAACCCCAACTAATACATGAAATCACTGAAATAACATATTTAGATCCTTGTATAACCTTCCCACACATTTAAATCATAAAAATTGCCAATTGGTTCATAAGAACTCTTTTGAGTTCACAAATGGGTTTAAACCCAATTCGCCACTTTAAAGCTCCAAATGAGCATCTATTAACTTCCATTCGATTCCATATCAATATTTAACATATATAAATCAAGACTTTAGAATATTTATCCTACTAAAACATCAAACTCAAATCCATAACCCATTAAAGCTCATTTGAGCCCTAGATTGGGTTCCAACCAAAACTAACTCAAACTACCAATGTAATTACATATTATGGCTCCATTTTGATCATATAACAACATACTAAAAGATTGGAGCCATTACAAAACATTTCAACATAAACCCGTTTAGGGTTTCATCTCCAAAAATGGAGGAAATGAAAGTAAATGAAGAAGAAGAACAAAGGAGGTGATTATACCTTCAATGATAGCACCAAATAGGGATTTCTAGGCTTCAATCTTCACCCTTGATGATCATAATATCAAACCCTAGACTTCTCTCCATATTTTCTCTCCACTCTTGCAAAAATGAAGTGTGTGTGTGTTTTGTGTCCCTTTGGATGATTTTGAAGAAGGAAAAAGGAAGGGGTTTGGCCTTTGGCCACCCCCAACCCTCCATCTATGCACATATGCACAATATGCCCCCTTCCCACAAGTCTTTCAATTGCATTTATATAAATTACAAACTAAAATGTCATAACTTGCATTAGTTAATAATTCAAAATCTAAATAAATAGATTTGACATAATTTCACAAAATGTATTCAAATATCAAATTATGTTTTCCTTTTTATCATATAAGTCTCAATATTATTATTATCTCCAATTAATAATAATTACTCCAATAATTATATTAACTCAACATTATTAGGGATATAATTACCTCTTAATTATTTGGGGTGTTACAATTCAACCACAATCATTGACAAAACAATTGCCACTAAACCCCAAAAGCATTATTGGTTTAACCTCATTTATAGTCAATTGACTAATCTTGGAGGCACAAAATGTCTACTTCCCCCGTTGCGCTAACGCAACTCCTAAATTTTCCGGGAAATTTACTGTTAAACACCAAATTTCTTCTTTCCAAATGACAAATTAGTTACTATTGGGGAATAATTTTTCCAAGGCATTGCCATTCTAATTTGACACCACCTAATGCTGCTCATAGCAATTAAATTTTACAAGGAACTTTTACATCTAAAAGTTCATTTAGGTTTTGGCTTACCAATTATAGCAACTAATTAAACACAGATTCATTCCATATCAATGATAATTTTGTCAAGAAAATCCAGGTTGGATGCAACCATACATAACAAGGTTTCAAAGAGGCGAACCTGGCATCAAAATAGAAGGCAAAGACTCCACTATGGGGACTCATAATACTCGGCTGCAACTTCATCTTTGCCAAAATTAGCCTTCCATTGAGGGCAATCCATAATTACGTGGCCCGCATGGCCACACCTTGGACAAACTAAATTTCGCATCGGGCATCTAGGTCGGACATGACCAGCCTCTCCACATTCATGAGACACCAGGGCGTCATTCATACATTTTCCCCTATGAAACTTCATACACTTCGAACATCGACGCCGAGATCTAGATCTCGAAGATTGGGGCGGAACATGATGTCTCGACGAAGGGCGAGTCTAAGACCACGAATAGGGATCAACTTCCCTAGGGTATACTACACGCAACGGTTGGTTAAGGGTATTGGGTTATCAAACCGAAAGTACTAAGTTCATATGAGGCCTTAGGAGTTCCGGACTCAATCCAAAGCCCTCAAATCCTTTAAACACTTAATTTAGAGGTGCAACGAACGTATAAGACCCGAGCACCGACCCCCGACCAACCAAAACGCATTTTTGGGGCAGAATGATGGTCATGGCGCGACCCAGGTGAGGGTAGCGCCGCGACCCACCTTCTGGTTGCACCCAACTGCACCTTCAAGCCCCAAATGCGCACCATAGTCCCCAAAACCTCCATAAACGTTTTCGTAACTTTGGAGGGACTTTACCAACAATATTAATAGCATATTAAGGTCACTTTAACACCTCTAAACATAATAGAATGATTTCATAACATCCCATGGTTCTATGGAGCTCATACGGACTCCGAACGAGTCCGAAAATGGCCGAACGCTCCAACCGACAACACCAAGCTCCATTTGAGCTCATTTTCAATTCTAATCAGTTCCATAGCACTATTTGACATATTTAGGCTATGTTTATACATTCATAATATATTCAAACATTAAACCCAATCCCAAAATTCCTGGGTTCTCATTGAGGCATTTCACCGAACACTTGGCGTGCGGTTTAGGCCTAAAACACCAACTTGAGACTTTGCTCGAGTTTAACCCCAACTAATACATGAAATCACTGAAATAACATATTTAGATCCTTGTATAACCTTCCCACACATTTAAATCATAAAAATTGCCAATTGGTTCATAAGAACTCTTTTGAGTTCACAAATGGGTTTAAACCCAATTCGCCACTTTAAAGCTCCAAATGAGCATCTATTAACTTCCATTCGATTCCATATCAATATTTAACATATATAAATCAAGACTTTAGAATATTTATCCTACTAAAACATCAAACTCAAATCCATAACCCATTAAAGCTCATTTGAGCCCTAGATTGGGTTCCAACCAAAACTAACTCAAACTACCAATGTAATTACATATTATGGCTCCATTTTGATCATATAACAACATACTAAAAGATTGGAGCCATTACAAAACATTTCAACATAAACCCGTTTAGGGTTTCATCTCCAAAAATGGAGGAAATGAAAGTAAATGAAGAAGAAGAACAAAGGAGGTGATTATACCTTCAATGATAGCACCAAATAGAGATTTCTAGGCTTCAATCTTCACCCTTGATGATCATAATATCAAACCCTAGACTTCTCTCCATATTTTCTCTCCACTCTTGCAAAAATGAAGTGTGTGTGTGTGTTTTGTGTCCCTTTGGATGATTTTGAAGAAGGAAAAAGGAAGGGGTTTGGCCTTTGGCCACCCCCAACCCTCCATCTATGCACATATGCACAATATGCCCCCTTCCCACAAGTCTTTCAATTGCATTTATATAAATTACAAACTAAAATGTCATAACTTGCATTAGTTAATAATTCAAAATCTAAATAAATAGATTTGACATAATTTCACAAAATGTATTCAAATATCAAATTATGTTTTCCTTTTTATCATATAAGTCTCAATATTATTATTATCTCCAATTAATAATAATTACTCCAATAATTATATTAACTCAACATTATTAGGGATATAATTACCTCTTAATTATTTGGGGTGTTACAATTCAACCACAATCATTGACAAAACAATTGCCACTAAACCCCAAAAGCATTATTGGTTTAACCTCATTTATAGTCAATTGACTAATCTTGGAGGCACAAAATGTCTACTTCCCCCGTTGCGCTAACGCAACTCCTAAATTTTCCGGGAAAATTACTGTTAAACACCAAATTTCTTCTTTCCAAATGACAAATTAGTTACTATTGGGGAATAATTTTTCCAAGGCATTGCCATTCTAATTTGACACCACCTAATGCTGCTCATAGCAATTAAATTTTACAAGGAACTTTTACATCTAAAAGTTCATTTAGGTTTTGGCTTACCAATTATAGCAACTAATTAAACACAGATTCATTCCATATCAATGATAATTTTGTCAAGAAAATCCAGGTTGGATGCAACCATACATAACAAGGTTTCAAAGAGGCGAACCTGGCATCAAAATAGAAGGCAAAGACTCCACTATGGGGACTCATAATACTCGGCTGCAACTTCATCTTTGCCAAAATTAGCCTTCCATTGAGGGCAATCCATAATTACGTGGCCCGCATGGCCACACCTTGGACAAACTAAATTTCGCATCGGGCATCTAGGTCGGACATGACCAGCCTCTCCACATTCATGAGACACCAGGGCGTCATTCATACATTTTCCCCTATGAAACTTCATACACTTCGAACATCGACGCCGAGATCTAGATCTCGAAGATTGGGGCGGAACATGATGTCTCGACGAAGGGCGAGTCTAAGACCACGAATAGGGATCAACTTCCCTAGGGTATACTACACGCAACGGTCGAACTAAATCATTGGGAACTTCAGTCATAGTTCCCACTGAGGAATGCACCACACGGTCCTCACGGGACAATTCGTACTCGCGGAGTCTAGCACACTCCACAGCTTTCTCAAATGTCGGGATCTCACACATTCTAACAAATTCCCGAATCTCCCTTCGCAATCCTTCTACAAAGAACTCGATCTTCTGAGCTTCATCAGTCACTTTTAGTGGTTATGGATACATATCACAAATGTAGAACACAATGTTATTAAGTTAAGATATCTTGTAAAGATATAGATAAACCGTATACTGTCAGATTCAAGACTAAACATCAAAACGTATCACTAGTAGCAATTAATCTGAATTGCTAGAGCTCCCAAATTTTACTCATTGTGTCTTTATGAGTGATTTACCAGTTCATTTAAAGATAATGAATATAAATTTGAAAGGAGATTCAGGATGGATCTGAATAATATTACAACAACTTGTAGTAAAGAACTAAATTTTTCAAAGATAAACGGTAATGGAAGTTAAGTCAGTTAACTAGAGAACACTCCCATTAAGGTCATGTCTGAAATTAAGTTTTCGATAGGTCATATTACCGTTACATTTGATAAAGGAACAATAGCATTAAATTGATGGAAGTCATGTTGTGTTTATTGAGATAAAGGAGATTAACACGATATCTTTAATGTCGTTCAATTTTGCATGTTTTATAAATCTAAGAATAAATTTGAAGTTATTCTAAAATTATTCTATAGTTGCTTGTTGTCGTGAGAACCACAACGAGAATTAAAAGGCTACTGTGGTTTTGGTTGATATTCATGAGTGATTAATATAGCAAAGGTTGAACCAAATTCACAGGTATTTGTTGCGAACAAATATTGGATTGACTCACCGATTGAGACCACTTTGTAAATCATAGTTATGAGTCGTCTAAAAAATGTAATCCTTGATACCTGAGATGTCTACGTACTTTAGTGCGGGTGCCGCTGTACGCTTGGCCTAACCTAACGTCATCCTTAATTGGGTGATCATAACGGTTCGAGACTGAATGCAGTGGGAGTCGTGCTGGAGGCCTAGATAGTCAATACGGGATTTGCACTTTCTTTTAACTAAGAAGAGATATTTTTGGGCCCCTCGGCGATCGATACTGACAGAAATGCATGGCCATGCTCGGACAGAACTGATGTGTTCTACTCTGTCTGTTATAGTTAAGTATGAGATTAGGGAGCCGAGAAACATAATCGTGTTTGCTACGGTTGATCTAATCCATGTCTGGCTTTCACATTGAAATATCGTGATGCATGAGATATAACCTAAGTTCCTTTTTGGAAGGCTGTTTCAACAAAAATGCTCGAATGGGAGTCAGAGTTTTTATGACCTTGGTTGCCTAAAGTGTCTAGCCATGACCTCCTTTAGGTGCATGTTGTAGAACAGTATGTCGTCTTACACAAAAGAGAGTATGTTAGTGTATGGTGTGTAAAGATGACATTACTATTGCATCATGACTGATTTCATACAACACTTGAGGATCACACCGATGAGCACAACTGAGCAGATGCAAGCAAACTATTGAATAAATAATATTGGATATTGTTTATAACACGAAATGATCATTGGGATTAAATTAATGGGTGATTAATTATATCTCAAAGCACGGGGACCAAAAGTACAATATTGGATATTGTAGTGATTCAATAGTCATTGGATGATAATTAAATAATTATCTAGTCTTTTATTTATTATTGGATATTAAATGAAAGATGCATTTAGTTGAATTAGTATTATCATCTATTATTAGATAACTAGTTTATAACCCACGTATTACGTGGATATTTTTAATTAAATTATTTATATAAAATGTATATGAGTAAAAATAAAAACATACAAAAACAGTAGTTGTGTTTATTTTTTATTATTTACAGATTAAAAAAATATTTATCTTTTTTAAAATATTAAATTGTATTTATCTTTTATTTTTTATAAGTTGTAGTTATCTTTTTGGTGAACGTAGAGGTGACACGTGACATTTGCTATTTTCCTTTAATATACATAATAATAATAATTTCCACAACTAATTCAAATTTTTACATTTGGATCTACTTATGATTATTGTGGATAATAATAATATATATTTATCATAGGTAAACATCAATTTTAAATGTTACAAAATCTAATTTATTACTAATTAATTAATGAAAAAATAAAGTCAAAATTTAATGCAATTAAGTTAAGGTGTTAAATTTGGAAAAAGAGGTGGAAAAATAAAATTTTCTTGTATTGTAGAAGTGACATATGACATGATATGTTTTGTTTTATTATAATATAAATACACGGGTTGATTTAGAATATACATATTTTTTATATTTTAATAAATTATTACAAAATTTATATATAATTAAAATAAAAAATTGAAAGCTAGTTAAATTAAAGATAAATAATAATTAGTTGTTTGATATTAAAAAAATGTTATTATATTGTATTATTAAAAACAGATAATATGTGTTTGCAAAAAATGTTTCTTTTAATTTTTATTAACTTCAAATATGAAATATCAATGTAATAAAAAAAAAACTTCAATTATGTGAATGTGTATATATTTTGAAAATGATAAAAATATAAAAATGGAATATTTGAAAATCAACAATCAAAATTTATCATATTCACAATTGAAGTTTTATCAATTAAATTTTAAATCTTGTTAGCAAAATAATTAAACAAAAATTTTGACTTTATTTACTACACTTCTACATTTAAATCCAAATTTTTTCATTTGAATTTAACTATGATCATTAAGGATAATAATGACACATATTTCTTTTAGGTAAATATTAATTTAATATTAATTCATTAATGAAAAAATTGAAATCAAAATTTAATGTAATTAAGTTAAGCTAGTAACTTTGGAAAATAAATTAAAAAAGGGCATAGGTATAATTATTGAGTTTAATTAAGAGTATAAGAGACATTTCATAAATAATTATGAGTTGTCATTAATTTGGACCATTGATTTCTTTTCATCCAATGGTCTAAAAACTCCAAGTGGTTTTCTTATTTTATATAGTATAGATTGGATGGATAATTATAAACATATAAATAAAGGATAGTTATAAATAATTATATAGTCATTTATATATTATTAGATAATATATAAAATATTAATATTATTTAATAGATATATAATTATAGAGACAATTATATAAGGTTTAAATAATAAATATAATTATTAAGATATATATATATATATATATATATATATATATATATATATATATATATATATATATATATATATTATTGGGTTAATTACGTCAAAAAGTAATCTATGGTCACTGTTTTTTTCAAATTGGGTAACATACAAAATGTTTTTCTATTTGAGGTAACATACTTTTCAAATCAAGTCAATCTAGGTAACCGTATCAGATTGAATGGTAAAATTACTGACATGACAGTTCTGTATCTAGTCATCATTTTTTTTAATTTCTATTATTGCTTAATTATTTTTAAATTTGCTGAAAATAGTCAGGTATTATCAAAAATTATTTTTAAACTGTACAAAATAGTGCACATCATATAACTATTAAACTGTTATTTTTGTAAAACAAATGCTGAGTAGACAAAGAATTAGTATGTTACCTTACTTAGAAAAAATAATTAGTATGTTACTCAAATTGAAAAAACTGTGACAGTATGTTACCTTTTGACGCAATTAACCATATATTATGTAACATCCGTCATTTCGACCTGGTACGTGGAATTATTTTAGTGGATAAATAATTTATTAATATTGGGCTGGTCCAATTATATCCCGTTTCGTGTATTGATACGTGTCGGGATTGGGCTTGCGTGTTATCGGGTTAAAATTTTAACTAATGGATTATGTTTTTGGGATCACGGGATTAAATGGGTTAAATGGACATTAATGTTGAAAATGTGATATCGGGCTCGGGTTATTGGGTTCGGGACCGACTTAATTAGAAGCGTATATATGTTGAGTTATCTCTTCTCTTCCTTATCCATTTGAGATGAACCTAAAGTGTGTGTGTGTGTGTGTTTATGTGAAAGACTCCAGCCAGAAATCCTCTGCAACCCAAGGGTTTTGCTGCTGAAATTGGAGCTAACCTCCATCATCTTCATCTTTGTGTGTGTTTGAGCTTAAGGAAGGTAAGTGAATCCCTATCTAGTGGTTTTAATTTGTTGTATATGTTGTGGTGAGTTAGGAATTGGTCTGAAAGCTCATAAGGGCCAGCTATGTATGATTTTGTATGCTTAATTATGGTTAAATTCGTGTAAGGAAGGAGTTTGATACTCCTGAACAGAGCTGAAAATCGCAGGTCATCTATGGGGTTTTTGCGGGGTCGCGGCGCGACCACCAGAGGGTCCGCGGCGCGACGAGTAACCTGCACGGGAAATCCGAAATTAACCTTATGAAATGAGTTTAGGTCGGAATAGTGTCGGGTTCCTTCGGGGTTGCTCGGGATGGGTTTTGTGCATATTCAGAGTCTCGTTTGAGGTTGCCTTGAGTCGGGTTTTGGGGTTGGGTTCGGGTATTGGTCGGGTTTCGGTTCCGTGGGGTCGTCGGGTTTGAATTGAGTTCGGATTGTTGTGATCATGTGATTGATGCTATTCAGGAATTGTGTTTAATCATTGGGATATCCGTGTGATTACAGGGACTAGCGAGCCGGATTCGATCAAGGTGCTCAAACTTCAGGGAATCAGTCACGTGAATACTCGAGTTCTTTTACAAACACGCGCCGTCTTTAGTGTAAATAGTTGTGTAGATATATCGTGCATGTTTTATATATATGAGACAGGGACGTGAATCTCGGGTGTGCTCTATTCCTTATACGTGTTATGTGTGAGATGTGAGATCGATTCCATGGGTCCGTGATGTGTTCCATACGGACAGTGAGTCGCGAAAGGGATCGCGCGGGTTGACTGTCCCTAACAGTCCTTTGGGCGTATATATACGGCAGGGCCTGTAGCCGGGTCGCTCCTGTGCTACAGGGTTATTGCCGCTCACTGCTGTGTGCGGTGTGTCGGCCGGGGAAGGGTCCCCTCAGGGCCAGGGTGTTACTCCAATCTCATACTTGTGCTTTATATCTGAGACGCGTGTTGGGCTATCGGGACAGGGATAGGGATTGCGTGTTATGTGCTTATGTGCAGTGTCAACCATCGTGTGCTCACAGGCTTTATAGCTTATGTATTCGAGTCTAACATGTTCAGGGAATCAGAAGGGATCTCAGCCGTAGCTGAGGTAGATCCGAGATGGATTGAAGATCCGTAATGGTTTCATGTTTGTATAGAACAATCTGTGATAGTTGTTTTGGGAATGTATGTTGATTTAATCGGGATTGTGAATATTCTGGAATGTAATCATATATTATTATCTATGTGTTAAAGTTTTAAATTTGCCGTAATCTGCATAATCCTATGACACGTGTGTTATAGATCCGTTGCGTTATTCGGGGTGACGGTGAGCCGAGGGCGGCCATCGCATGGGAGCGCGAGATTGAGGCCGCATTTCGAGTGGCCCATGTGGATCCCAAGGACATGGTTGGTTATGCAGCATATCAGTTACGGGGCGGGGCTTCACAGTGGTGGAAATCGATTGAGTCATCGATGACTGAGTCCGCCGCTTACGCCATGACCTGGGAACAGTTTAGAGCTATGTTTGAGCTTCAGTACATTCCGCGGGACGAGAGACGGGAAATGGAGCGCCGATTCTTGCATCTGCAGCAGGGTAATATGACGGTGCAGCAGTATGTCGACCGTTTCAATGAGTACTCACAGTTTGCGCCCCAGCATGTCGACACCGAGAGCCGAAAGGCTGATGCTTTTATAAATGGGCTTCGATCTGATATCCGTGAGTTTGTGGGGCTGCATGATACCCCTACATTCGCCAGAGCCCTTGAGATGGCCTGCATGAGGGAGCGGGAGATTCTAAAGCAGAGGGAGCAGCCCTCTTCTCAGAGACAGCGTACCGGGACGTCCGAGCGGCCGGCTTGTGTGTGGAGATCCTCCGGGGACGCCCCCAGTGACCAGCGTCCGGATCAGGGTAGAGACGTGATAGGACCGCGGCCGAGATCGTAGATCGAGGCGTCAGGGCCAGAGTCAGGGGTCGGGGGCGCAGAGCCAGGGCAGTGTGGGATAGGGGTCCCAGGCGTCCGGTAGCCGTGTCGAGAGCTCTTATGGGGATCGGGAGTGCCCGAAATGTCACCGGCGCCATTCGGGTCAGTGTTTGTCAGAGCAGCCTCGTTGCTTCAGGTGCGGCCAGCGGGGCCACGCCGCGTCAGTTTGTACGGTTCCCGAGCCACTGTGCTTCAGATGTGGGAGGCCAAGACATCGTGTTAGGGATTGTCCATAGCCAGGGCCGGCAGTTCAGGGGGCCAATTCGAGTGGGGCCAGGGCTGAGCCGTCGTCATCTAGCCGCCGTGAGTCTATTCCGAGGGGCCGCGGGCGAGTATTTCAGGCGTCAGCGGAGGAGGCACGGGATGCCACGGATGTTGTTTCGGGTACGTACATTCTTAACAGACTTCGAGCTCGTGTATTGTTTGATTCCGGGGCAGATCGCTCCTATGTGTCTGTTATATTTTGTTACGTATTTTAGTGTATCTCCTTTTTCTTTATCTGTTCCGTTGGTTGTTGAGATGGTCGATGGGAGTTCGATGTTAGTGAGTCGGGTTTATCGGGACTGTGTGCTAGAAATAGATTCTCATCAGTTTGCGATCGATTTGCTACCGACTGAGATTAGTAGTTTCGATGTGATTTTGAGTATGGACTGGTTGACTGCCAGACGGGCTGATATTCTGTGTGCCAAGAAGATCATCCGTATCCCCATTTCTGACAGTGAGAGTGTTATCGTGTATAGGGAGCGTCGCAAGGGAGATATTGGGATCGTGTCTGTGGCCAGGGCTCAGCGATATGTCTCTAAGGGGTGCGAGACCTTCCTAGCTTATGTGGTTGACGCAAGGAAGGAAAAGAAGACCTTAGAGGATATTCCGGTGATTCGTGAGTTCCCTGAGGTATTCCCAGAGGAGTTGCCTGGGTTACCGCCAGATCGCCAGGTAGAGTTCCATATAGATCTTGTTCCTGGGGCGGTGCCGATTGCTAAGACGCCTTATAGGCTGGCACCGACAGAGATGCGAGAGTTAATGTCTCAGCTACAGGAGCTTCTGGATCGCGGATTCATCCGTCCTAATTCGTCGCCGTGGGGTGCGCCAGTATTATTCGTGAAAAAGAAGGACGGCAGCATGCGGATGTGTATCGACTACAGGGAGTTGAACAAAGTGACCGTGAAGAATCGCTATCCGCTTCCACGTATTGATGACCTATTTGATCAGCTCCAGGGATCGAGTTTCTTCTCCAAGATCGACTTGCGATCTGGTTATCATCAGTTGAGGGTCAGGGATGAGGATGTGTCGAAGACAGCGTTACGGACTCGTTATGGGCACTACGAGTTCCTTGTGATGCCTTTCGGACTGACCAACGCACCCGTTGCTTTCATGGATTTGATGAATCGGGTGTGTAGAGCTATGTTGGATAGATTCGTGATCGTGTTCATCGATGATATCCTAATCTATTCGCGGAGTGCCGAGGACCACGAGCAGCACCTCCGGGAGGTTTTGACTGTGTTGCGCGGGGAGAAATTGTATGCGAAGTTCTCCAAATGCGAATTTTGGCTTCGGGAGGTGCAATTTTTGGGTCATGTGGTCAGTGCCGAGGGTATAAAAGTGGATCCAGCCAAGATTGAGGCAGTGATGAGTTGGGAGCCTCCGAGATCAGTGCCAGAAGTTCGTAGTTTTCTGGGTCTCGCCGGGTATTATCGACGCTTTATCCAGGACTTTTCGAGGATTGCCTTGCCGTTGACGAGATTGACACAGCAGTCCGTTCCGTTCGAGTGGTCCAAGGATCAGGAGCGTGCATTCCGAGAATTGAAGACCCGGTTATGTCAGGCTCCAGTGTTAGCTTTGCCGGAGGGTACCGATGATTTCGTGGTGTACTGTGATGTTTCAGGGTCGGGTTTGGGCTGTGTTCTGATGCAGCGAGGGAAAGTGATTGCGTATGCTTCCCGTCAGCTGAAGACTTACGAGGAGAACCATACCGTGCATGACTTGGAGCTAGACGCCATTGTGTTCACGTTGAAGATTTGGCGTCATTATCTCTATGGGTCTCGGTTTATCGTGTATACCGACCATAAGAGCTTCAATATCTGTTTAGCCAGAAAGATCTGAATATGCGACAGCGCCGTAGCGTTGAGTTACTCAAGGACTACGATTGTGAGATTCAGTACCACCCGGGTCGGGCTAATGTGGTAGCTGATGCGCTGAGCCGTAGGGCATGCGGCCAGACTATGATATCCAGGGCTTCGAGGCTTGAGATTACCTCGACATTGACGGATAGTCTGAGATTAGCGCAGCAGGAGGGCCTGCGGGGTGATAATGTGAAGCGAGAGCGTCTGACCGGGCAGCTGGAGTCGTTGAGCAGGGATGATCGGGGGTTGTATCTGTTACATGATCGGGTTTGGGTTCCGAGGGTTGGGAATCTGCGACAGTTAATTCTTGATGAGTCGCATCGGTCAAGGCCATCTGTGCATCCGAGGAGTACTAAGATGTACCGTGATCTCCGTGACTTCTATTGGTGGCCAATCATGAAAAGGGATGTGGGCCAATATGTTGAGCAGTGCATGATGTGTCTCAGGGTCAAAGCCGAGCATCAGGAGCCGCACGGGCATTTACAGCCATTAGAGATCCCCGAGTGGAAGTGGTACCATATTACGATGGATTTCATAGTGAGACTTCCACGCACAGTTCGCGGGAACGATATGATCTGGGTCATAGTGGATCGACTAACGAAGAGTGCGCACTTCTTAGCTGTTCAGGGCACTATCACCATGGATCAGTTAACGAGGCTGTACATTAACGAGGTGGTATCGCGACATGGGATTCCGATGTCGATTACTTCGGACAGGGATACGCGGTTTACGTCCCGATTTTGACAGAGCTTTCAGCGGGAATTGGGTACCAGGGTTCAGCTGAGCATGACATATAGACCGCAGACTGACGGGGAGACCGAGCGCACCAATCAGACCCTCGAGGATATGTTGCGGGCGTGTGCCATCGACTTCAGTGGTAACTGGGACGTGCATTTGCCGTTGGTCGAATTCGCGTATAATAACAGCTATCACGCCACTATCAAGATGGCTCCGTTTGAGGCACTATATGGGCGCAAGTGCCTGACCCAAGTGTGTTGGGGCGAGGTCGGCGAACGACCTATCAGTGGGCCAGAGCTATTACAGGAGACTAGTGATAAAGTGGCCGTGATTCGGGAACATATGAGGGTCTCCCAGAGCCGTCAGAAGAGCTATGCCGATCGCCGTCTAAAAGAGCTGGAATTCAGTGTTGGGGACCGAGTCTTGCTAAAGGTGTCGCCGTGGAAAGGGGTCATCCGGTTCAGACATCGTGGGAAGCTGAGTCCGCGATATATCGGGCCGTTCGAGATTGTAGAGAGAGTCCGGGATCAAGCCTACCGACTACGATTGCCTTCAGAGTTGGCCGGTGTGCACGATACCTTTCATGTGAGTCATCTCCGGAAGTGTCTGGCTATAGATGATCAGTATGTGCCCTTATCCGAGATTACAGTCGATGATCAGCTGCGGTATGTGGAGCAGCCCGAGGCCGTTACTGACCGAAAGATCAAGAAGCTGAGGAAAAAAGAGATTGCCTTGGTACTCGTTCAGTGGAGACAACATAAAGGTACCAACGCTACCTGGGAGCCCGAGTCAGAGATGCGATCAAGATATCCTCACCTGTTCCAGAGTTCGAGTTAGATTCCGGGACGGAATCTCTTTAAGAGGGGAGGATTTGTAATATCCGTCATTTCGACCTGGTACGTGGAATTATTTTAGTGGATAAATAATTTATTAATATTAGGTTGGTCCAATTATATCCTGTTTCGTGGATTGATACGTGTCGGGAATGGGCTTGCGTGTTATCGGGTTATAATTTTAACTAATGGATTATGTTTTTGGGATCACAGGATTAAATGGGTTAAATGGACATTAATGTTGAAAATGTGATATCGGGCTCAGGTTATTGGGTTCGGGACCGACTTAATTAGAAGCGTATATATGTTGAGTTATCTCTTCTCTTCCTTATCCATTTGAGATGAACCTAAAGTGCGTGTGTGTGTGTTTATGTGAAAGACTCCAGCCAGAAATCCTCTGCAATCCAAGGGTTTTGCTGCTGAAATTGGAGCTAACCTCCATCATCTTCATCTTTGTGTGTGTTTGAGCTTAAGGAAGGTAAGTGAATCCCTATCTAGTGGTTTTAATTTGTTGTATATGTTGTGGTGAATTAGGAATTGGTCTGAAAGCTCATAAGGGCCAGCTATGTATGATTTTGTATGCTTAATTATGGTTAAATTCGTGTAAGGAAGGAGTTTGATACTCCTGGACAGAGCTGAAAATCGCAGATCATCTATGGGATTTTCGCGGGGTCGCGGCGCGACCACCAGAGGGTCCGCGGCGCGACGAGTAACCTGCAGGGGAAATCCGAAATTAACCTTATGAAATGAGTTTAGGTCGGAATAGTGTCGGGTTCCTTCGGGGTTGCTCGGGATGGGTTTTGTGCATATTCAGGGTCTCGTTTGAGGTTGCCTTGAGTCGGGTTTTGGGGTTGGGTTCGGGTATTAGTCGGGTTTCGGTTCCGTGGGGTCGTCGGGTTTGAATTGAGTTCGGATTGTGGTGATCATGTGATTGATGCTACTCAGGAATTGTGTTTAATCATTGGGATATCCGTGTGATTACAGGGACTAGTGGATCTCGAGCCGGATTCGATCAGGGTGCTCAAACTTCGGGGAATCAATCAGGTGAGTACTCGAGTTCTTTTACAAATGCGTGCCGTCTTTTGTGTTTATAGTTGTGTAGATATATCGTGCGTGTTTTATATATATGAGACAGGGACGTGAATCTCAGGTATGCTCTAATCCTTATACGTGTTATGTATGAGATGTGAGATCGATTCCAGGGGTCCGTGATGTGTTCCATACGGACAGTGAGTCGCGAAAGGGATCGAGCGGGTTGACTGTTCATAACAGTCCTTGGGGCGTATATATACGGCAGGGCCTGTAGCCGGGTCGCTCCTGTGCTACAGGGTTATTGCCGCTCACTACTGTGTGCGGTGTGTCGGCCGGGGAAGGGTCCCCTCAGGGCCAGGGTGTTATTCCGATCTCATACTTGTGCTTTATATCTGAGACACGTGTTGGGCTATCGGGACAGGGATAGGGATTGCGTGTTATGTGCTTATGTGCAGTGTCAACCCTCGTGTGCTCACGGGCTTTATAGCTCATGTATTCGAGTCTAACATGTTCAGGGAATCAGAAGGGATATCAGCCGCAGCCGAGGTAGATCCGAGATGGATTGAAGATCCGTAATGGTTTCATGTTTGTATAGAACAATCTGTGATAGTTGTTTTGGGAATGTATGTTGATTTAATCGGGATTGCGAATATTCTGGAATGTAATCATATGTTATTATCTATGTGTTAAAGTTTTAAATTTGCCGTGGTCTGCATAATCCTATGACACGTGTGTTATAGATCCGTTGCGTTATTGCCACTTACGATATTATGTTGACGTGGCATTTCCGGGATCGGGAGGGGTGTTACATATAATATTAGAGTTTGATATATATATATAGATATATATATATATATATATATATATATATATATATATATATATATATATATATATATATATATATATATATATATATATATATACACACACACACACAAATTGAATTGTGATTTTTGTGATATGAGCTACACAGCACACACACAAGAAGGTGTGTGTGCGTGGCGTTTATAGCGGCCGTATCAAAAACACACATTTATGTGTGTGTTTTTTCCCGTTCCTCGTGTGTTTGATTGCATTCCTGACGCCGCTCGACCGTGTCATCATCGGTGGATATCGAAAACATCTCATTCGTGTATTTTTGTCATCAAATATAAATGTATGAATTTTATTGCTTTCTCGTTTACTTATCTTATGTTTTACTTGATGATCCGTGTACGGAATTCGTAATTTTTAAAAGCTTCTGTTGTGCATTACGATTAAAAGTTCATGTTTTTATGAAAAACCAATACGAATTCCCAACAGCTATGATTCACTAATTTTGAATATTGATTCACTATCTGGTACATTGATTCACTCATTTTTGAATTTGTGAATCACTATTTATATATTCAGAATCTAATGAATCGATATAAAAAAAATAATAATTTGTTAAATTATTTAATTTGGAATTTCACTACAAGAAAATTTGGTACATTGAGGACAAAAGTCCTCTCCATAAGTCAAAATGTCCTCACTAAGTCTCTACAGTGAGGATATATCTTCACCCTAGTTTTCTCACTAAAGCATCGTCCCTATATATCTATCGTGAGGACAAAATTTGGCTATAGTGAGGACGGTAAACTAATACAAAATAAATGAAAAAGAAAATTAATATTAGCTATTGTGAGGATATGTCCTCACTATTGCATTTTATATTAATCAGGTTATAATTCGATTTAGTGAGGAAATGTCCTTACTGTAGATGATTATTATCTAATTAATATAATTAACTATGTTGAGGACATGTCCTAACCTTAGGTAATTATATTTGAAGTAATAAAAGAGTTAATTGCATAAATGATCCTTTAACTAACCCCAAATTGCAATTTTGGTCCTTTTTTCAAAAAAGTCGCAATGATAGTATTTTAACTACCAAAAAGTTGCAATTAAGGTCATTTCTAACAAAATCCGTTAAATGTCTCTGTTAAGTCAATGACATTTTAGTTTTTTAAGGATAAATGACTTTTTCGCAATTTTTTCTTATTATTTAAATTATTATTATTATTATTATTATTATTATTATTATTATTATTATTATTATTATTATTATTATTATTATTATTATTATTATTATTATTATTATAAAACTAATATAAAAAACAACCCACAGCCACGACCACCATCTCAAAGCCCCATCGCCACCACCAGCATCTCATAGCTCCGTCACCACTACCACCATGACACTCCATTATTGTCGATGTGCTCGGCGGCCTAACAGTTGCAGAGGGAGGGCCTCGTTGATTGGGCTTCACCTCCTTAGTCACCTTTCACCGTTGCTTTCAGCCATGAATTAGATATGGAGCAGTTCCAGTCTTCTTGACGAACCAACATCGATGAACCCTTCTAGTTGATCTTTACTCGTTGAGGAAGCAATCGATTGAATATCGACGGCCGTTTTAGTATATTGTAGGATGTGAACATAGGAGGGATTTGGTGGTAAGTGTTGAAGAAGGGTTTTGATTCCATGGCCTGAAACCTAATTAATTGTTGATTTGGTGGAGGATATGATTAAGCCACAAATTTTGAAGCCCGAATGTGTTCGTCAGCCGCATATTTCAAAGCCACACATTTTGAAATCTGAATGTGTTCATCGGCTTGGTACCCGATTTCAAAATTTTCCTATATAGGTTTGTTTAAGGTCTAGATCTGGGTTTTGGATCTCAAAGTTTCTTGATTTCGAATTGGTTTTTGGGTTTCGATTTCTCCATGTTTAGATGTAACGTTGCTTAGTATGAAATCGTTTTAAAATGGTGGTTTTCGTTGTTCATATCTCGTTTTTGAGATTGAAAATTACAGTTGCTGGATGAATGTTCCATATTTGTTTTTGGGTTTTCATTCCTTGGTTGAGGCTCCAGATTTGAATGTTCATGAAAATGATATGAAATCTGGATTTGTTATCAATTAGGGATTTGGGTTGAATTTGTGTTCAACACCTTGATTAGGATTTTGGATATCGTTGAATTAAGAATCTGAGTTGCATTGAAGAACGATTCACATGGGTTCCAGAACATTGATGAATCTTGATGAAGTTTGGAACACGATGAAGTTGGATGAACATTGTAATAACAATAATAATAATAATAATAACAATAATAATAACAATAATAATATTAATAATTTAAATAATAAGAAAAATTGCAAAAAAAAAAGTCTTTTATTCTTAAAAAGACTAAAATGCACTTGACTTAACAGAGACATTTAATGGATTTTGTTAGAAATGACCTTAATTGCAACTTTTTGGTAGTTAAACACTGTCATTGCAACTTTTTTGAAAAAAGGACCAAACCTGCAATTTGGGATTAGTTAAAGGATCATCTATGCAATTAACTCTTAATAAAATTAGCTATGATGAGGATACATCCTTACTTTAGCTATTTATATTCTGATTAATAAAATCAATTATGGTGAGGACATGTCCTAACTTTAAGTATTTATATTCTAATTAATACAATTATCTATGGTAAGGACATATTACCTATAGTGATACTTTCAAGATGACTTTTTAATGCTAATAAGAGCTTCATACAATGACATACAATAACGACCATGCCGACAAGTGGCTCCCAAAAGTTTTTCCTGTTAGAAGAGTCAATGACCGGAAGCTCAAGAAATTTGAAAGGAAGATAACCTTTATTACAATGCAATCGAGAGGCAAGTTGCATAGCTTCCACATCACCAACTCCAACTCCAATCAAGCTTGTTATATCCATATTTACTTTTAAGCTTGATGTCAAATAGAAGCATCAAAGAATTCGTATTAAGTTAAGGGCATTAGACATCGACCATTTACAGTGGTGGATCCAAAAATTAAAATTTATAGGAGGGTCGGTGTATAAACAATCTCGCTACTACAAAAAGTATAAAGAGCTCAACTATGCATCCCATTTTATTAAAAAGATTTCTCAAAAACAGGGTTTTTTTATGTTTGTTTGATGAATAAAGCCTGGTTTCTTAATAAAAAACCGGGACCAAAATGTTTTAACAAAATATATAACATACAAATAAAAAATTTACTGGGGACACTAGGACCCTATCCCTAATGAATATAAGTAAATCCACCCCTGACAATTTACCTATGAATATGACATCATTTGCGTATTGAAGACAAGGTCGGACCATCACGAGGAAGGGAAACATTATAAAATACCCTAGCACTCTTTGCCTTTTCCAAAGCTACATTTATCAATTCAGTTTCGATGATAAATAAGAATGGAGCAAGTGAGCCGTCTTAACGAACTCCCCGCTGTATCATGAACTCCATAGTAGGCCTCCCATTAACCAACACCGAGACTTTAGAGGAACTAAGACAACCATTAATCCACATCCTTCAATTTTCTTCAAAATTCATTTGAAACGTAACCGAATGAAGATAATCCCAAGAGAGTGAGTCAAATGTTTTATCAAAATCGATTTTCAATAAAAAGAACATGATTCTTCAAGTGCTTTAACCAACCTATAATTTCATTTAAGATTAGAGGGCCAACAGGGCATTGATGATAAAGGTGGTCATAATGTTTTGCATTGAATATTTTTCATTGAAATTTTTTCATATACAATGTTTTTAAATCTCTTTCTATAATTTGTTTAAGTACAATGAATTAAAGAATAGCTTTGAGTCAATAATTTGATAGTTTGTCTTGTGTGTTAATTATTTGAGGAAATATTTTATTTCCAAATAAAAATTGTTGTTGTCACATATATTTCCATTTTATATTTATCGAACCAATTACATATTAACTTACTAGTTTATTTATTTATTTATTTATTTATTTATTATTATCATCATCATTATTATTATTATTATTATTATTATTATTATTATTATTATTTGGCATTTTGTCTTTGGTGTCAACTGTGAAGAGTCTATTGGCCGGGGGGATTAGGGACCATTTTGTCGCTGTTTTGTGATGGTTTACGCTTGGAAGTTGGAATGTTCTAACACCACTATTTGGTTGGTAGTTTAAAAAAAAATTAATGTAATCAAGATTATTTAAAATATAACTTCAAAAAGTATTTTTTATTAAAGTATTTAACATTTGTAATAATTAATTGGGTTAAAGTCGTACAAATGCAACATACTTTTCTCAATTTGCCAAAATGACTAATTAACTTTTTTTTTGACCGGATGGTAGTTGTATACCAAAATAACTTGTCGATATGATACGTGTAACCAGTAACTATGTTGATATAACAGTTTTTGCTGATTCAAATGACAGCGTGACAAATTTTTAATGACATGATGATTATGTGGATTTATTATATCAACATAGTTACTGGTCATGTACCATATCGACAAGTTATTTTGGAGAACATAGATTTACGTGGATTTTAATCTATATAAATAAATTAGAAAATCCACATAAGCATACAGATCCTTTTCTTACTTTTAAAAACACAAATATAAGATCATTACTGGCAGAACCGGTAATCAAAAGTATCATCTCAACAACAAATTTTAAGTACAAGTAATAATGGGATTAAAAAATAACTAAATTAGTCATTTGAGTAATTTCAGTAAAATATCATACATTTGTATGACTTTAACCCTAATTAATTTTAATTAGATGACCATGTGTTTCGATGTATTTTTTTCTTCAAAAAACTTATTAAAACTATATATAAGCTCCTGAATAATAAGCTACTTCAGTTAGCTTTTAGAGGTAGTTTGTGTTTACGAAAAATAAGATTATAAAATAATATTAATTAAGTATTACTCTAATATATACTATATATTTAAATATACATTTATATCAATTTATGTTTTGAGCTCCAATCATCTTACTAAACACATTTATGAACAAAAGTTGCAGCTACAACTCCATCTATAAGTTGTAGCTCCAACTAGCTTTTATCAAACATACTCAATTGAAGTAGTTTTCTAAACAAACTTGATTTATTGGTTAAACCAAATTACTTTTTTTGTCCTTTTAATATTGATAGACTAAAACCCAATCTTTTTAGTATAAATTTTCTTTTATGCACCGATTACAATTTGCTCAACATACCATATATATGTCTCTAAATTCATGAATTAATACCATCTATATAGTCGATTTCTCACACATTTTTTAAGTGGATGCATTATTATTCATCAAGTGTGAATGAAATAACATACGTACAAACTACTTTTTATATATTCGGTTTTTTCAAACTCGGATATTTTAAACATCCCGAATTAGACGTTGAGAATGGGTTTACGTGTAAGCCAAGATCAAGATAGAAATAGGGACCATCAAGACACTCGTTCAAAAGATGTTTTCAATTTTCAATTTGTAGGTCTTTCGGGCTTTGTTCAATATATAAAAGTCAAAACACCAATTTAATACTCAAAAATCATGGAAGAAAACAATTGAATTTTAATCTATTCTATTTAAATTTTAGATGCTATTAAACCAATATCCCTTTCATAAGTTTATGTGTTTGTATTATCTATATGTGAAATATTAGTGTCTATTGGATTTACTTTCAAGAGATTAGTGGCAACTAATTGTGATTAGTTACTTGAGGTAGTTAGTTGGTTAAGTTGTTATCACCTTACTTGCCTATAAATATGCATGCTATCTTAATAGAAGAAAGACTCCTGATATCACAGAGACAGAGAGGGGATACACGAGAGGTTAGTGTAGTAATCACCACCAGCTTAGGCTGGTGGTAGCCACCATCATCAGTGCAACTGATGGTGGATTGTGGAGGAGCAGAAAAGTAGGTCTGGGAAGATAGAGTCCAAGATGTTTGCTCGGGTTATTCTTGTTATTTGTATTTCCTTTGTAATAAGCATGTAGTTGATCTTTGAATGAATAAAGATAGATTCCTACATTGCAATGTATTCTTTTAGATTCTAATAATACATGAACCTGTGATAAAGAGATCTTGATTTCTTGCATGAAGCTCTGCGCAAATCTCTACAAGTGGTATCAGAGCCAGGTTGCAATTAAATGCAATCTGGGGTCTGCTGTTCTTCTTGATTTGTTCCTCTTTGGGTTATGCACATAATGTGTTTGTTAGTTCATCACAGTAAGCCTTGATTAAAGCTTGGTGTTTGTATCTAACAAGATGTCTTTTGCCAAGTTCGATTTGGAAAATCTTGATGGCAAGAATGAAATTAAAGATCAGAGGATGAAGTTGCTCGGTACCCTGTTTATCAACAGTCGTATTCGATTTGAAGATTCAATCGATTGACGTGGCCAGAAGTCGATTGAAGGCTGTTTGAGAATTGATTGAAGGGTTCTGATCGGTAGGAGCAACCAAAATTAATGGGGGCAGACAGCAGAGGATCAATGACGGTTTAAGAGCGCTGTGGTTGTTGTTGCACCTGAGATGGTCGACTGAATGCCAGAGAGGGTATATGGCAGACGAAAGATGGCGGGAAGCAAACAGATCAAGATCAAGAATCTCAAGAAGTGGTGTTTCTTTATAAGTAAAGAAGAAATCAACCAGGTACGGAGTTACGGTGCAACAGTCAAAGGTTCAAGAAATTGAAGGAACAATTAATTGTATTAATCTGCCCCTCGAAGAAGAAGATCAAGTATGCGTTCATCATTGCATGAGGTACATCGTTTGAATTAAGTATTGAATCTTGGTTTGGTGAGTGAGTCTGATCAGAGATGTTGCAAGAAACAGACGTGTCTGTTGAATCTTGGTGATGATTAGTTGCTTTGGTTTATCACCAGAGGGGTGTCGATTGGTTAAGTTTATGACAGTTGCCATGGAGGGGCCTATGTGTGAGGTCAAGTACGACTATCATTATGGAGATCACAACAAATCAGTGTTGTGAAGTCAGATTTATGGCACAATCTGAGGATTCAAGCATCTCTCTCAAGTTCTTGGTTCATCAATTCAAATGCAGATGTAGTCAGCATTGGTTATGGAAACTGGGTGAAGAATTTGATGAAATGAAGTAGGCAGACTTCATTGAAGAGAGAATAACTGTTTGAATGATTGGTTGGTGGTGCTGTTGGTATCCAAGACTAATCAAAATACGAATGAGTCCAATGGTGAGGTAATCATAAGATGTTCTTACTTCTGTCCTTAATGTATATGAGTTCATTGATGTGTGACAGGTCCAAGCGAATCAAGAGAACATTTTCTTGAAAATAATAAAGATGCAAATGATGCAAAAGGTAGATCTGGTGAATGAGATCAGAATTAAATCCAAGGCATCTTTGATGAAGACTATGTCAAGATCTGAAGTTGATAAAGGAACAGAAGCAGAAGATGCCATTATATCATGGCATTCTCAAGAACAGATTTGGAAGAATAAGTGGAGTACTGTTGAAAAGTATGTACAAATGAGGCAATCAACCAAGATGGGGACTATCATGGACATGAAATCTCTGGATCAATTTTATAGAGTTTTGATTAAGGAAGAGTCCCCTGGTCAGTATCTTGTATTGTAATTTTTGGATTGATTGAAGAGGTAACTCTAGTTTTGTCTTTGTGGGTGTGCGAGTTTGAAGTCTTGGTACTTCATAGACTCAAGAATGCCCATGTATTGGACAATGACTTGAATGGAGATCATTGGGTCCCATGGAAACGTTACCTAAATGACTTTTAAGGCTGCAAATCTAGTGGTCAGAATGGTTATGTCTTGGATTAAAGAGTAGCAGCAGAAGAAAAAAAAAAGGCTTGTTATAGCTAGGCAAATCAGTATGGATTTGGGTTTAAGGTGGAGTCACTTCTTTGAAGTGGTGCATTGCAGATGAGAGGATCAAGATGATGGCACTGTTACAAGGGAGCAGATAGGCAAGAAGTTTAATAGTTTAAGGTGTGATCCGGATAGCATCTTAGAGGAAGATTAAACTGGGGAAGTCTAGCTTCAAGTGTGGTAGCTTTTAAGGCCTGGATTCCTTGATCATTGGTAATGCAAAGTAAACCCATTTTGAGTTGTGACACGGTGAAAGGGTCCTAATAGATTAGTGGATCGAAGGTGTACAACGTCAAAGGAGATGGGTTGGATGAGTAGCTACTAGGTTAACAAAAGCTCACATGTAAAGCATGCCTAGTAACTAGATGGTGTCTAGTTGTGAGTGACTTAAGATTACTCAAGGAGGTTAGGATGTGTTGTGATTGGGTTAACAAGTAGTGAAGATCACTCGTGGATTTGAGTGGGGGCTGCAATGTTACATGAAGTGGAGATGGGTATGTGAGTTAGTTGGGAAGCCATGGTGGTGTTTCTGAGTCAACTATGGGAGCCTATCTTGGGGTAAATTCTTCATGATGATGCAGCTGCTGTTTAACAGATTAGATGAGAATCTGTTGATTCAAATTGATATGAGTTTGAAGAGCCTGCTGAAGGCCAGTCTTCACAGCAACAATGTGTAATTAAAATGGTTGATGTGAAGGAAGCTAGGGTGTCAAGACAAGGGAATGATAGTCAGCCTTGTGGGATAGAGAAGTAGCTCAATTGTAGACATCATGGATTAATCAGAAGATTTAGATCATGTGAGGATCTAAAGTATGTTGTTGCTGTGATGACAGAATGTAGAGGCTTGTGGTTTAAGCATGCTTACTTGTGAATATTGAAAGGGTGTAAAGGTCAATGCTTGTTCTATGATAGGTTGAGATCATAGTATGGAGCATCATTGAGGACACATGTTGAGTTGTTTATGTGTTCTGCTAGAGGTGGACAACAGATATATCAAGTTTATCTCATATCTAGTGAAGTAGAGGAATGAATGAACATGAAGACCAAAGGATAGAAGAGTTGGGTCATGGCTAATTCAGGTTATTACTTCTAAAACTGTTTAGATGATCTGATCAGAAGGTAGCATTTCTGTTGAGGTGGAGTTTTATAGAGGCTGCAGCATGTCAAGTGGTTGTAAACTCTGATGTAGCTGTAGCAATGGTTGATATGTGATCAAAGGGCCAACGCAGTGTGAATGAGGTGGTCAGACGTGATCAGTGGAGAAGTTAAAGGTGGACGCACTAATAACTTGAATTCTCATGTATTGCTTGGTTTAAAGTGAATGTTGGGTATTTGTGATTGAGTTGGTAGAAGTTGAGAAGGCTACGGGTTATGTGACAACTTTAAGCCTAAAATGTCTGTGGCAACAGATTTGAAGTAAGCTAAAAGCTGGTGCAAAGTAAAGCTGATGGACCTGTTGGTGTGTCACTTCAACATTAAAGCTGGGCAAAAACAAGTTGCATGTATGGACTTTGGTTAAGGAGAAAAAGAAAGGCAGCAAACCAACTAAAAGAGGACTTAGTGTAATCCAATAACACTAAGGTGGAGATTGTGAAATATTAGTGTCTATTGGATTTACTTCCAAGAGATTAGCGGCAACTAATTGTGATTAGTTACTTGAGGTAGTTAGTTGGTTAAGTTGTTATCACCTTACTTGCCTATAAATATGCATGCTATCTTAATAGAAGAAAGACTCCTGATATCACAGAGACAGAGAGGGGATACACGAGAGGTTAGTGTAGTAATCACCACCAGCTTAGGCTGGTGGTAGCCACCATCATCAGTGCAACTGATGGTGGATTGTGGAGGAGCAGAAAAGTAGGTCTGGGAAGATAGAGTCCAAGATGTTTGCTCGGGTTATTCTTGTTATTTGTATTTCCTTTGTAATAAGCATGTAGTTGATCTTTGAATGAATAAAGATAGATTCCTACATTGCAATGTATTCTTTTAGATTCTAATAATACATGAACCTGTGATAAAGAGATCTTGATTTCTTGCATGAAGCTCTGTGCAAATCTCTACACTATATGTATGTATATAGATTTGGGATTAACAATGAATCACACCTTTTAGTTGGTACTAATTAAGATATTACAAATATGTTTGGCAAAACTAACTATACCTTTAACCCGTTAGGAGCTAGAAATTTGGGGTGCGTTTGAAAAAGAGTTTTTGAAAGTATTTTCAGTTTTAATATATTTGTTTGGTAAAATAGTTGTAGTTGTAGCTTATAACCTTAAATGGCATAAAAGAACATTAATATTAATTGATAATTATGTAATTTTCTTAAGCCAAAAACTCAAACACTTTATGAAAGCTATTTGAGATAGATTTTATTGGAAAAGTTTTATGTTGAAAATTAAAAGATTAATATATATCATCCAAACAAAGTTTTTAAGCTTGGGTTTTTAAAAGAACAAAAGCTAATTCTCTTGCAAACATGTTGGCATGTACAATTTAACAATGTTGTTTACTTTGAATTTTGTTTATAGTGAACTAGTTTATGATCCACGTATTACGTGAATATTTTTAATTAAATTTATAAATATATTATGTATATAAATAAAAATAAACATACAAAAATAATAATTGTGTTTATCTTTTATTATTTACAAAATAGAATATATTTATCTTTTTAAAAATAATAATTGTATTTATCTTTTATTTTTTTTATAATAATAAGTTGTAATTATCTTTTTTGGTGAAACGTAAGATTACACGTGACATATAATGTTTTCCTTTATTATATATAATAATAATTTCCATAACTAATTCAAATTTCTACATTTGGATATAATTATGATTATTGTGGATAAAAATGATAGATATTTATTTTAGGTAAACATTAATTTAATATGTTACAGAATCTATTTTATTACTAAATAATTAATGAAAAAAATTAAAATTAAAATTAATACAATTAAGTTAAGGTGTCAAATTTGAAAAAAGATGTGGGAAAATAAAATTTTCTTGCATTGTAGAAATGACATATGACATCAATTGTTTTGCTTTATTATAATATATAGGTTTGAGACCCATGTATTACACTATTACATGGGGTTGATTTTAGAAAATACATAAATTTTTTAAAATTTTATTAAATTATTATATATAATTAAAAATAAAAAAATTGAAAGCTAGTTAAATTAAAGATAAAAAATATTTAGTTGCTTGATATTACATAAAAAAATTATTATATTATATCATTAAAAACAGATAATTTGTGCTTGCAGAAGAATGTTTTTTTTAAATTTGTATAAACTTCAAATATGAAATATCAATGTAAGAAACAAAAAGCTTCCATCATGTGAATGTGTATATATATTTTGAAAATGATAAAATATAAAAATAGATTATCTGAAAATCAATAATCAAAATTTATCATATTCACAATTGAAGTTTTATCATCTAATTCTTAACTTTTGTTATCTAAGTTAAATTTTAAATATTGTTAGCAAAATAATTTTCACAAAGTTTTACTTTATTTACTACACTTCTACATATAAATCAAATTTTTACATTTGAATTTAACTATGATCATTAAGGATAATAATGATACATGTTTATTTTAGGTAAGCATTATATTAATATATTGCAACATCTAATTTAAAATTAGGGATAATTTCATATATATCCTTGTAAACCTTCATTATTACTTATATATCCTTACAAAGTTTTTTATCACGTATATATCCTTCTAAACCAACAAACATATCCAAATATTTAATTTATAATTATTAAATCATTTAGAAAATACGAAATATCATTTTCTTAATTTGTTTATTTGTAAATCCCTAAATTTCCCCTTTCCCACAAAATAAGAATTTCATGTATTATATTTTTTTGTCACAATTTAATTATTACAAGCTAACTTTCTTAACTCAATAGACGAAATTTCAGTTTATTAATTGGTTAAAGGGTCGATACGGTTAAAATAAATACCCACAATATTATGTTTAGATCATCTTCCAGTGATCGGGAAAGTACTAGTGACATGACACTACAACAAAACGAGCCTATTGCAACCTTGGCAAAATGTTGCATTAGGCCTCCAAAAAGTTGCATTATGCCTAAAGCAACCTTTTACTTAGAGTTGCATTATGTCCTCTTGCATTAGGTCTAAAGTAACCTTTTAGGTTGAATATGCAACCTTTTTTGAAAGAGTTGCATGTATCATAGAATTGCAACCTTTTTAGAATGCAACCTTTTTATATTCAAATGCAACCTTTTTATAACCAAATGCAACCTTTTTCACACTCAAATGCAACCTTTTTTCTATCAAATGCAACTTTTTTGCCATCAAATGCAACCTTCATCAAACTCAAATGCAACCTTTTTTATTTTCAAATGCAACTTTTTCACATTTAAATACAACTATTTTTAAACTTAAATGCAACCTTTTTTACATTCAAATGCAACTTTTTTATGCTCAAATGCAACATTTTTTACATTCAAATGCAACTTTTTTATACTCAAATACAAGCTTTTTTACATTCAAATGCAACTTTTTTTATTTTTAAATGCAACATTTATGAATTTAGTTACAAAATGTACAACATTTTAATACATAAATATAATTAATAAGCATCATCAAATCAAAAAATTCGATTACAATGATGAAAATGTATCAAAATCCTTCTCCAATTACACAATAATCTAAAAACAATATTCCATATAATAATTGTTAATTATAATGACAAAAGGTATCTAAATCCTCCAAAAAACATCGGTCTTGATATATATATATATATATATATATATATATATATATATATATATATATATATATATATATATATATATATATATATATATATATATATATATATATATATATAGATATCTCAAAACAAAGTTGCCTGTTACACACAAACAATAATACGTAAGTAACTCAAACCACAATAATCAAATTGACGAAATAATTATACTTGTCATGATTGAAATGACATCATACCTTGAACCAAATATAGAAAATAAATCATGCTAGAAACTCATGAACTTGAAGAGGCAATTCATAAGCTTCTTCACCGCATCTTCTACTAATTTATCTCGCTGGTTCTCAATATCTTCCTTCATAGCTTTTAACTCAGCCTTTTTTCTTTCATGGTCCTCTTCAATCTCTCTTCGCAAATCAAGCAAGTCATTTTTTTCAATTTCAAGACTAGCACCTTTGAGTGATGCATCACCACCATCCACACTTTTAATCAACTTGTTGGTCACACCTCTACCATAAAGTCTACGATATCCATCATGCTCCTTGTTCATCACAACCGAAAAAGGGTCTACCGAAGCACTTCCATCTTCTAAAGGTTTGTAGTTCTTCATTTGTTCCTTCAATATGAGAAAATATTGTCAAAAAAATGGCTACTTGATATCTATGAAAAGACCTACTATGTGATCTCAAAATAAGAACTTACAATTTTATTTGCCGTGTCATCATATGTATCAACATATACACGTCCTTCGGTCCTTTTACGCGTACGCTCAAACATTTGGGTTAAGCTAGGAGCTTCCTTATTTGGGTCATCATTTTTCTACATTTATAACATAAATATCAACAAATGTAATGACAAGGAAAACAAAAATTACAAATGAAAGAAAGGCATTACCATCTCTTCACGAATCCTCGCAAAACTTCTTGGACCGGCTGTGTGATTATTTTTCTGAGACATGCGTAGCTCTTTAGCCCGCAAACAACGCTTCTGCACACACACATTAACAAATACAACTTTAAACATAAAATACATCTAATAAAACCCTACTAAATATAAACAAACTCTATAATAAGCCAATTGCCTAGCAAATTACCATCACATCTTTATCATTCCATAACTTCAACAATCGTGAGAAATCATTTTCTGGAATACTTTTAGGTCGATTCTTCCATCTTGTTTTGTTGTCCTTTTGCTCATAGAAGTGTTTTTTCTTAATTCGGCATTTGTATACGCTCCAACAAGATCCAATAGACTTTAAGGCCCAAGGTTTAGCATCATCGGGCACAATGTATTTTTCCTTGAGAAGATTTAGTATATACTAAACAAAATCAGAATCTAAACCAAAAAAAAAAAAAGAAAAAAAAGTGCTTAAAACCATACCAAGACATACTCCCACATCTTGTCTTTTTGTGGCACTTTATGCCATGATTTATAAATCAATGGTGCATAATTGTAGTTACGAGCTATTGTGCCCAAAAAACGAGAAAACTGCCCCACTGTGTCCTTCTCCTCGGTTACAGGTCCAATGGGTTGTCCAAATTCATTGCATATGATGACCTCACGCTCATTGGCACTTCGCACATGTACGCCATGCATCATCGTTGGCCCTCTTTTCTTGGTTTTAGAGATTTCTAAAATCAAACATATATTAGAATATATCAAAGTCTAATGCACATGAAGTCCAACAATATATATCCACAACAGCCCAGCAATATTCAATAAACAGTCCAGCCATATTCTATATATAACAGTCCAGCAATATTCTATGAAGTCCATGCTGTCCAATAATCAAATAAACAGTCCAGCAATATTCTATATATAACAGTCCAGCAACAAATAAAAGGATTATATATATATATTAGTCTCTGACTGTATATACATAACAGTCCAATAATCGAATAAACCAACATATAAAACCAATATAACGATCTCCCATTGTTGTCCAATATATATATATATATATATATATATATATATATATATATATATATATATATATATATATATATATATATATATATATATATATATATATATATATATATATATATATATATATATATAAATAACAGTCCAATATATATACAGCAGTTTCAGAATCAAAAGAACACAAATCTGAGTACTTTGTGATCAAAAACCACTTAAATGATTACTAAACAATTAGGAATTCATACCCACATGTTTATGTGCAAATTTGTATCTAAATCAAGTAAACAACATGCATAGAAAGTCCATATAGGACTGCTTTGTTGCTGTCAAAAAAATGACAGCAATGGGATATTGTGTGTCCAGATTGGTTAATTCTGTATTTAGCCGAAAAGATGAGGCCAAGAAGTCCTAAACCTTAAACTAGTTGCTACTGGAGACAAATGAAAACGGAATGAAAATGTGCAGTGTATGCGTGTGCAGTATATAGATGCATAAATCACCTTTAATCTACTTACTTGGCTGCTGGAAATTAAGTAAAACAGAAGGAAATTTATATTGCAGTATATATATATATATATATATATATATATATATATATATATATATATATATATGTGTGTGTGTGTGTGTGTGTATGTGTGTGTGTGTGTGTGTGTGTTGCATGAACCAAGTGTATGTGTGAATAAAAGATCCAGCAGCAGCACCTAATAGTTCTATTACATGGTTGAAACAGAATCAGTAGCAACAACATAAGTCTTGGATGTGTGTTTGTGAGTAACATCCGCAGCCCACAGCCACAATTAAACTAAGTTAACTCTAAGTCTCTTATATGTTGTGTTGCAAAACTTCCAAGTTTCACTTGGAAGTGAATCTCGAATGTATATATTTGTACAGCAGCAACCATTCTCTTTAATTCCATATAGAAAGCTAAGATAAAAGTAAATCCCTGATGTGTGTGTGTGTGTGTGTGTGTCCATTTAGCATCCTACTACAGCAACAATTATTCAATTATCACAGAATGTATGATGGATTGGGCATGAAAACTAAAAGTAACAGCAACAAGGTTTCACCAATAATTCACCTGTATATATACTCTATATGTACAAAGAATAAAAATCAGCAACAGGGTACATACATTCAAATATATGAGCATTTATGTATTTGTTTGTAATTCTTGGTCTAAAAAGAATACAACAGCAGTTTCAGAATCAAAAGAACACAAATCTGAGTACTTTGTGATCAAAAACCACTTAAATGATTACTAAACAATTAGGAATTCATACCCACATGTTTATGTGCAAATTTGTATCTAAATCAAGTAAACAACATGCATAGAAAGTCCATATAGGACAGCTTTGTTGCTGTCAGAAAAATGACAGCAATGGGATATCGTGTGTTCATATAATGTTGTTAAGATGTAGAAGCTAACCTGCTCGTTTTTCCAATTGGGGGCCTTCAAATTGTTCATGAACAAGTATATCATCCTCCCTTTCAAAATCATCCTCATTATCATCCTCTTGAATCCCAGTTTGAACATTTAAAGATGTCATTCTGTCCATGTCTTCATACTCGTCATCTTCATCAACCTCATCTTTGTCAATGACAAATGTGACAAACAAGAAATATCAATCAACAAAAATATAGCAACAATAAGTAAACCAACTACTTAAATTACTTAACATAAGTACCTTGAGATTCCATGGTATCCCCTTCATTCTCATCATTGTTCACATGATGGTGTTCCCTATCTACTCCATTCACATTTAAAAGCATAGAAGAGAACACAATATGAAATGTTGTATTACAAGTAACTTTGTTATCATCTAATAAAATAATTTTGAAATCAATAAAATACATATATATATTACCTTGAGGTATCTCGTAATCCTCAACATCTTCATCAACAAGAAATAACTTTCTCTTTGTTCCACTTTGTGTTTGTGACCCTTTGCTACTTAAGATTAGTTCACCCATGGTCATTGTTGCTTTAGATTGATTTTGTTTCTTTGAAGCAACTACTCGTTGTTGTTTTGCTAAATTTGCAAATCTATTCATGGACATTGGTGCAATATATTGTGGACGGTGTCGCTGTAGATAATTTTAATTTTCATTAGACAACTATTTGGTAATTTCATATTTCATATTCCATAAGTGATCATACCTTAGCTTGATTTTGCACTTCAATTGGATCTCCTTCGCTATCACCACCCATGTCGGGAATGTAATCTACATCTTTATCATTGGTATATGTTGGTTTTACTTTCTTCATTTTTTTACTTTCTACCAAACTCGTCAAAGACTTTGCAATGCTTTTAACTCCCATATCTCGTAACATTGCTTGATTTTCTTGAACTCGCAGCAGTCTCATCCTCTCATAATCATTCATTTGTGTTCGAGCACTTTCATCTTGTTGTCTTTTGTTTGCCATTAGTAACCTGTAATTTTAAAAACATGAGCAATTAGCTACAAAAACATGTGATTAAGAGGCATGTTAAGGAAACATATGATTAACAAATATGTTAAACAAAATATAACAGATCAACATATATGAAAAAATTTAAAAGCAATTCACATTCTTATCATTGCTCAGCATCATCTTCATCCGCTTGCATCCAATCCCACAATGTATCATCATAATCAGAATCATCATTTTGACTGTCAACTTCATCCACTCCAACTAAATCTGTATTTGCGTCAACTACAAGAGGAGGCATGTCTTTTTTCTCGACAAATTGAATCCTCATTCTCGACTAGCATTGTGCTAAAAAACCCGACGTATCTTCATTCGGCTCACACCAATAGAGTCACCAACATTTTCACCCGATTCTTCTTCAAAGTTTATAGAGTCTCTAGGACCCTATTGACAACATAATTGAAACCATCTTCTATCGGTCCGGTATGTAGACACCGATTCCTTGAGAAGGCATGGACAAAAGGATCATCTGAAGAGAGCCAAAATATTGTTCAAAGTTGATGCACGAAATAACCATAATCATCTTGTTTCTACTTGTACCACTCGCAGCGAAAAGACAACCTTAACCTTTGACCATAGTCAAGTTCAAAATGTCTAAAATTGCTACCATAGTGTCAACACTCCCAATAGATGATTTTTGTCCCTAGAGCTTGCAAAGCTAGGAGTTAAAGCTGTAATTGACACACCGCTGTTGTTGTGTTTTGCACCGGCATCACGTGATTTGGTATGAACCGGTATCCATTGATTATAATACCCATGGTATTCTTCGGGCGTAGGACTAGGACCCTGAGCAAGCCAAAAAATATGATCCGGAAATTATTGGTTACTGCCTTTGGTCTTTCAAGCCCGCTCGCAACTCATGACTATGTTTGTGCCGACTCCATCTACTTTTTTTCCGTTGTATTGCCAACAATAGACTGTGCATCACTAAATCATAATTTTACAAAAAAATAATGCATTTGTGTAATTTATACTGATACATAATTTGACAGAAAGAAAGTTTATATAATGGTTACTTACTTGTTTCTACTCATTAACTTCTGTTGCTATCAGAAATTGAAATAAAGCATAACGATTGCTTGTTCACTGAGACGGCATCTAAAGTGAAAATGCTTGCCTTTTTATTCGTTTTTCACCTTCCCTAAGTGATGGACCGCCATTTAAAATATGGTCCACCAGATCAGGTTTTTTTGCATCAATTCCATGACCTCTTTTGACTCTTATTAAGTTCTTGTTTTTACTCGTTCGTGAATATAACGTGAGACAAAATGGTAAACATTCTGTCAATCAAATGACCCTTCTGCTATGGATCCCTCTGGCCGACTCTGTTTCGCACAGAACGACTTCAACTTACACAAGTCTCTTTCCATAAAAAACATCCATCTATAATGAAACGGTCCTACAAGCCTAACTGTCATTTACTAAGTGGAGGTAGGGCCACATTATGTCCAAAAAAGATGGCAAGAATATTTTCTCATATGTTCACACAACGTTCGTTGATGCTATTTGTATCGATCACAAGGTCTTGGGGCTGATTACCTTACTGGCACAACTACGACAAACAGACCCCAACCAAATATCAAAGGGTACGCAACATGCTTGGGTATGATTTTTTTCTCACGGCAACTT